>KZ505669.1:1326729-1361047 GCA_002844005.1 Limosa lapponica baueri | reverse complement strand
GCAGCGCAGCCCTCTGGAGTGTCAGCCAGCCCTCCCAGTTTGGTATCATCAGTGAACTTGCTGAGGATACACTCTGTCCCCTCGTCCAGGTCATTGATGAATATGTTGAATAAGACTGGACCGAGTATTGATGCCTGAGGGACAACACTGGTTACTGGCCTCCAATTCAACCCTGCTCCATTAATCAAAACCCTCTGAGTTCTGTCACACAGCCAGCTCTCAGTCCACCTCACTGCTCCCTCATCTAGCCCACACTTCCTTAATTTTCTAATGAGGATGTTATGGGAGACAGCGTCAAAAGCCTTGCTGAAGTCAAGGTAAATGACAACTGCTGCTCTCCCCTCATCCAGCCAACCAGTTATAACATCATAGAAGGCTATCAGATTGGTCAAGCATGATTTACCCTTGGTAAATCCATGTTGACCACTTCCAATAACTCCCTGTTCTTCAACGTGTTTGGAGATGACATCCAGAATGAGTCACTCCATTACCTTCCCAGGGAACAGAGGTGAGACTAACCAGCCTGTAGTTCCCTGGGTCCTCCTTCTTGCCCTGTTTGAAGACTGGAGTGATATTTGCCTTTCTCCAGTCCTCAGGCACCTCTCCTGTTCTCCATGACTTTTCAAAGATAATGGAGAGTCACCTAGCAATAACATCTGCCAGCTCTCTCAGCACTTGCGGGTGCATCCCATCAGGGCCCATGTACTTATGGATGTCCAGTTTGGCCAAGTGGTCTCTAACCTGGTCCTCCTCTACTGAGGGAAAATCTTCCTCTCTCTCTTCACCCTTGCCTCCAGGGTACAGATGACAATATTTTCTTCCTAGTGGAGACTTAATTTTTCTTCTTCAACTATGCATCATCCACACACAATATCATTGGAGCGGCTGAGGGAAATGGGGTTGTTTAGCCTGGAGAAAAAGATGCTTGGGGAGACCTTATTGCTCTCTATAACTACCTGAAAAGAGGTTGTAGTTCACAGGGGGTCACTCTCTTCTCCCAGGTGACAGGCGCTAAGACAAGAGGAAGCGGCCTCAAGCTGCACCAGGGGAAGTTTAGACCGGATATTAGGAAAAATTTCTTCACCAAAAGGGTTGTCAAGCATGGGAAATGGCTGCCCAGGGAAGTGGCTGAGTCGCCATCCCTGGAGGTACTTAAAAGATGTGTAGATGTGGTGCTGAGGGACATGTTTTAGTGGTGGACTTGGCAGTGCTAGGTTAACATTTGGACTTGTTGATCTTAAAGGTCTTTTCCAACCTAAATGATTCTATGATTACATCAAATAAGGGACAATTCACGACAGTGCAAATGAAACCTAGAAATTCCTTTTGCCCAGCAGATTTAGCTGATGAAGCTGGTGATCTACAGACTGCTGGCACTGGCATTTATAAGCTCTGCAACTTGGTGCCTGGCAGCTTGGGGATGTTTCTCAGATCACTGCAAACAGAACAGCTGCTAAACTTTTCCACATCATGATACTAATCTACAAGAGCAAAAAAGCTGTCAGCCCCAGAAGAGCTGGATAACATATTCTGTCTGAAATTTTTCCCATTGAAAAATAACCTGGTCTTTTTTTTACCAAAGAAAACAATATTTGAATGTTTTTAATATGAAATTTATAAGTAAAAAACAAAAACAAAACCCAAACCAAACAAATCGGTAAATTTGACCTTATTCCAGTTGGAATTCTGCATTGATTTAGTTTTGGAAAACAAAAACTATGATAACTATGATACAGCTCTTTCCCCCTCTAATCCTTCATCCCCAGTCCAAGTTTATTGCCATCAACTGGAATAGAAGAAATTATTTCCAGCTTTGCTATTTATTTTCATTTCCTTTCCAGTTTTCCTATTTTTCTCTTTGTGCTTTGTATATTTTTCTTACTGCTTATTTAACTTATCCAAATCATACCAAGTTTTTAAGAATTGCAGAATACAAAATGCAAGAAAGATGAATAACAAACAACCCTGAAAAAAGCATAGGTACAATTCTGCTGAACAGCAAAAGAGAAAATAAGAAGAAATGTTAAAATTGGGAGTTGGGATGGTTGAAAACTTAAACTAAGTTAATTTTGATCTAACAAATGTATATAAATTTCTATAGAATATACAGAATGTTGGACAAAAAAATACAAGAAAAAATTTCAAGGGTTTTCCTTTAAAAAAGGGAATTAAAAAAAAAGAAAAAAGGAAAGATATACAGGAGTTTAAAAGCATGCCCCATTACCTTTATAATTAATATCCTTTGTGAGAGAATTGTTACAATTTATAATCACTATTGCTTACAGAGATTCTCTGGTTTGGGATGATAATCTGCGGTGTTAACTACCAACGTCTGCAAAATACTGAAAGGTATGTAATAGCATGAATAGGGTCTTACCAATCGTCTCTTTCCCAAAGTCTTCTCTTTTTTCCAGGAAAACATATTGGAGATGATGTGAGCTTTCTGAAATCAAGATGCTAAGGATGAGGAGAAGGATTTCCTTGCCTGTGTAAGACTACAAGAAATAAGCTTTGACCTCCCTGATCTGCCTTGTTAGCTGTAGTAGAATTCAGTGCTGAACTGTCTGTTATTCCAACAGCTTTAAACTGAGAACCATGAATTAATTGTGAATTTTAAATTTTGACTGGCAGAACTGAAAAATTAATTTTTTAAAGGCGGATGGCAGCCTGTAATTTCATGCCCTGCTTTTGCCTTACCTGCAACATCTGCATGCAGCACCTCCTCTGCAAATTAAGCCTTTCATTCAAAAAAATAATAAACATATTTATAGTCTGATACACAGTTTTACTAATAGTTTCACTAAAATGCTTTTCTTAAATTGTCATAGAAGCAAATGTAGATTTGTTATTACATAAGGCATATCTCATAATATCAGATTTTTATGGTTATATTAATGCTATGTTTTTTGTAAGAGATGGATTCATAACAAAGGGTCTGTCTTCATAAAGCAAAGCCAGATTCAACCTACTGAATGCATTACCCATGACATAATGCCGACAAATCTCCACCGTGATTTTCATTTTAAGTGTTACAGCTTTAAGGGGATATCCTGCATATAAAATTTCTATTCTTCAGATCTACGGTACCCAGTGTCACAAGAAATTAGTTTCCTAGAACTCTGATTTTAATGCAAACTGTGTGCATTTTCACTCAAATTTAAACATGTTGAATTAATTTCCAAAAATTTGAAGTGAAAACCAACCTATGGTTTTAGCTGCAGACTAAGAATTATCTGATTTCAGATAATACAGAACTAGGAAACACATACCATATTTTTGGTCAAGTTTCTTGCTATTGAACTCAGCCACGTCATATAAATCCATTGTAAACTGAAACTATAAGAACCCAGAAAGATAGGCAATTCAATCAATACCTTTTCTCCGTGAAACTCAGGGAGTACAGATTTTCCTTGCTGCTAGTGTGAGAAAGTTCACTTTGGAAGCACCTTTTCAGATACATTTGTATACTCTTTTTTATTTTTTGAAGGCTTTTTCCTCTCTAAAGTCATTACTGTTATATTTGAGAAACTCACAAACTGTTTATGAATGTATTTTTGCAGCTACCTCTGTATGTGGCAAACTCAAATAATATCCTGACTGAATGGAGGGGAAATCAAGGCATGAACAGTCAAGTCATGCATAAACTCTGTGCTGGAGCCAGTGACCAAACTAAGAGCACTGTGGGCAGTGGCATGGTCTAAACCATATTCCAGATCAGAAAGAGCTCTGGGGGAGGACTCTGCTTGCTCACTTATGCTTACCCTATTTCTACACCCAATACAAAATGGGAGCTATTGTATCCTTATTACTTCCCTCTAGTAATTTAGGGATTAGGGATGTCATCCAAAGAAAAAAGATGTGGGTCTAATATTCTCCTTTTCATAAGGAGACTTTCAAGCCACATTTCCCAAGAATGAGTATTGTCTTAACAAGCCTGAGGTTATTCTAGGACTTCCACTGTTCTTCATCCATCCTTTTGAAGCCACTTCAGTGTATAGATAAGAAGCCCAGATTTTTGAAGGAAGAGATAAAGAACAAATGTGACTGTGACTCTGCAATTTAGTCACTGCTTTAGGCAGAGAAGGAGGCAAGTCCCAGATTCTGTTCCCTGGTTTTTATCCAGTAAATATTTAGCCATACCAGTATTTGGTATTTTTTACTTAGTTACTAACAATTATCAATTCTTTCATAGAAAATAATAACCAAACACATACAGAAAGTACTCATTTTTAATTTATGAGCAATAAAGCAACATCTCCCACTGGGTACCGCATCTCATTTTATGCTGAAGCTCCTGAACAGAATTTCATTCCATCTTTTAATGTTTAATACATTTCAAAGAATTAAAAATGAATTTTCCTCTTATTCCTGATTATTAATAAACATACTATTTAACATATATATATATAATACAACAACTTTGATATCCTGTTTATGACAGAGGACTTATTTTGCTATTTTATTCTCTTGTGTCTCAGGATATTTGCTGGCATCATTCACACTTGTGTTGAAGCACCAGAAGAAATAGGTTTTATGGCCACATGGTCCCTTCCTATGCATCAAATGTCCGCAGATGCCACCTGCTGAGTCATGGCATTTTCAGGTGCAGTGTAGAGAAACCCAAATAGCTTCCTGAAACATACAAGTTCACCACAGCCATGGCCACTATGCTATGATGGCCACAGTGCTTCCAGTACCTGATTTGGCTCATTTACAGCTAGTTCTTTGCAATAGGCATCATAAATGTGTCCTTATTTGCTACTCTGGCTTCTAAGGGGCTATCTGATCAAACCAGCAAGCGAATGCTCAGAAGAATAATTGTTACAGAGGTTGAAAATATGTAGATGCTTGGCTAAAATGTCTAAGAGTGTGGTAGCCTCTTAAACATGGGCGCACCTTGACAGATTTATGGTTGTAGTCAGAAAAAACATGTGTTGGGAAGCCACTCTGTTCCAAAGGCAGCAGGCTCTGGGGCAGAGCTCTGACCCTCTCAGAAGAACATTCTTATCCCAACCTCCTGCCCAAAACTGAACCAAACAAAGTGTTTGACATGGCTATGGTTATCCAAGTAAACTAATGTTCTCCCACATGCCACCCTCTCAGGTACCACTTCTGTCAAAAGTTTTTCACCTCTATTATTGTAGCACAACCAAAAGGCAGAGGTTGAAATTGAAGTATGTGGGAGTTCAGCTTGAATGAGTGCTACAAGATTAGACAGACGCACTTTTGTTTTATTTCGTGTTATTATGTGATATGGCAAGTCATAGAAAGAAAAGCAATTAGAGAACCAGGAACATTTTGTTCATTTCAGCTACTCTGCTGAAGGAAAGGTTTTTCCTGGATCTTTGCCTTTGTGAATATATTACATCTATCCTGGACTGTGATCCAAATGTTATGAGAAATAACTAATAAGCTAAGTTAGGAGAATTGCCTTTTTCATTGTGTAAACAACCTTCCAGCACTGTTTTGCAAAACTTATGCACAAATGCCCTAAAATACCAAGATGCAATTTAATAGACTTAATATTGTTTGTCACTGATGGAGCAAATCCAAGTGTAAACAGATTAGTTCACTGAAAATCAGGCATTAGGTTTGTCACTGAAAAAGCATATAATGGGTCCTATTAGTCCTTATGGGAAGAAAGAAAGGACAAGACAAGAAATGAAGGCTAGCTGCATCCTGAGCAGCTCTAGTGGTCTGAAGACTCCATCAGGGAGCTCTCATGCAGAGCTCAGTGACACACTGACCAACAGCCAATACCATTGCCATGAGAAAGGTATTCTGGCACCACAGATGTATCCCTACCAGCTATTCAAAACAAAAAAAAAAAGTAGCTGTCCATGCTCACTGAAATCTGAGAGCTTCAAGATGACATACTCATGGTCATATTGATAAGACTTAAAAAGACAACGTATAAGCAGACAGGGCTCACTCAGTCCCTTCTGTGTTCCTTGTTCTTCTGCTGTGCTGCAATATTACACTCGTTGCTGGCCTGTAGCTTTCATTTTCATACGTACTGAGGTCTCAGTCCTGTCTAGGCAGAAACTACCAATGAACATGAGCCTTTTATCACCAAAAATCCACTGTAAACTCTCCTCATAAAGCTTAAAGACAGGTGTTACACTTACTGTCAGTGAACACAATTCTAAGAAGTCACAGTAAGAGGATTTTAACTCCTCTAAAAAGAATGTTATGGGAGCAATTTTATTTAAAAACGGCATTGCTGACCAAAACTTATCTATGTTTGTATGATGTACACTTTATAGAAGATTAGCGCAATTATTATAATATTTCATAATTACCATCATTGCAGAATTAATGAGTGCTAGATTGGTCTGTAAACTGAAATTTTGCTCATTAAAAGCACAAGACATTATGAGTGTTTTCAAGTAACTACAGACAAAAGCCCTTTTATTACAACATTAGCAACATACTGCTAAAATAGACTTAAGTCACAGCTTGGTTACTATACCTTTGCCTATTTTATACCATTCCTTCTAGGTTTAAGCAAAAAGTCTCTTTAGAAATAAAAAGTACTTACGTAATCAGAGTTCATTACTGCCTTTACAATAGGTGGTGTACATTCCTACATTCAAATTAAGGAAGTTGTGCAAGAAATTTTGTTGTCTCTTTTTCATGCAATGCCTTCCCCCAACACATGCAAGCAGTTTAAGAAACATGGTACTTTATGAGATTAAAGAGCTAGAGATAATCCAGGAAACTGCAAATAAAGTAAAAGGATTAAGTTATATAGTTAGCTCAGTTGACTGAAATAAATTTAGTTGACTCTGTTGGGCTAAAATGCACATAAAACCTTTTACTTCCCCTAAAACTTCTCCCTGAAAGCTTCTTTACATTAATATCACAGTATATCACAAACTGAAAATACTTTAATAAAAATAAATATATTTAGGAGAGAAAAAAGATTTAAAAAATAAATTGCTTCTGTATTGGTCTATGGATTTGAAAATCTGAGTAGCATTTTCTAATAGTCAGTCTTGGAATAACCTTTCATGCCTTGTTTAGTGGGCTTTGGTAGTAAACATTTTTTGTTATTATTTTGTTTGATAGCTGTTTGAGAGACAATAATGCCTTATGGAAACAGAAAACCTTGCAATCAAAAAGTTAAAAGAAAACACTTAACTTTCCGTGCAATATGCCATTTTGAAATACATACACACAAATATACCTAAATACAAGATATATTTTTATGTAATAAATATAAAGTGTTAGTTGATATCTTCATTTAGGAAAGGCAAACTCTTAGCCATTCTCCAAGATAGGGATGTCTGCTGCTTTCAAAAGTGGCTTATTTTCTCCAAATTAGTTAAGAAATTTGTTCTTTCTGACTCACTTCCTGTCTCTTTTAGCTCCCACTGATTTCCCCTTACTTAATCAAGCTTACAGTGCTTAGACACCAGAAGGCAGTCATCTTATTAAGACAGAATTCCTACTGATGAATCAATCTATGTAGCTCATATGAAAACTTAGGTAACTGCTCACTGATCAGTAAAGTCCATGCGTATAATAACAGACAGAATCACAAACACATTGAAACCATATAATTTTCTCTTGCATCATTATCAGAAAGCACTTTTAGTGGGCACTAAACATAAATCTGGTTTTAATAAGGATTTTTAAGGCACCATTTAATTTTTTAAAAAAGCAGAATACAACAGAATTGCCTATATATAAATCCATACCCATTCAACAGAAAATCTTCAAGGCTATGTATCTTGCAAAACTTTGTAACTGCAGTTAAAAAGCAACACAATGGTTATAAAACCATTATTAAAATCAAATATTCTAATCAACTAACACATTGCCAAACATAGAAACATCTACAGAGTCACAACTACAACTATAAAATTATAATTCTGTCCACACTTTTAAGTTAACTTATCAGGGCTAAATATAAAATGCATTCTTGCGAATATGCACCAGCATAATTCCATGAAACAGGACTACTCTTGAGAATAAATGGATGGCTTTTGTTTGAGGTGGAATTTCCACATGTGCGTATTGCTTAGCAGGTGCACAAGATTTGGCTCTGTAAACCTGAAGTTTGTCCATGCTAATCTGTTTCGATTCTTGCAAGAATACCTCAGGCCCAAAGCAAGGTCTACACAACATCTCCCAAGACACCTCAGATCAGCTTAGGGATGTCAACACTGCAGAGTGCTTGGGTTTGCTAAGTGTCTCTCTCAGGCCCTCCCAACACAAATGTCTTGTGCCTTTCCCACACAGTCTTACCCATGAAGCCCTCTTTGATTCCTGTCATCATCCACTAGGTCCTTGTAGCAAAATGGAGAGGAAAAAATTACCCAGGTTAGCCATTGGAGCACTAGGTACATGGCCTTTCCCAAGAGGTGTACCTCCTTTGTACCCCAAAGGAGGTCACTGCAAGCTGAAGTGCCGCTACCTGCCTACGGGTGTCTGTACCTCAGCATCCCAGCTGTTGGCAACACTAGCCCCTCGGCAGAGGTGTAGGAGGCCAGGCAGCCTCTGTGGTCAGCTGGGCCTTGGCCACCTGTAGTAACTGTCAAGATACGCAATAGCACACAGGTAGGGAAGGTCAGCAGATCTTGCCAGGACTGCACATCACCAACCTGGACTATGCCACGGTGGCACTGACACAGAAAATGAAAGCAAGATTTGGACATGGATCCTGTGACCAGGTGGCCTGCCACCATTTATTGCTGCTTCTCTCCCCGAGGATAGACACCAATGGAGACCTGTCAGAGTGAAAGCCTGGGGTGGGATCTCTCAGTCATGCCAGGGACTTGCTCCCAGCAGGGATTCAGATGTTCTTCTAGTGGCTTAGTCACCCCAGGGAAAAGGAGGACAAGGTGTCCTGCCTGTGTCGTGGCATCGCTAAAAAGTCAGATTATGTCTTCGAATTGGCTACGATGCTTAAGGACACACATGTTGGCAGACTTGCCCAATTACCACTGTGGGTATGGTCAAGTAGATGGTTATCTATAGATTTGAGGGCAGTAGCCTATCCTCACTCTAGAAGAGATACAGTCCTGCTGTAGCCCCTAAACATGCATGGACAGCTGATAGCATGCTACATGGCAAGCTAATGGGGCAGCTGGCAGAAATGATGCACCTTGTATGAATGCAGACACCATGACTAGAGTCTGCTCCAATAGCTCCTAAAGTTAAAAGCAATCTCCGCGAAAGTCACATTCCTTCAACTCACTAGTTCTGTCAGTTCTAGTAACTTAGTCTTTTATAGACAGAACACATTGATTGGTAATATTTATAGAACTAATTATACTTACATATATAAATTTATATAAATTACAAATACAAGCCATCAACATTTATCATTTCTACCATGCAAAGCATAATAAAGGCAGTTTCCCAAGGGAAAGAAAAGCACACAAAACTGAGATGGCAAGTAGAAACTGAAAAGTGAATTCTTCTAATCAATTTTCATAACTACAGCTCTCAAATACTCTTAATGTAATTGCCATTTTTTCATGATCTTATTACACAGTGGTTAACAGAGACTTGGGAAATACATACACTGTGTGGAAATCGCCTTTAATAAAAGCAATTAAGACAGTTGAATGAGTCCTGCTCATTACCACCTATGAGAACAGGGACATCTGGTGGACGATACTGTTACTTGATTTTTTTTTTCTACACATTTTCTATGTATTAGACATTTTCCTCCAAAACTCCACAGAGTATAAATTCAATCTATTCAATGGACTACACTTAAGAAATACTGCATATCTTTATATGGTAAGTGACCTTTGACATGTACACCTTACAATAAATTAATCTTAAATGAATATCTACTTCAATTGTGGTAACTTTTTTATTGTGTTTGAGCAGACATTAATTTAGTTTCCTTTAGTCACAACTCATGCGGTAAACATGAACCTTTTGCAAGTGAAAATACATGTTTTTCTACAACACTTTATCAAAAATAGCAAAATTTAATATTGGGCTTATATTTTGGTCCCAAGTTTAAATGGGATTTTCAGAAATCACTTATATCATCATTTAATTCCAGGTCTTAATTGCATGGGTCTACATGCTTCACAATGATCCCCACAGCACCTGGAATCCAGAATTCTGTGGAGCACTGCAAAAGCAGGGCAACCCTACACCAACAGCAGGAATGTTCTCTAGTTGATTATTCCTAGCTTAACACAAGCAAATATGTTTAGAAATACTCAGTGAGCCACAGCAGTTATTTGCCATGAATAAAATAAATAATAATACTAAATAAACACTCAGACCAAAACATCTGACTAAAACCAGAGTTAAGAACACCTGCCATACTGTCACAGTATATGGTGAGATGATGCACTTTACAGTTCAAGAAAATGTCTGTGTATCCACAATGTTGTCAGACATCTGGTAATGGAAAAGCCTTGGGCAAAAAAGGAGCATGTACAGCAGAAGTGAAGCTTCTCAAGGGAACCGAAGAGAGGTGCGGGCTAAGAAATATGTAAAAATGGAGAGGAAAAAGAGATCAGTGGAATGCTTTGAGGCTACAAGACTAAAGGAAGGAGCAGAAGACAAAGGGGAAAATAAAGGCAAAGGTGAAGGTGACTAAAAAAACAAAGTCAAGCCAAGAACCTTTTAGTAGCCTGGGGTAAGAGGAACCACTGAAGAGATGCAAAATGAGCATAGAACAATAGAGCATAAGAATGAGAAGGTGTGAGAAGAAGAGACAACACCAAGTTGAGAGGGAATGTGGATCTCCTTGAGGGTAGGAAGCTCTACAGAGGGATCGATGGTCCAAGGCCAAATGTATGAGGTCCAACAAGGCCAAATGCTGGGTCCTGCACTTGGGTCACAGCAACCCCATGCAGCGCTACAGGCTTGGGGAAGAGTGGCTGGAGAGCTGCCTGGCAGAAAAGGACCTGGGGGTGTTGGTCAACAGCCGTCTGAATATGAGCCAGCAGTGTGCCCAGGTGGCCAAGAAGGCCAACAGCATCCTGGCCTTTATCAGAAACAGTGTGGTCAGCAGGACTAGGGAACTGGTTGTCCCCCTGTACGCGGCACTGCTGAGGCTGCACCTTGAGTACTGTGTTCAGTTTTGGGCCCCTCACTATAAGAAAGACACTGAGGTGCTAGAGTGCATCCAAAGGACAACAAAGCTGCTGAGGGGTCCAGAGCACAAGTCTTGTGAGTTGTGGCTGAGAGAACCAGGGTTGTTTAGCCTGGAGAAAGGAAGGCTGAGGGGAGACCTTATCACTTTCTACAACTACCTGAAGAGGTTGTAGCGAGGTGGGGGTTGGTCTTTTTTCCCAAGTAACAAGTGGTAGGACAAGAAGAAAGAGCCTCAAGTTGCACCAGGGGAGGTTTAGATTGGATATTAGGAAAAATTTCTTCACCAAAAGAGTTGTCAGGCATTGGAAACAGATTGCCCAGGGAAGTGGTGGAGTCGCCACCCCTGGAGGTATTTAAAAGACACATAGATGTGGTGCTGAGGGACACAGCTTAGTCATGGACTTGGCAGTGCTAAGTTAACAGTTGGCCTTGATGATCCTAAAGGTCTTCTCCAAGCTAAATGAATCTATGATTCTAAAAAGCGATGAGTGCACAGCAAAAGTGTGCAGAAGACCAATGCAGGATGCCAAGGGAAAAAGCAGAGTTTCATTTCCAGAAGCTACATGGGGAAGGTGAATTTAAATTATTTTTCCAAGTTCAAATTTACTAGGAAAGATTTTGGGTTAGATTAGATACTTGCCCTATCATCACCTGAAACCCAAACACACGTTAAAAAAACAAGAAAGACAAGACAAGGGTTGGATGAAGAAAGGATTAAAGGATTATTACAACTTGCACACAGCCAAGTGAGAGA
The DNA here is from genome assembly GCA_002844005.1 of Limosa lapponica baueri. Lineage (NCBI taxonomy): Eukaryota > Metazoa > Chordata > Aves > Charadriiformes > Scolopacidae > Limosa > Limosa lapponica. Next base: position 1,349,214 of record KZ505669.1, on the reverse strand, counting down.
GGGAGTAGATGAAAGAACAGAATCATCAGGGACCGTTTGAATGGATGTTGAGACAAATGTCTTAAGTAGGCACTACAGACTAGGTATTCTGGGGGCAAGAACTCCAGCAAACTTATTACAGGAATGAAAGAGAAGGATAAAAAAGGGTAGAGAATACTGCACAGTAAGCACTGAATGGTTTGCCAAAACAGAAAAGGATGAAAAAAAAGGAAGGGTGTATGAAAACTGCAGCAATGTTCATCTGAATCAATGCATTTGAATATGTTACATGCCTGATTAAATGGAGAGAAATACAAGTTTTATACTGGGCAACATAAAACCTGTCAAGCAGTTAGGACTCTTATTCTCATAAGTTTCACATCAATTCACATCAGTAGTATTAGGTTGTAAATGCCAGTAGAAAATATAATTCAGGAAAGAATGAACAATGCAGAAGTAACATAGTGCAAGTTTGGCTGAAATAATTGTCTAGTTGACATTATGATTTTAACCAAATGACTCCTGATTATACATGGAGAATTTTTAAAAGGCTTCCATGGATAATAAGTGATCTTTCCAAACAGAGAATAATGGAGTGTGCTAGATTCACTGCACTAAAGTTTTATTCATTCCTTTCTGTTTATGTAACCTGTCCGGTATTGCCACTAAAAATCAGGTTCTGCCTTCCTGCTTTACCAGATAAAGCACATGGACTGCATGTGGCCTTATCTCCCCATACAGAAATTCTTGTCTGAATTTTTACTTTACAGTGTTTCCCTCAACTTTTTTTTTCTCTAGCAAGGGTGGAGAAACTCCCTGCTAACTAGTTTGTATGAGGAACTCAGTATAACCTTATCAGGATAATGTGTTGAGACTCGTGCCAATACAGCGCCTCCTGATTTTGTACAGGCTGTTAGCAAAAGAACAGCTAACAATAGTTTCTTTCTCCAGCTCCCGTCCCCAGAATTTCTTCTCAAAACTGAGTGTCTTATACCGCTGAAAAATAATATATTGCTGATAATCTCACTAAGGGCCAACCTGCTCTGACCTGAAGAAGATCAATTTACTTTAAACCAAGCAAAGATCTGCAGTTAGAGCTTTATATTGGCTATGAGAGACTTCAGCTCAAGTACCTGATCTGTATATGCTTCAGAAAAAAAGAATTATTGCTTTGTCCTCTGTATGCCACATGATTAATTGAATGACTAGACTTCCAGACAAATTTTTTTCCACCAACACCACAGGCTCCACTCAGTCCAACTAATTAAATAAAAATTGATCTGAAAAGAAGAGCAAAGTATTTCAGTGTCTGAAAGAGACTTGGCCTTCCGGAACTCCCATATATCGAAGGCAAGACCAATCTCAAGTGCACTGAAAACATCCCCTGCATGAGCCTGTCTCAGATCTATCCTAAAATTTAAACAGACACCAAATAACCTGACTTGGATGATTTAACTAATTTCCTAATTGTGAGTCTTGGCTACTACCAGGATGTGGTAAAAGAGGCACTTGAACCTAAGGATCCTTTGCAGCTCTGTGCCTTGAGCTCTAGGATCTTGGCCATTCTGTGATGCATGACTCTCAATTCCTCCTTGACTCCCAATTAAAGTGTCTAAATAGTTCCATTTTATCCCACTTAATTTTTTTTACCTTAAAAATTTACCTCAAACCTCGAAATTCTTTAAGAAGAAACTTTGCATTTGGGATACCTCTGCCTTGAGCTTTTGACTCAGAAAACTCAAGTTTTGGTGATTCTTGATCAGCCTCCTGTACAGCTTCAAGGAATGGGTGATCCACTCCATAACTAATACGCTGTTAGAGAGCTAGTTGGCAGCTGATGTGAAATCAAAGCGAAGGTATTTTTGTATTGCATCAGCCTCAAAGTAGTTTTGAAAGAAGTCCACAATTAGAAAGAAGGGAAAGAAAAAGAAAGCCAAAGATAGAGGCAGAGTCAGTCAGCCTCCAGGCAGAATAAGATTTAAGAATGCAATGATATAGCTTATATATTAAAGTAGATGAGCCAAGAAAATAAATTACTACGTATTCCAGACAAAGATTACAGTTAATGCCTTTCTACTACAACTGAAGAAACTATGATAACAGTAACACGGCCAAGAGAGCAAAGGTCAATAGCAGTGGATGGAGAAGGTTATAACAATATTAAGACAACAAAGAAAAGCTAGCAGTCTTTGCCAAGTTTATACAACTGTGTTTGGCAAAAGCTGGGATCACTGGGACTGGCAACACACAAGACATTAATGAGGCCACAGTGATTGAACAGTCCTTTCAAGCAACAGATACGTATTTCTGATGTATTTAATTTCTTCAGTGATTGATCAAGAGATGAATATGCAGCAAGCCAAAAGCACTGGATTCTTTGTTTAAAGTCTCTTACCTTTAAAGAAAAGAATTTATAGGGCTGTGCTCATAACAGATGAGGACTTGTCAACTGGCAGCCCATGAGTCAAACAGGGCATGCAAGGAAATTTTGGCTAGCCCCTAGGAAAGCCTACAGCTGTAAGCTTATCCAGTTTTACAGTCTTCTGAAAGGTAATGGTAGAAAGCAAAAGTGAATTTGATGTGGGCCAAGAGAATGCACTGCCAACCATTGAACACACCTGGCTGGCCAGCCAAACAAACTGGTAGCATTATAGGAGAAGAGAGATCAATTGCCTGAGAACAAGACAAAGGGTTTGACTGTGGGTAGGACAGTTGGGAACATCTGAGTCTGGCCTAGAAATACATTCCCTGGCCTAGAAATACAGTCAGTGCTCAGTTGCCCTTGGATTTCTGTTTACTGGCACATGAATGTGGAAACACCAAAGCTGCCCTTAAGCAGTGGTAGCTCAGAGTCAGGAGGATACCATAACTCAGCGCTGACATTGACCCTCCTCCTGTTCTGCAACACATTCCCCAGAACTGGGAGTCCAAGGGACTTTTTGGTTAGAAATGGCCAGCTCTGTGCATAGATGTTAGGACTTGGCTAGCAAGCCCTGATAGATGCAAGCTAATTCTGTGCCCAGTACATCTACATCATGATCTTACTCTGTTATATTGTTACTTTATTAGGGTTTTTTTTCATTATCCACAATATTCCTTAGTACCTCACTTTGAATAATGAGAATTAATTATAAAAACATCCCACTCTAATTCTTAGACAGAAATAAATATGATCCCTGAAAATAAGCTGCCTTTTTCTTCGCATATTTACCACCACCAAAAAGGTGTGCTCTTCATGCTGAATAATATTATTGTCAGACTGAATCTTTTATATTTTTAGAACCAATACTGTAAATCCAGTTATCTGTTAAAATTTTTTAAGATATTTTAATGAAACAACAATTTGACGTAGACATGAACCACTTTGGCAAAGCAAACTTGTAGCTTAAGCTTCACATTCATTTCAGCATGCATTTTATGCCCTTATTTTATAAGAGAGTGCTGCAAAATGTTTATTTTGGCCATCTTCTTAATGAGATGAGATTCCAGGGAGGAAACTACTAAAGGTGATAAAAAGAGAGTTTAAATTAGTGCATTTAAATATAAGAAAAGTAAAAAGAAACAAAGAAAAATGTATTTTCTGCAATGTTCCCTTGTTTCTACTGCAAGAAGGACTGTGCAGAGAAGGAACTGCCTGACACAGGTCCTCTGAATTTCTGCATTTGAAAGAGGAAACAAGCTTACTCACCATTACTCTAAGAATAGCCATCTTACTTTTGTTACTGTACCATGCAGCAGTTTGAAGCATTTGGAATTGTTTGAACAAGACAATACTGAGCAAATTAAAGTAGAACACAAATGATTTTCATTGACCAGAGGAAGACAGTAATTAAAATAGAAAAAATATGACTGAAGTAGCACTGCTCAGCAAGTTTTTTTAATATATTAGGCCCTCAGCCTTCTAAAATTAATTAATGCTTTAATGAAAGTTGTCTGTTATCTGACTAACAAATTTAGTTTTTCTAATATCCAGCTACCCTGGCTTTCAATTAAGACTCAAAGAGCCAAGAACTGATGAGAATGGACATCATAAATGATTTATGGATGTCCTATTTTGTTTATGGTACATTTATTATTCTACTTAATGCATCTATATGGTTCTCAAATTCATTCATTACTGAAAGCCTCACATTACAGTTATTTCATTAAAGGTTGTATCAATTTTCAGGCAGATTCTTAGGAAGCACATTTAAAAATTAAAGCTACAATCAAATTTTTGATTTAGTGTATGGATTTCAAATTATCTATCTATTTAATTATTGTTCTATTACCTATTTCTAAGGGGTCAGTTATTGTTGGGTTGGTTTCTTTTACAATTTTCCTGATCAACATTCAATAGCTTTCTTGCTATTTCATGACCGAGGTGGTATTTTAGATTTGCAGTTAGTTTTTCCTTATTGTCCCAAGTCCCATCAACAGTCTCTTGTTCCAACCAGGAAAGTACGTATAGAGCACATCAGAGAGGTCTTCCTACAGCTAATAATCACTCTCCTTCCTCCCAGTCCAGCCATCCTTTAACAGAGTATTTCTACCAGGGTCAATCTAGAGACTCTTAAAACTAAGTTTCTGTCATAGTAGGCAACGGACAAAGTGTAACTACTGTAGCTATAGCTTAAACGAAAAAAAAAAAAAAAGAGTGGAAGAAAGAGAGTAAGTATTTTTAATTTTCAGGTTAATTTCTATTGCCTGTATAAACTTTTACTGTGGCTAATTAGGCAGAGCCTCAGCATCCTGTAGCACCATTCCAGAGAAAGCCTGTGACAGAGGTTTTGGGGACAATGTCTGCTTCATGCTTATTTTTCACTATCACTTTAAGACAAGGAACATAATTTCTATAGTGTTTGTCTTTATTTCCTAAAGAATGCAAAGACTCTGAGAGGGCAATATTTAAGGTCATTCTTGCACTAACCCAAAACATTTGTGTTTTAATGATCCGTCAGCTCAGAAGTCTGCACTACTATAGAACTACATCCTATGGCACCTGAAATTAAACTGTTATAACATGAAATCATTTTTTATTAATAATTATGAAATTGGAATATATCTATTTGTAAAGGTTAGCCTCCAGAGCTGGGTTCTTAATTAGACAATACATTATGTTTTGCACAAAGAAAGCATATCAGCAACAATTTGGCTAAACAGTGCAGAAAGACGAAGTGTTGCCAGAACACCACAGGACTGTAACAGAAGCGATCCTTATTTCTTTCAGTGTGTTTTCAAAAAGAAAACAAGATTACTAGCACAATTAGTGCCAGCAAAAAGATAACCTCTTATTCTAAAAACACCAACAGGAAAATGGGGGAAAAAAAAAAAGAAATTAAATTCAAACAATGACATTGCGTAAATCAACCAAAATTTACTTTAGCATATTGTAAATGTAAAAATCTTGATTTATATTATCATTGATTTCTATGTTACAGTTTATTACACAATGACCATTCCCAAAGAGAATGCATATCCTCAGCCAAATCTGCACAGAGCAGACATTCCACTATTATTCTCCAACAGCTAATAAAGGCTGAAATGTAAATCTGTTTCAATTCATGTTTGAATAAACATAGATATAACATACGCTGTCAACCACTTTTCTGCACTACTCAACACTATTATAATAGCAGTCTTGATGTATACCCACAGTACTCTTCATGATATTTCTACCACATACTCGATTCAAAGCGCTGTATCCACTAAAAGTATTTTCCACCAGTTTATTGTGGTGCAGAGCCAACTAAGAATCAGCTCCCTTACAAATTGTCAGTCATGACTAACCTTCAGAGAAAGGACAGCAAAACATGACTTAAATGCATTTAGCAACACCACCACAGACAAAGACTTTGTACCTCTCTGCTTACCTCCCTGAGTTATTCCCCTTTCCATAAACCATTTTGATACTGAGGTGACTGAAAAAACATCATTCAGTTGACAGTGATGTGATCTCTTTTGAACTCCAATATCCTCCTAGCCTATGCATTTCATTTCAGAATTCAATATTTATTTTTTGCAAAAGAGATGCTGGAGTGCAATAATACTCGATCTATGAAGCATTTTTAAATGCGTGCTCAAAAGATCACCTTCTGCTCTGTTATAATCTTTCTCTGATTCAAAACATCACTGTGTTTTAAAAATATCACATATTAATATAGTGATGATATAAAAAAATATTATTTTTCTGTTTCAGAAGGAATTTGTATAAGGCTTAATATTTAAGGGGTTAAATACAAGAACACATTATGAACCATCTATTGAGGAACTTTATAGAAGCTGTCATTTTTCCTATCAATGATGTCAGAAGTGAAGAACCAAAAGGATTATTCCAGAGGCTGAATTTCCAGATCCAACAAAACATTGACTGATAAGGAAACACATGCTCTCTTGCTGTCTTTTTATCTGAGTGCCCTTTACCTGCCTTTTAAATGTTACTGTAGGGGACTTGGGTTTTCACAAAGACAGCTCTCTGAGGGCACTAAAAAAAATTTTTTAAAAAAAGAGTGCTTCTTCAGTCTTTATTACTGAACATTATCAACAAAACACATAGATTTACTGTGGGAAGTAGTCACTGGTTTGTTTATTATTGTGTCTCATGATCCCAGTAGGGCCATTTTGTTCATTTATGATTTGGGATGTCAAGCATGTGTGATTCCAGTGATGGCAGCTGGAACTCTGTGTGCTAGGAAACTTTTCCCTTTCAGATTTTCAAATCTAGGCAGTAATAGGTTTCAGCTCACTTGTAAAAGGAAAACAGCACAATGATAGTAGTATAGCAATCTCCTGAACTCCTGTTGAAGTACAAGCCTGTCTGGATTGATCAGGATAACAGAATCAGTGCAGTTCCCGCTCAAGGCTACCTCCAAAGCTGAATGCTGTAACACCCAAAGTGCAGTTTGGGCATTGTCATAAAGAAGCCAAACAAAGAGCAGGGATGTAAAATCCACTGTTGTCTAATCTCTGGGTCTTTTCCCCTGGAATTCAGTAGAGCATGGCACAGAAATGGCACAGAAGCCTGTTTCAATCACAGGAATAAATGGCGCCATGTAAGTAATAAGTAGGTAGCAGGGGAGCTTGTTTGTTTGCAGGGTTTTTTTCCCTATTTCAGAGACCAAGTTGAAACACATACAAGAAATTTGTACTGGATCAGCCCAAGATGAACATTCTCTGAATTTTCAGTTGGCTGAAAAAATGCATTTTGGGTCAAACAAATCATTTCATCTGTGAGTATGAGTTAAGTGGTACTCTGTGCACCTTAGCTCAGCAAATAGATCATGTGAAATGAGAAAGATTTAGGTTCAGTTTTCTCCTCTATGTCCTTCAGAGCAAGGCTTTGAGCCAGGTCTCCCACATTTGGGTATACAGCCTTTCTCTCACATTTGCATTCTCCTGAACCTCCGAGATACCTTGAGAACACTTAGGCAAAAGTGAAGATCTTTGATTTGGCTGCAACTGTGGCTGAATTCAATCCAATTTCATCGAAAATTCAGATAAAAAAATCTCTGTTTTGCAAAAAGAAATTTAAAAATAATTTTTAAAAAATTATCAATTTATAAAAATCTTCCTGGAGGACAAAATCCAGCAATTCAAAGAATGGAAAAACACAGGCAGATTCCTTTCTGCTACACACAAGTATCAGCTTTACATCTGGGACTGGTCAGTTATAGGAACATACAGCTGAAAGAAGTATGGAACAGCTGACACCTTCTTACAGATGAATTGCACAATACTAACTGTCAATGAAACTTTAGCCTTTATTTAAAAGCATATAACATGCCGGCTCCTCATATGCAGTTTTCATTTAAATTATGCAGCTTATGAAGAAAATTAAATGACTTCAAGAAACATCTCCCCTTCACTAAAAAATGCAGGGAAAAAAACACCTTTGAGAATCTGCGCGATTCGTGAAAGATATGACTAGCTTTTGTGCAAGTTTAGCATCCCACTGAATGTGACAGAAATTAACCCAAAAGTTGCCAGCAGTAAGCAAATCCATTAAAGCACTGGGTTGCTGAATATCCCGTTAACATTCTTTCAACATTTTGCAAGTCAGATGACAAAAAAGTGCCGTAAGGAGGTTTTAGTGCATGTTACAACCTAATGCAATCTTTCCTGTTTTCCACAAAGCCTGACAGCAAACACAATACCATGATAACGGTTCAGCATGCAATTATCCCTGCTGAAGTGCACAGAAGGAAGCAGAAAGCAAATGAGGCCAACTAATGCAGATTCTCTAGACTTCTTTGTGCAAAGGAAATCCAGAATGACAGAGCTTCAGGCTACTAGGTCTATTTGCAAGGCTTGCTGCAGATATGTTATGCCTAGTATAATTACTTGAGAAAGGACTAAGGTAATGGTGAGCATCAGTCTCGTATTAGAAGGTGGACTTGAGTCTAGAAGCCAAATACTGTGAACACCTGGTGTTCGGTGTCAGGATGTAAAGTGTAATGGGACACAATAGTAATTTTAACAATCACACTAAGGCTACTGACTGATATTGCGCACTGTTGTAACGTGTGACTAACATTTAGAGTTTGTTAGCAATTCAGCATTGCAATTATAATAAGGTCTTAAAACTTCACTGTTGATGCATGACACTTGTCCTCTGTTGTTCCAAGCATCAGACAAACACATTTCCAGCAGGAAAAAAAGTGGTGGGAATAATGAAATAAAATATAGGAAAACAATAAGGTAGATGAGTTCTGGGTCTTGACTCTGGTAATTAAATCTGATGCATCAGGAATCGAGGAACTGATGGAGGAATAAACTTATATGTGTAACGCCATGTCAGTAAGCAAGCGAGAGATACATCTTCCCGAAGTATGTAGTATGAGCATAGTTAGACAAGAGGATAGAGCAGTACTTGTGGGATGCATTTGACATAAGTGTAAAAACAGTTCTGCTGTGGTTTCACAGCCTTATGGTTTTCAGCTATCCAAAGTCACCTAGAAGCAGCCCACCTACTTGAACTGTGCTTAGATTTGGAAGGGATTTCCACATTATTTCAATATAAAATGTGTTGTTTAAACTAGGATCTGCTCCAGATTAAGATGGCACTAAAAGTACATGTCTGTGTGCATGTATGGATATATATAAATATGTAAGTAGTCAGTGTGCAGTTGGTGCTTCAACTATCATGAACAGAAATATTGTCACTACAGGGAGATACTCAGCTCACCCTGAAGTAGACATCCAGGCTATGTTCTACTGGTAGATTAAATTAGTCTGGTACTGTTCTTTGGCAGAAAACTGATGTGGAAATGGCCTGTGTCAGTACTAATCTGCAAAACAGGATGACCACATCCAGTCTGACTATTGGATATGGTCTCTGACCTATATTAACTCTCTAATCATCCAGAAATTGTTTAGAAAATTGCTAGATAGCTTAATAGACTACCAATAGGCCAGTTTCCCACTGCCTGTACTGGAGCTTGAATAACTAGTTCACATGTGGATATCTATTCATAGATACATACATTCATGTGCTTTAGTCTTCCGCTGAATCCTCTCTCAAAGCACTCGCACCTGAAGCTCTTCCTCGTGCTCTTCAGTGTGCTTGAAGGCAGATGGCTCAAACATTGGTGACAAAATAGATGCAATGGTATAGCAGAGCTACAGTCCTGAGGCATTCAGCCATACACAGAATCCCACGGAAAAGGCAAAGCTCTGTGCGGCTGACTGTGAATCCTACATCCTATTGACATTAGCTGAGAGAAAATCTAATTAAATCAACCCAGTTCAGTAACATTCATGTAAACCAAACAAAAGTGATGTGCTGAAGTTTAGGCTACTGTACAGCGCTCTGACCTTTCTAAGCAACACAGATAGAGACAGATTTTCACATTTATATAAGAAAGTGTATAGTAGTAGCAAAGTGTGAAAGGGAAAATCTTGATATATTGAGCAAGTTTATTACCTTTACATTTCTGAAACACACTACAGGATACAAGAGAAAAAAGCATCTGAGGAGCTTGGTCCAACCTTAGTACAACACACTTGTGTGCCTGAGAGAGACTTTGGACAGACCAAACTATATCAGGTTGCAAAGGACGGTGCTTTAGCAACTCCATAAGGTGATACTTTAGACTTAGTCTGAGCTGTAACTTTTACAACAAGTCCTTCTGCTTTACATTCAAGTTCAGCCCTAACTATATATATATGTATGTATGGGTTTCTTAACAAGTGTGTTAGACAGCAACATTTTTAAGCATAACTGGTTATCTACAGACCATTTCTACTTTCCATGTAGTGCCTTGACCTTGGCGGTGCTCACATTCAGTATTGGAAAGACTTGGAATAAACACAAACAAATATTTGGAGAACTTGTTCATTTCACTACTAACTCTCTAATATGTTCGATGAGTGTATAGTTTCTGAGATCCAAAATAAACCCATACAAATAGAAAACTCTCGAGTATCACAAAAAATTATGCAATTCCATATGTTAATGAAGCAATTTTCAGATGAGTTGGTCTCACATCATTTAGAGAAATAGCTAAACAGAGCATATGGTTAAGCACTAAGGCGTTTATAGAACAGTGAAAATGCTTCTACGAGCTCTGGATTGTCCTCACTTCCCTCAACAATGTGCACTGAACACACACATACTGAGTAACGTGATGGAAAGCCTTCAGTTACATAAAACTCACTCCCAGAAAATTAATCTCTCTTTTTCCTACCTTAGGCAAACGAGCACTACAATTTCCCCAGGTTCAGTAAAATTACTTCTTAACATGCGTTCTTTATTGATAGTCACAAAACATCACTTTTTGACACAATACCTGCAGAATTCTTGGCTTTATAGCACTCTGCTGTGCATTGGCAACATTTTGCTTGTCAGATGGTCTAGTCCTTAGCATAAAATGTAACCTTGTAATAGTTCTACATTAGGCATCCATTCACCCTACCTCTCCACCTTGATCACGAGAAAATGGACTTCGAGTCACTGAAATTAGATTGAATTCAGTTTCCTCCCCTCTGCAGAGCTGCAACAGCGTTGATTTATTTAAAAAAATAACCCCCGTTGCTGGCTTTCATACTAAATCACAATGTGCACTAGTCATGTAACTGGATTACAGGAAGCATTAACACCAGCAATTGCCCTTTCAAGTTGAGCAACCAACAACATTGCTAAAGGCTGGAACAAAAAGGGTCAGCCAGGGCAAAACAGCAAATGTTGTTGCCCTATATGATAAAAACTGAAAAGCAGCAACAAGCAGTAAGTGCTGCTTCGAAACAAAGAAGGAGCAATATACACACATTCAAAACAAAAGAGACTCCCTTGGCAATGACATTAACATTACAATCTACTTAAAGTGAAATTCAAGAGGTGGGAAAAAAACGTTGAAGTGCAGAGAGCTGGAAGGAGCAGGGCTGTGCTTGGATTATGGCAACCACCCTGCTGTGGGACAGCTGCCCTTTGGAAGAAGACACCTTCAAAATTTCTTATTGTGGGATTAGTCCAATGAGACATCTGACTCTCAGCACTTCAGCTTTAAAGCATGTGCTTCCCCAAAGGCTTTTTATCAGAAAGGATGACATTAAAAAGAAACCAAAAACACTGTCCTTCAACAAATCCAGGGACAGCCGAAGATCCCAAGCGACAAACAGCTTTCATGTCATGATTTTACTGTTATGCCCCCCCTTAAAGCACATATGGTTCTCAGCCAGAACAGAAGGCTTCAGAGCAGCAGCTCCATCCTAGAAGTGCAGTAGCAAAGCTTCAGACCAAGGTCACTTAATGAGAACTTAATGTAGATTTAATAGATCTTTTTTTATGTAACTGCCAACTGAAAATCTGCCTCATTTAGCTTTTAATACAAGCACAGAGCCAGTCAGCTAAAATCAGGGTAGCCCCAGAATATTTTGCAGGATTCTTCCATTGCAGGTTGAGGACTGCAGGTTTCCAAAAGTGTGCAAAGCTCTACTAAAATAACAAGCCATAGGTAACAGCGTCATCTAATGAAAAAATGAGGGGCCATGCATATTCTCAGTTCCTTGCACTAACAGAAAGGTTTCACCTTCACAGGAGGTGAAATAATTGTTGCTATGGAAAAAAGAAAGCAGGTACTTTTATGTGGAGTTGGCCCTGCTGTCTTAGGCTAGCTTGGGGCATAGATGTATCCAGCTTGCTTGGCAACTGCTCCTCCTGATCAGTATCATTCAGTATTGGGACTTTGTGTACAGTTGGCATGTCCCCACTGAAGAATGGCTGTCAGTACCTTTTCTTTGCTCTGATACAGACACTTGCATACAACTGAACTGACTATGCTAGCCTTCTAATCCCAAATTAGGAGGTCTTGTTTATGTGGGATGCAACAAGCCCAGAGCAGAGCTTTTGGGAGTCTAGTTCTCTGATGGTATTTTTTAACTGTTAAAACTTTGATGTTAGACTAATAAAATTACTACCCTTTTCTTTCCTGATTATTCTTTTCTGTGTCACTAGTCTTTATTGTGTTTGGTGCAATCACGATGGCAAAACTCTAGAGGTACCAACAGTACAAAGAACTCATATGTGATTCTGAAACACTTTGTGTGCTAACATGTCCTAGTGTTGTATGCTCCATCTTCTTTCCTTGTTTGTAAAGGCCATTCTTTTTTAATCTAGCATCTTCTGTACAGAGTAATTTACAGAATTAGGCAAATAGCTGCTGACTGTAATTAGTCAAATTGTTTCCATTTAATCTTTATTAGTTCACTCTTACGGACTGCATGAACCATTATGAATGGTTGTTCTTCCCTCCAGGAAGGAGAAGGATAAGCCCAGTGCTCTTCTTCATAATCAAGCAGGGCTACATATGCACAAGGGTGAGACAGAGCAGTGTCTGTGCAGAGTGTACACAGACTGTGCTGTGCACTCCAGAGAGGACAGGCAGCTCTACTGACAGTATGCTGCTCCACTGGCATGAAGGGTGAGGATGCAGCAGGGTGGCATCAGTATATGATTCCACTGACATGCCCTCCACTGCAGGAGGGAGCACTGCCATCACTTTTCTGAGAATGGGATAGATCACACACAGTTAACTGAAATGGGAAAGTCCCAGACCATACCTCCCAGAAGGAGCACATATGCCTTACACCAACAAAAATAGTTCTTATTCTTTGCAAGAAACAGGCTTGTTTTCAAACAGCTATGTAAGCATAATGGTGAATTCACTGCAGAAATAGAAGTGAATGAATCCATTGCGTCAGCCTTTTAATATCTCCCTGCCTCCGCTAAATTGTTCCCTAAAGTACATTTTCTTGTTCCCTAAATTACATTTTCTTGTGCCCTATGCAGAACAAGTTTAAAATCCATTCAGCAAAAGTGGTGCAAATACCAATCAAGACAAGAGGATTAAAGGCATTTGAGGCAAGTTCTTTACCTACAGAGAGGCTATATTCTGCACTGGTTCATCAGATTGCTTGTTGATCATAGTGAGGCTCTTATGAATGCAAGTTCTACTAAAGTGAAGAACTTCAGAATGCGTGGCCATTATTTAGATTTAGATGATCAGCGAGGCAGTGATATATGAACTTTGGATACCCCAAATTACAACCTATGTCTGTATTTATCTACAGGTGTATTTATTCACAAAACAACTCCAGAACTCAGAAAAAAAAAGGCACTTACCACAACAATCACATTTGTTGCAGGAATAGGAAGATTTTCCACTTCCAAATCTTCACCAGTCATGGCTAACAGATTGAGGGATGGGTCGTAGGCAGGTCTGGGGAAGGTTGATTTAACAATTATTGCAGGGTGCAACTTGCTTATTTTGGTGTGAGAAGAAGAATGGAAATTTTGTTTGGAGTTCTTATAACTGTCTGTATCCAGACTTTTCTCCACACTTTGCACATGGTGATAAATAAACACAGGTTTCCCACTCTTTCGCTGATGAATTGCCAAAAAGTGGTCATTGTCTCCAGAAAAGCAGCCTGCAGAAAGAGAAGAATAAGTTTAGAATGTCTCTCTTGGATATTCTGTAGATGGTGCTGGAAATTTGATGAGATTTTTGGGTTCAGCAAGATTTGGAAAGAATATTTGTGGAATACAAGAATTCCCTTAAAATCCCACAATGCAATTTCTATAGCAATAGCTTAACAACTCTAGAGAGAATCTACTAAGTATGTGAGGTGTATCACATTCTTAAACTGATTTTTTACAGGGCTTTAAAAAATGTTATTTATACTTCCAGCTAGGATTACATTTCAAAAATGATGTGCAAGAGCAAAGCACATGCTGCATCAAGTCCAAGTTTTGTATTGGTATCAACTCCAATAGGAAAACATATGCAGTACACTTTTTGATTTATTTAATCAACCAGTAATACCAAAGATGAGAATTGCTTTGATCATCTTTTACATATGGGGGCTTGAGAAGAAAAGGCCAAGAACTAGATCCAAAAATCAGACTTTAACATGTAAGAAAGAGAAGAAAGGTAAAGCTCAGATGCCTGAGTCCATAATCATAATTCTGCATTCCCTGTTATGCTGCCATTAACTGCTTAGATCAGCAGGCCTTATAGTCCCTTATTCCAACTCTTCTTATGACCCAGCCTACAGCCGAGCATTGCCTGGCCAGCCAATGGAGCACCTGGCTCTCCACAGAGGAGATATGGGTGTGTGGATTTAGCCATACATTGGTGTTGGGTACAAGAACGCTTTTAGATTACATGTTTTTAATAAACTGTTTACTAGTAAAAAATAAGTTTTCTTTTGATAGCCAAAAATACTTCCTAATGGTGCCTTTATAAAAGGAACCAGAACTAAAGTTTTATTTGATTATTTTTTTTTAATGGATGAAAGCTTGTGAATCTTCAGTTCCTTTGTGAAGAACAGAACAGCTACAACAGCCCAGTTCAGCTCCCAGTCTGGAAGTCAGGCTGCCCCTCTGAGAAGGAAAATAGGCAAGGATCAGCTCCTTTACAGATAAAAAGTAACCGAAGCTGCATTAGTCACCTCCTGGAAAAGAACTCTAAGAAACCCACTGTGGTACAAAAGGGACTTTCTGTTCTAAGAGAAGTGAACCCAGAGAGCTCACTCTGATCAGCCTGGAATTTCCTGTTCAGAAGCTGTTGGACTTAATGGCAATGTTGTATTTGTGTACTGATCTTTAGTTTAAAAAAAATAAATTAAAAAAATCAATGTTATTTTAATTCTCATAATGAGCTGTGAAGAACAGCTCAGAACCAACAACATGTTTCAATTCAGGTTTAACAAGAAATCATTTTGTTCTATTCAGACTGATTTTTGCTTCCGATTTTTTTTTGCTCCTGTAAGCAAATCAAAATAATCAGTCATTTGCACAGCTCTACCCAGTGCCCTTAGGAGATTTCAGTGTAGGTAATTACATTCTGTTGACCTAATTTCCTCATGAAATTTTGGTTAGGAAAATCAAGGACAATACCTTATCTGTGCTATAGTATTGCTATGCATCATTGGGAAATGCATTCTCTGCCAAAAGCAGGCCCATGTCAGTAGGCAGTGAAGCAATTCATAACATACATGAGCAGAAAATCAATAGGAAGAAGACAGAACACAGAATTCTGCATCTTGCAGTACACTTAGAGATCTTCCTAGTATAAAGTATGATGCTAAACCTAAAGCTACTCTTTTAAATGGTAAAAACAAACACTGACAATTTTCTAGATGACCACTGAGGTCACATCTGTACAGCTGTTGTCAGGTTTTGATTGGGAAGATCAGAGCAGCAGCAAAAAAAAAGGAGAAACTGCAGAGTATAGTCTTAAAGACAGATGAATTTCAAAGCTTGTTAAGCTTGCTGGGATCTCATTAAGCTTTGTGGGGGTTGGCTTCATTGACAAAATCCTGAGGGCTGGTCTCACCTTGCAATTAAAAGAGTTGTGTGAATGGCAAAAATAAAAACAAGGAAACATCAGGACTTCTCATAGTCTCCTACTTCTAGTCACCTCTTGTTGAATTTATTTTCATGTCTCCTTCACAGACAACCAAAACTGATCATAGCTAATATACAGGAATGTAACTAAAGACATATTTGGTGTCTGTTGTTCCTCTTTGCTTCCTTTATTCCTACTCCTTTGTTTTTGAGGGAATCAAACCCACTGAACTTCTCCTGCAATTCTTTATATTGCATTTCCTACCCACTTGAATATTCCAAACTCCCCTTTTATTTCATTTATTTTTACGGAAAGAAACAGAACGAAATAATATAATTAAGTATTAGCCCAAATTCTTCACTGAGTACTATTAAGGTAAATCCCAAGTATGACTTCAGAGTTAATCCTGACTGAATCAAGAGTAACACAGAAAAACCTGAACGGTTGTCTTATATTTGATAAACCAATAGTTAAAGGAACTCCTCACAAAGCTTGCCTGCTGATGAATCTCAGTACTTTTTAACAGCAGTATCACCATTTCCCACTAAATCCCAGCAGGCTCACTTCCATTAGAATGCTAAAAATCATGTCAGTAACACAGGTCCCTGCACCAAACTCAATACATGGTCCACCACAGCAGATTTTCAAGATGGGCAACAAAATATATTTTAGTAATGGCCCATCCTGTAGAAATGAGAAATTAACAAGTCTAATTACACAACATACTCTTTGCACTCACACAAATCTATTTTTACCAGGTGACAGTGCAGAAATTCAAATACGTTCCAAGAAAATTACTAGGCTGAACTTGGTTTTCTGTGAAGTCCACATAGTCCCAGCAATTTAAGGAGGTTACACGCACTTACAGCGCCCCATGTGAAAAACTTCATTGGTCTTAGTAGACTGTGCATAAGGCCCTAACCAAGATCAGACTTAGGCTCCCAGACTGCGTTGGATGCTTCAGGTGTCCCTAATAAGTAGGCCACCCTTGATACTACAGGGGGAACCTAAAGCTTCCTCTTAATGAGATGAAGGGGGAAAATATTCCTTCTTCACCCCCCAAGCGTCATCTCTGAACACAAGCAGTATAAGTCAATGAGACACTCGGAGAAGTCAGTCATTAGAAACACCAGCACTTCTGCTGCACATCACCTTTAAATACTGCCAGCCTCCAGCCCTTAAGAGAGACAAGACTGGGATTCCTGTATTAAGTTCTGTACCTATACAGAAAAAGCAAATACTCCTTTGTGGCCCCTGAGGAAACCTCAGAAGCTATGAAGACCTGAAGTACCACAGTATGATAGTAAAAAGTGATTTTGGTGTCTTTTAAGCTTTAGACATCCCAACATACATGGAAATTGAGAAAATGGAGCTTAGGACAAGGCTCAAACTAGAAGTGTCTCTTCCATAGGCTTAGCAAACTTGATCCTAAAGTGAATTTTGATATTCTGCTCACACTACCCTGTTTGAACTCTACTTCAGAATGTAGTTATTCATGACTAACTTGTAATATTCAACTAGTGCTGATATCATCCTTTAATGAAAATAATTTTATCCCTTCTCCTAAAATTCCCTCCTCTCAAGTGTATTATATATAATGTAGAATTATAGTTTATTCTGCCTTGGCATTGAAGACAACAGACAAGATGTTCAGAATGTGATTCCATGATATTTCTTCTAATCAAAAAGATGCTGAATCTTCACCTAGCTAGGAATAGCTATTTTTATGTCAATGGAAAACTTTATTTCATTATTTGTTCCAAAATGAAGAAAAATCAATGGCTACTTTCAAACCCACATCAGAACTTCTCAGCAACAGGCTTGTATCTACCCTTGCTCCTGGAAGACAGCCTACCCTTCCTTCATCTAGATCATCTCATGCAATAACCTTTCCTAATCCCTTTAGTAACATATGCTGCACTGTGGCTTGATACTGGTACACTTTGCTGATTCTTTCTTCCAGTTCTTCTGTCTGTACAACGTTGTGAATGGTCACCGCTCTTTCTTAAGCTTTGGATCCTGATGAATATTGCTACTTCTTCCTCTGTTCTTACCTACTGATTGACTTTTCTTTCTTCCTCGCAACTCCTCACATGCTGCTGCTGTTTTTCCTTAGATTTTTTAAACAAGAAAGTCTATTTTGATCTTGCTTCCATGTTCCTCTATTGTAACCCCCCTCTTTAATTTAGCCTCTCCTTTACAATAGTACTCTCCTTCCTCAAAATCTCAGATTATCTTTAGTTTCATTTCCAATCCCTGGAACTTTGCTTCTAGAACCTCTACCAACTGCAACACTCCATCTATTAATAAAGTGCAACAGGAAGAGTGATGTAGAATGCACACTTTCTACATCTTGAGCATCTTCACTGCTTGTGCTAATTTCAGTATTTCCACCATTGCTACCAGTTGCCGTCTTTGTTTTCATCATCCTTCCTGGAAAGGAAAATTGGAAAATCCCTATGACACTCTGTTCTGCTTGTTCCAGCTGTTCTGCTTGCTGGTTCCAACTATACATTCACTCGATTTTCTTAGTTGTCTGCAGAAACATAGAAGATTCTGTCCTGAATTAAAAAGAAAAAAATATCCAGTCTACAGAAAAATGATGGATAGCAGGTCAGTAAAAGTCTATATGAAATACCCATATGGTCCCAGTATGTGGGAAGCACAAAAGTTTATTTTGATAATAGATGGGTAAATCACAAGAATGCCAGATAACACATGCTGCTGAGCCCATCTTACACTACAAATGTGTATTCCACATGCAGAAATGAAAGCCTATAATAAATAGTAAATGTGATATGAAAGATGTTGTGGGCACTTTTGACTGTCCCAGCTGGCCTCTGCTAAATAGAGAAATCCTAAGATTCTCTAGACTGTCTCGACTCCCTGAATAGTTTCAGACAGTTGACATTTTATTTTAAAGCAACCTGCCAGAAAATTGTTCTACTCCCAATTCCCAAATATCTTCACTTTCTGTAAAACAGACAGATGAAAAACTTCAGGATAGTCAAGATCCATTAAAAAGGCAGTAACACAGTAGCACGGCTTTCTCTTTAAAACATAATAATATCACAGCATTACAGATTTTTAAATCTCACATCCTGTAGAGCCAGAAACCAGAATTTCATCCAGCCGGAACAGGAGAGTCCCAGTGGGACATAACATTCTTTTGTAAACCTGATAGGGCCAAGATAGTGGTGTCTAAAGTCTTGATGTAAATCTGGAAAACCAATTTGAGGTCATTGTCTCAAGTCTTATTATTTGTTTTAATCTGAACAAATTAGATTCGTAATAAAGTATGTTCCTGATCATTCCCATTTTCTGTAACGAGAGGTATACTGTACATTTACTACTTGTAAGTAGTAGAGTCACCCCAAATCCATCAACAGAACTTCTGTGCTACACCTGATTAGTAAGTAAAATGCACAAGCGAATATAAAGACATAGTGTAAGTTTTAAAACTCACACTTAATACTAGTTATAACTAGTGCTATAACACTGAAATCTCTTTGCAGTTACAGATATCTTGGTACATTACACAGCTTGAGATTTCCATGCTAACAAGCTGGAAATTGGAGGAAAAAAGGCAAAAAATGTAGAGTTGTCTCATAAGGGAAAAACATGCTGAGACTTGACTGATTGGTTTCAAAGATAAATTTAATTCAAATGCAATTTGAGTTACAGCATTTTATGCTGTTGCTAAATAATTTTCTATTTCCAGTAAAAAGACTTACTAAACTTTGGTAATGAAATTTTGTATGCTGAGCTCCACATGCTTTGTTTCTTTCTATTTAGCTTATTGTTCTGAAAGATGTTCTTTGCCCTATACAATCTTTCTTCACACCCTATAAACTAGCCTCAGACTTTGGACAGGCTTGGTCTTTATCACCTCTTGCACAATGGTTCATCTCTTCTTGAACAGCCACCCAGAGTCACTGTGAGAGGCAGGTCAATGTACTTATGCAGACCATTGATCAATCCTCTCCAATAATGCCAATGTTCCCACAGCTAGGAGATTCATTGCTTGTCTCTTTTTAGTTCATTGAGATGGAAACGGATTCACACCCTGAAGAGCAGAGTTTGCAGTTCTCTCTTGTAGATTTTGGCCCAGAGGAAGGGGAAAAAAAAACCTCTCTTAGCTTCTGCGCTAAAATGCTTAATATCATGCTAGCCATTTATGAGCACGGCTCTAACCTTATTCTCTTTGTGAACCCCTAAAACCAGTTTTCTCAAGCTCCAGATCTGCATTTTTACCTATTCTTGAGCTGTTTATAGCATGGAGTCTTCAGTGCCAAGCCTGTGCCCCAACTCTTATCATCCCACACCTGCACTCCTCTACACCACATTCCGTGCCTCCACTCTCGGTGTCTCTGCTGTTCTGCTTGGCCTGTGTTACTGCTATCTGTATAAAACTAGAGTTGCATCACACAAAGTTAAAGAAGAGTAAAACAGATATAGATGCTTGGTCAATTAGAGAAACTGTTGGCAGAGCTAAACCAAGTAAAACAGGCAGTTCAAGGAAAGATTGAGCAGAGCTGGCTTGTCAAGCCCCAGTCATGAGACCTTGCAAACTCAATAAAAAGCTTATGGCTTTGTTATTACCAAAGGCAACACCATATTACAGGGCTACAAGGTCACAGTCCTTCAGAAGAAGGATTCTACACTTTCCTAGCTAAGTTCAGTAATCAAAAATCCAGGCCTTTTGCAGCAGAGGAACAGTACCCACGGCACGTCAAAATTCAGAGCAAGTAACCTACATCAGAGCTAAGCAAGCACAGAACAGGACAATTGTAAAAATTTGGAAAAATATTTTGATTTGCCTTTAACCAAAACGTTCATAACTTTTGACCAAAACAAAAAATTCAGATAAAATAAATTCATAAAAGATGTGTGTATATACGTGTCCAGGTGTTGATACAATTCAGTTTTCTGTATGTGTGTGTGTGTGTGTGTGTGTGCGACAGAGAGAGCGAACACATGCACACACATGTGAGAGAGTGTGAGAGCACCCCAGAGAGGGAGGGAGTACACACAAGAGAGGGAGGAGGAGAGAGAGATGATTGCAAGGAATTTTTTTTCCTTTTCTAATAAGCAATCTGCTGAAAATAGAAACAACTGCAAATTCGTTTTTGCTGAATTTGTCCTTTTCAGTAGGAAAAAAAAAAAAGCTCTGACCAGAAATATTCACAGCTACAGTGAATCTGAATTAAGCACGAGTGGTATCTTTCTCAAAAAGGCACTTTGCATCTCTTTTTACGGGCCTGTTGCCTGATATGTCAATAATGAAACTGGATACCACAGACCATTGATTTCACTGGGTCTACTCATGTGAATTGAGAGATGAGCCATTGGTCCCAAAGGCACTTAAGTATTCTGCCATACTTATGCCCTGGCACTAATGTACTGTATAGTCTCACATCAGACATTTTTTTTTTCCAGAAGGTGTAAGAAAATACTGCATTGATTTGCCAATTTTGTGATTACTGTTATTTTCCAAATGAAGGTTGTGGCTAAATTCTGCTATATAATGTGGATGTAAATGTATAGTATCTCCATGCAATATATAGTATCTCCACAAAAATCTGTAGCTGTTATGAAGGAAAGTCAAGTTCAGTCTTACAGTTTTGGCTGGGTTTTTTGTTTTATTTTTCAGTAACACTGCTCTAGGAAATCACACTGAGGATTTCTGAGCAGATCTTATTAAGGTTCTCCAAGTGCTTATTCCAAAGCCATGCTGAAGATCCTGCAAGACAATGACTGTGCTTTATGGAGTAAGAGTCCTACCACTCCTTCTAGTCCCCCACATCAAGCCTTATAACATCCCCATGGACAGGGACCACCGCTAAACACAGCCACTCACTGTTATCTCATTAGCCTCCTTCAAAAGACACAGACTCCCCCAAGAGCCCAATTCATGGTTTTTCAGCAAGTCTCCTGCTTCACTCTCCAGAGAAGCTGGAGCCAGCCTTTACTGTCTAAGATGTTTCAGTCTTCTCATAATACAACAAATAAAATTAGGCAGGGATTCCAAGATCACAAACGTCAATAATTTCGTAATGGATGTACTGGACATAAGCCTCTCATAGAAGATGACGGCTTTCAAAATTACGAATAGCAAGAATTTCCTCATGTGAAAACATGACGAGTCTCTTTTTCCAACTAAAAACTTCTCCCCCCAAAAAAGTCAGATACTGAATTATGAAACTATTTCTCCCCAACAGAACCTTTAAAGAGATAGATGACTACCCTCTGATTATCCATGAGTCTACTAATAAAAGGCACAAATGTCTATTCTAGTAAGAACACCCACTCAAGGCCAACAATATGTTTTCTAAAGAAGGCAATTAAAAGTACCAGCTTCATTTAGATTAGGCTAGTGTAATGAAGCAGAATTCCAATACATTTTTAAAATCAATAGGTCCTTCACATTTACTCTAAGTGTATTTAGAGGCTAGCATTATTCACTCATTAGTACGAGGTGACTGAAACGGATCTGATTGCGAATGCATTTTGTGCAGATCTCACCTCAATCATAGAAGTACAGTCCCAAGATTTTCTTATTTTTTGTGACAGAGTGTCGTGGTTTTGACCAAATTGACCAACCAGAACGACAGATGGCCCCTTCCTCCCCCCTCCCCCCTAAGGAAACGAGAGGAGAGGAAAGGGGGAAAAAGGAATAATA
>KZ505669.1:1150444-1326219 GCA_002844005.1 Limosa lapponica baueri | reverse complement strand
TTAGAAGAGGCCTAGCTGAAAAAGTAAAATTACTGAACAGAAAATTAGTTCTGTTTTACCTCAAACCAGGACACAGAGCTGGGGCATTTTTTAGAAAATAGGCCTCCCCAACCTCTTTAGAAAATAACCCTCCCCAAGTAGGAACCACACTCCACTCAAGTCATTTCCAACCACGAGAATACCACACAGTGCATGTTTGACCAGGACAGCTGAAGTACTAGTTTCTGCCCAGGATAACTTAGTAAAATCACCTTGTGGACTTTGCTAACAATTAATGAGAACCAACCTAGCATATTTATAATATGTATTTCTACATCTAGCCCAATGGAGTGTTAGTTTGCGGTCAAAAAAATTTTGGTTTTGATATCAGCAATCCTCATGTTATTACAGCATTACCCTATGAAGATAAAGCCGCTATTTCCTACCTTGAATTTTACCTGAGTCAGCTGACAGGCTTGAGGAACAGATTCATCAAGAGGTAGAGACAAGGATAAAATGAGGTAATAGAAGCCCTTAGCAAACTAGCAGAAGGCCTTTGCTCAAGAAACATGACTTAGATGACCTGAACAAACCTTCAGTTGTTAACTCCTTGCTTTTCTTGGACCAAGGTTTGTTCACATCTTAAAAGCAAATTCTGAAAAAATGCTCTCATAAAGAGTAAGTTTTTTTTCTCATCTAGTTGATTTTCCTAGCCTATTTCCTGTAAATATTTAATTCACAATATATTTAATTCTCTTCACAAAATTTGTTAAAAAAGAAAATGAGGTGAAATAGTTAATTAGTTGAGTAATCTGGATGATGCAAATGGCTCTAATTAAGAGTTAGTCTAATGCATCACTTTGTGTTTTTGCTACCACCTGCCATTCTTTTACACCGAAAGAATGCTTCCTAGTTACCTTGGGAGACATTAGTTTTTTATTGTAAGAACATTTATTAGATCATACCTACTAAAAAAGAGTATAACCTGAGCTGCCTTGTAGTCTCTCATGCAATGCATAATGTAAGTTGAAGGTTCATGCTGACCTGTAATCAGTCGCCACAGATTTAGGTCTTCATCCAACAGCCAGCTCTATAAAGGTTGATTAGTTCACCTGCTGCACTCAGCAGAAGGGCCTAATTCTGTTTTCAGAGATGCACACACAAGTGTCTTTTATTTCAGCAAGTAATATATGGGTATAGCAACAGCACAACTAGATTTAATTTTCTGTTTACACAGCTGTCATGCTTTATTGGAATCGGTATCTAAATCAACTTAGTAAAATGGTACCTTTTTAAGTACATGAAAATTCCCAATCACATTTTTGACATGAATATTTTCCATTTTTTGTATGAATACATATGTGGCTACTGTAACACAACCATAGTAGAATTGTCTTTCCATAGCAAACCTGATTTGCAATATGACATGCATTACCTCTCCATTACAAAGCACTATTTAAACACATTACAGAATGACTATTTTTTTTTTGCTGTAGCATTAGTTCAAATAAATGTAGACTTATGTTTTCTCTAAAATCTATTATCACCAACTGATATCAAGGGAGATTTTGTTAATGTCTGCTGACAGTTTCTCTAGCATTCCCTAGAAGCATGCCTCATGTATATTCAGCCCCAGAACAAAAAAGCCAAGCAGTTTCCATTGCATTACAAAAAAAAATTGACATTCAGGATATAATTTGTGACCTAGTGCTAGTGACAAGTGGAATGCATTTTCTGATTCCACATGAACCAAAGCTGCAAAATCACTGTCAATAATTCATAAGTTTAGGCTATATATAAAAGATGTCCATAGTGGTAGCCTGTGTGAGACCAAATTTTCTGTTTGAATCAGATGAAACAGAGAAATCTTAGCAGATTAAGCTTGCTATGTTATTTCATTGTTGTGACATCTTTAATGACTTCCAATGGGAGCAAGTTGTATGCAGCTCTGCCTTCGAGGAAGCACAGCTCTTATGCTCAATGGGAGTTGTGCCCAATATGCAAAGGTTGAATTCAGCTCCTGTCCATCCTCTCTGTTGCCTTCTCCAAAACAATTATTTTCCAAGATCGCCCAGGGAACAAAGTAACACCTTATCAACATCTATTTTCCTCTCTTTTTCTCATGAGTAGAGACATTTCCATAATAAAGGCCAAGCTTTGTTTGCAAGCATTCCCAGGTACTTAATGAAAAAAATAAAACTTAGTAAGAAAAGTAAATGGTTATTGGCAGGACATAAACCCATTTTCCATTAGTAGATAGAGAAATGAAACACATCAAAACTTAAACGAAGTCCACTGCTAACAGAAGAAACACTGAGATTAGCAGGCATGTTATGTCAGATAGAGGCTGTACAATGATTTTGTACAGATTATCATTTTAATACATGCTGTAAAAGAACAATCTAAAAGCAGCTTAAGGCTTTTATTAAAATGGATCACGAAATGCTCCCTATCTTTCAGTCAATAATCTCTTGCACACATGAATATAAGGCATAACAGCATGAGCTTCCTAACTATAGATATACAGGAAAAAAGCACCTGAGATTTTATGAAGTGTAGCCTAATATTCCAGGGCAATAAAATACCAATAACCGAAGCAAACCACTTCTCCTGACAACAGCAAACAAAAGAATGCAGTGCCTGCTTCCTGCTGTCTTCACATAAACAACTATTTTCATAACACAGTTTATTTGGGGAGAAGGGGGGGCATACATGTTCATGCACTGCTTCCACATTAAAAGGAACATGAAGTTCAATTATTACTTTTAATGATTCTGACACAAAACAGTGCAAATCAGTTGCATCTTTATAATTTGTCCTAAAAACAACATTCCTGTGAGTGAAAGAAACAGTACCTAGAGGGTGTATGTAGTTGTTTTCCTTAATTAAACTTCAGTAAGTTAAAAGCAGAGTGCAACAGCCATTTTCTACTTCAGAAGTAGCTCTGCTTGCTGTAAATGATGAAACAAAGAAACTCTTCAACTTTGCTAATTCAGAACTTAATTCAATTATACAGTTACCCCAGATTTTATTTCCTTCCTAAGAGTATATATGCTTAAAGCTGCACAGGGGAGAGAGAGTCTGAAAAATAAGCAGGTTTTTCATGATTAAAGAGAAGCCCGAGATTTACACCAGAAATATAAGCCACAACCATCAGAACGAAACTGGCAGCAGAACTTCATGTACGTACTGGGGTGCCCATCGCTCACCGCATTTCTGAATGAGGCACACGTTTTGCTCGCCAAGCAGAGAGAGGATTCATTATCCCCGCTACAGCACAAACGCCTGCTGTCGCAGCTGAAATTCCCCTTTCTTAAAAAACCTGCTGCCACGAGCAAATACAAGTAGCAACGCCTCCCACCCGCCACCCCCCAAATAAATTTTTAAAATAGGGGCAAAAAAGAAGCAGAAAAAGGGATAAAGAGGAGCGATTTTCTTGCGCTGCCCCAGACCGCGGCCAGGTCCGCACGACCCGGGGCCGGACGGCTCGCCCGGGGCCGGTCGCTGTCCGCGGTGCTGAAAGGCGCTCGCGCCGGCCGCCGTTACCGAGCCCGCCCCCCCACCTCCCCCTTCACGCGCGCGGGGGCCGCCCCGCCACAACAGGTGCCCGCCGCCGGGCGCAAGCGGCTACCCGCCGCCTTCTTCCCTTCCCCGCACCGCTGTCCCACCCCGGCCGCCAACCCGCTCACCTGCGGCGCGGAGGTGGAGCAGGAGGCACAGCGCCCGCAGGCAGGCGGCCGCCCGCCGCATGGTGCCAGCCGCGCTGAGGCGAGGCGAGGCGAGGCGAGGCGAGCCGGGCAGTACCGCGTCCCGCTCCCCCCTCCCCAGCCCCCGTCAGTGAGCATGCCTGGGAGCGGGCTGCGCATGCGCAGCGCCGCGCGGGGCGGGAGGGCGGTTGGGCGGGCGGTTGAACGGTTGGAGGGGCGTTTGGCGTCACCTGCCTCCTCGGCGCGGGGTGAGCCGAGGGGAGAGCCCCGCCGGCGGGGAGCGGCGGTGACCGGGGTGAGATCGCCCCCCCTCCCGTCCCCCAAACCCCCGGGAGATGGGGTTGTGGGAGAGCGGCGCGGAGCCGAAGCGTCCGGAGATGACAGGCGAAGGGCGAGATCTTCAGTTCCAGCCGCACGTACGGGCAGGAGGCGAGGGCGAGGGGGTCAGTTTCTCCCTCGGCTCCCAGCCGGAGCGGCAGTCGGGGCTCGCTGCTGCAGCGAAGCGCTGGGTTTTGCATCTCCCCAGTATCGCAGCGCTGCTGAGGCTCGTCTCAGAAGATCTGACATGCCTGGGGGGACTTTTGTGCTTGCGGCTTGGGCAGTCCTCCTCTTCAGTATGCTGTGAGACACATTGTATTGTAAAATAAGCAGTTAGCAAAAACTGCCTGATGGAAATTACAGCTGATACAGAAATAAAGTAACATTTGCTTGGGATCCGCTGAACTCCAGGCAGAGGTTCAGACCAGACTGATGCAACACCTACTCAGGCAGGAGACACTTCGGAAATTTGATTACATGGCTATCAGAGACCCACATAAAAAGGCCAAACATGAGACAGCCCTGTAACAAGATCATTTTCTACAGTTGAGTTTAATTGATCCAAAGAGTCACTGGAGGCTAACCTTGAGAGGGAGCGGCAGATGTGTCACTCGGCAAGTGATCCAACAGCCTACTGCTGGATGTGGCAAGCAGTGAACGCGCACCATCAGGTCTGCAGCTGAAATGGTGCGTCCTAAGTAGAAAATAACAAAGGAGATTAACAGAGCTTGCTTGCTTGCTTCTAACTAGCTTCGAATGAACCCTTGTGCAGAAATTTTCTTCATGTAAAGGTGGGAAGGGCTGCACAGGGCCCGATATCTAGATGCGATCGCATGTGTGACTGTACGTATGCAAATGAGCTTCCTTTGCCAGCCCCCACACTGCTGTTCACATACGTATAGACAGCTAGGTCATTTGCTTGACAGCAACATCAGTGAAAAAAGGCTCGGGTTGGAAGACAGCACTCGATCTTGAGCTCTGCCCGAAACGGGGAATTAAAATGATCAAGGGGATTTTTGAACAAGGAGTGGTATTTGAGCACTGTCACCTCAGTAATATCTTTTGTAGGTATTGTGCCTCAGATGCCCTGCTAAGTCGTAAGGTTTCTGCTGCTTCCTCTACTGAGATGGTAATTTGCTGTGGGTATATACAAATTGCAGCACATCCTGTTCTAGTTTAATCCTACTGGTTCTGACTAGTAGAAATGAAAGCAAAAAGAAGTGAAAGAAAGAAGTCTATCCATGCAGTGCACGCCACCTGTGCCCCCACAACTACAGTTCCTGTGTGCCCAGGCCCCAGAGGCATACATATGGGAAAAACAAGTAGGGGGCTATACTTCCCTCAGTAAGTTGTGCAGTGCAATTACAATTTAGCCAACTCCTAGGGAAAGGCACAAGAAAAATTCGCTTACATCCTTTGATGTTTTGTTATTGTCCACAAGTCATCACCCTTGTGTGTTCTAGGTAAGGACTTAGGGTCAAATATGTCAACAGGGTAACTCCACTGAAGCTAATGGTATTGATTTGTCCCTGTGTGGTTACAGATGAGGCAGCTGTGGTTTCATATGATTGAGTGCTGTAGCAATATCTACTCACCTCACTTGTAGAGCCCTGAGGCAAAAAGACCAGATGATTCACCACTACTCTGTTAAGAAAATTGTTTTCCACTGGGGAAATGTCTTGAGATATGGTTTTGAGTCCACATCCAAGAAAACATTTGGGCTTCCAGCTCATACTTAAGCTGAATTCAATGGGAAGATAAGACTGAATAATTTGCTGAATTTTATATCAATGCATCCTTTTTACAAGGCAGTCTCGTCAACACAAAATGGAAGCATTACTGTGGAGTGGGAAGCTGTTACACAGAAAGCGAGCTAACACATGTTGCATCAGCTTGAATTCTCTAGCTTCACTGATTTATTTATTTAATTCCCAAATATAGAACATGTTATTAACAGACTGGAGATCACTAGTGTGTGGCTTACTCTAAGGGAGTGTATTAAGTCTAGAGCTGAATTAAGTGTTCAGCTGAATGCTGAATATTAACAATATTTATAAGTGAGGAAATTAGTATGGGATATTGCTAAGCCTTTTCAGTGTTTTTTCCATTGTACCTTCTCTTCTGATGTGACAGACAGAGCATGCTGCTGAGAAGTCACACTTGATATTGGTTGCAATTAAGAAAGACTGGTCCAAGTGTTAGAGTTCTTACTATTTTCCTCCCCTGTCACACTGAATAGACCATTCTCCTTGCCTGGGAATCGTTTTGCACTAGACTTCATTGACAAATTGCTTTGAGAGGAACCTAAAATGATGAAAGCCAAATTCAAAACCAATCTTCAGTTTAATAGGGCAGCAATACATAGATTAGCAAGCAGAGAATATATCTGGAGAGAATCACACTTTTGTCTAAGATTAATAATATGGATGTTCATATCTCTTGTCCCTTGACAAGCTTCAGCAGAAAACTGAAGCACTGTGTAGTAATAAATGAAAGCAGATTGGAGGAGGAGCAGGGGTGAATAAGAGGTTATATGTGTAGATCAAAGGATTCTTTGGAGACATGAATGCAAATGAGAAAAATAGCTACTTTTTGGTGTGTGCATATGTGTGCATAAAGCAATCTCAGCAGAGGAAAGATCATGACATACAATTAGGTCTCACACTAAATGATATTGCTAGGATGGGAAGAGGGGTTCTTTTAACACAGTGTGGAAGGTAACTGCTACAGGAAAAGTGTCAGGCTTGTGTCCTGACAGATTGCCTGTGGGCAAAATCATTATTGTAGCAATGCAAATGCATCATATTCCTTAATGAGTATTGTCATTATAGGGTTACAGCCTTCTAAAGGGGTCTGAGATTTTCCAGTGTATTTTTGGCAGAATCTCTAACATAGACATGAAAAACTCACGCTGACTTAGCTGAGAGACAACAAAACTTTGATAACAAAAGGGAGAGAGAGAGAGAGAGGATGCAAGGGTATTTTATTCTCTGAGCCAACACATTTGTGGCAATGTGTGTAGATCTGAATTTTCAAGACCATTATCCAGATTTTGGCAAGACCATGTTATAATTTTTATATAATTTTAATTTTTCTTTTTTCTAAAGAAGTTGACTATAGTTTAATTGGAAACAACTCACTCCAGTTTTGATAAAGCTGTTTGGAAATAATCAAATGGATTAAGGGATACCTGACCAGAAGCTGCCTGTTAAAGACATAAGACAACTGTTAATCCCTAGTGTGAGCAGCTAAAGTACTGAATGAGACTTGTAAGGGGCTGAGGTAGCCCTAACCACTACTGAGGGCAAGACATCAGTACTTGCAAATGCATTTAGCCATGCTTATTACTTCCCTTCTGGCAGCCAATTTCATTTATGTATTTAGATTGCCAGCAAAGTCATGTTGTTTTCTTTTGATGTGAAGATATATAGCTCCAGGTCACCTGCTTTCCAATGCAGTGCCCAAAAGCTGTGGCATTCTACAGTATCTTCAGGAGTTTACAAAGCTGCCGATAGAGAGGGGAAATGAAGCTGGCAGTACAGATGCTAGTTATGGCTTTCTTTGTATTCTCCAGGTAAAGGAGGAGACGAGTGAATGTGATGTGGAGCTACTTATTCCTACCAGGTTGATGATAGTTTGTCTCAGCATTTTGCATTTAGTGGTAAAATACTTTTAAACAGATTTGAAATAATAAGGATGGCTATTTATCTTCTTGCCCATGGCAAGGTCTTTTAGCACTGTTTCTATCTGAAGCCTAATTGTGCAAATGTGCCCAAAATGTCAGCTTTGCTTTCTGCTATACTGCATTAGCTGTTCCATTGTTTTGCCTGAAAGTGGGACATGAATACACAGGTCAAAATATTCCAAATATAGGCATGGGATTCACTTCAACTAACCTGAGACATCTGCAAGGTAGGTATCTTCCTCTGAACTAGTCATGCTGAGATCCGTTTGTTATCAAGAGAGAGCAATAGGAAGTCCAAAGCATATTTCGTCTGACTTGTTTTAGACGTCAACCTTTGGATGAATCATACCCCAAAATGATAATTTTTCTCCACTGACAGTAATGGGAATTTAAGATAATTAGCTCACATATAAATATGAATACACTTTCTTACAAAGTTGTTCACTTGGACATTTTTCCGAATTTCTAATTGGCAATATATGTGCTCTTTAATTGGTCATAAACAACCCACCACAATGACATAATCAACAGTTCTATGTTAGCAGACACTTTTGGCTCTCTCTGTCCAGGTCCATTCATAGCAAATACCTGTAACAGCAAGCGGCAGCTCTGATTTTAGACAGTCCAGATACCATGTCACCATTTTATCTGATTTCAAGTTCTTCTCTCTTTTATGTTATTCATACCAGAGGGCAGTAAAGGTATCATCCTACAATGTTCTACCAGAGGCATCAAGATTTATAAAGTCAGGTACTTGAAATTGCAACACAGACAGAAAAAGGCGTAAAAAGAAGTTTCAGATTATCCTTAAAAGACCTTTAGTCAAAGCTAGGAATATATCTCTTGAACTATATTTATTTGTATAGTCAGTTATTTTACGTCAAAGTAATCTAATGCCTTTCTCATTAAATACTGGTAAAAAAATCACAAATATGTGCTTGTGTACTAATATGCATTTAAATATGGAAGGCAAGTTACCCATGGTTACTAATAACTACACAGCACATTCTAAATGATGCAGCTGTGCTTGAGATTTGAAGTAAGTTGCACAGTACAATTTATACACTAGATTCAAAGCTCTCAACACAGAAGTAACTAAATTTTTGTAGAGATAATAATAATAATGAACTTCTATGTCAAGTGACTCAAACATGTGACAACTCTGATCTGATCCATAGATGCCAATGTTAGGGTAAGTTCAGGTTCAGATAAGATGAGGGAATTTGGGTATTTGTCTATTTGCAGTATTAGCCTCAGACAGTTTACTTTGATGTCTTATTTCAAGAAGTGTGCCATTCCTTGAAATAGGAAATGAAAGAGAAATCAGCCAAAACCTTATTAATTGAATATGCCGTTTTGTGCAAAGTTTACTTTCTTTTCCTAGCCCAAGTAAACAAGACCAAACTGCCAGTCATCTCTCTCAGACTGGTTTAACATTCACTATTTTCTTGTATAAGTACAAAGCTTGATTCTAATAAAAATTTGCCTGATTTGGCTGCCCGTTGGCTTTTCAAATGATGTTTCTAAAACATATTTGCAACTAGGAGTTGAGGTTTTAGTGCATCAAAACCTGTAGCACCTTAGGCTAGGTGACAACGTGACGTTCTTTGATGACTATAGTCTGTTAAGGAGAGATGGAACCCACCTGCCTAGAACAGGCAAGGGAATCTTTGGCAGCAGGCTGGCCAATTTGGTGAGGTTGGCTTTAAACTGAAGGATTCAGGGGGCAGGGTCCAAAATGGCAATGATCATGCCATTGCATACAATTGGGGAATAAACCAGGCCAATCAGAACAGAAAAAAATGTTCCTTAGCTACCTCCCAAGACAAGAAGCAGAAGGTCAACCACCTCAAGGGTGTGTATGGCTATAGTGGATCTTCTTGCACCCCTCCAGGGAAACCTGCGTGCTCAACTACCCCTCTGAAATGCCTGTACACCAATGCATGCAGCATGGGGAATAAACAGGAAGAACTAGAGATCTGTGTATGGTCACATGGCCATGACCTTATTGCAGTTACAGAGACATGGTGGGATAGCTCGCATGCCTGGAGTGCTGTGATGGATGGCTACGTACTTTTTAGGAAAGACAGGCCAGCAAGGTGAGGTGGTGGAGTTGCTCTTTATGTCAGAGAGCAACTGGAATGTATGGAGCTCTGCTTAGGAGTTGATGAAGAACAAGTCAAGACTTTATGGGTAAGAATTAAGGGGCAGCGTAATGGGTGACATTGTTGTGGATGTTTACTACAGACTACCTGATCAAGAAGAAGAAGTCGATGAGGCCTTCTACAGACAGCCGAAAGTAGCGTCATGATCACAGGCCCTGGTTCTCATGGGGGACTTGATCCACCATGATATTTGCTGGAAAGTCAACACAGACAGGCATGCACAGTCCAGAAGATTTCTGCAGAGCATTGATGGTAACTTTTTGACGAGAGTGGTGGAGAAGTCAATGACAAGAGGTGTACTGGTGGACCTTATACTAACAAACAAACACGGACTGGTTTGGGATGTGAAGACTGGAGGCAGCCTTGGCTGCAGTGACCATGAGATAGTGGATTTCAGGATCCTGCGTCAAAGAAGCAAGGCAATAAGTAGGATTACAACCCTAGACTTCAGGAGAACGAACTTTGGCCTCTTCGAAGACCTACTTAGCGGCATCACATAGGTTAGGGCTCTAGAAGGTAGGGGGATGCAAGAGAGCTGGTTAATATTCAAGCACCACTTTGTCCAAGCTCAAATTGGTGCATCCCTATGAGTAAGAAATCAAGCAGAGGAGGCAGGACACCTGCATGATGAGCAAGGAGCTTCTGGAAAAACTGAAATGGAAGAAGGAGATTTACAAATGTGGAAAAAGGGACTGGCCATTTGGGAGAAATATAGGAATCTTGTAGGAGTATGCAGAGAAGCAATGAGAAAGGCTGAGGCCAACTTGGAATTAAACCTGGCAAGGGATGTCAAGTACAATAAGAAAGGCCTCTTCAAATACATCCACAGCAAAAGGAAGACTAGGGAAAATGTGGGCCTGCTGCTGAATGAGGCAGGTGCCCTGGTGATGGAGGATACAGAGAAAGCAGAGTTACTGAATGCTGCTTTTGCTTCAGTCTTTACCGCTGAGGCCAACCCTCAAGAATCCCAGACCCTGGAGGTAAAAGAGAACTCTGGAGAAAGGAAGACTTTCCCTTGGTTGAGGAGGATCAGGTTAGAGATCATTTAGGGGAACTCGATACCCACAAATCCATGGGCCATGATGGGGTGCACCTGGGAGTGCTGAGGGAGTTGGCAGACGTTATTGCTAAGCCATTCTCCATCATCTTTGAAAGGTCATGGAGAACAGGAGAGGTGCCTGAGGACTGGAGGAAAGCCAATGTCACTCCAGTCTTCAAAAAGGGCTAGAAGAGAGGATCCAGGCAACTACAGGCCAAACAGCCTCACCTCCATCCCTGGAAAGGTGATGGAACAGCTCGTTCTGGATGTCATCTCTAAGCATGGGGAGGAAAAAAAATTTATCAGGAGTGGTCAACATAGATTCAACAAGGGGAATTCATGACCAATATGGTGGCATGCCTGGCTGGAAGACAAGGAACTTCTTTCTCTACCTGCTTGTGGCAGTGTGAAGGAGAAACTTAAATAGGAATATCAAAACAAGTATGGGTGGAAAGGAAAATACTAGCAACATAAGACAGCACAGGCATTAATGCTCTGTTGCAGTCTGATTGAAAGGGAAAAACTGAAATACAGTAGTGGACGAGGGAAAACACAAAAGATGTGAAAAAAAGTGATCAGGGAAACAGGAGGAGAAGGCAATTTCTATGAGGGTCTGTGGGGCATGAGGGCATGAGGGTCTGTGGACAGTAAAGTAAACACTATAGTTTGGAAAAGAATGCCAGATTCTTTGTGGGTTGAAAAAAAAAGGTTCCAATTTGCTGAGCAGCAAGTAATTTTATCCAAACAAAGAAATAAACAAAGCTCCCCTCTGCAATTTATAATCTGGAGAAATAAAAATGAGAGGCCAACATTTAGTAATTATTCCTCTTAATGCCAGTCTAGGGGCTTCAGTCCTGTTTTCCAAGTCACATGGGCTCCCTGAACAACACCTTGGGAACACAATGATTAAAAACAAGGAAAATTATTGTGCTTATTAACTATGACTTTCTAATTGATAGAAAAGGAAAAGAAAAAATTAAAAACAGAGCACAAGTGAAAGGAATGGCTATTTCATTTTGATTCTTTTTATTTATTTTTTTTTGTGCAAGGGTCTTAAGAAAGACCACATCACTGAGTGTGGTCTAACCTTATGGAGTCCAGAATATCTACT
Source organism: Limosa lapponica baueri (assembly GCA_002844005.1). Classification (NCBI taxonomy): domain Eukaryota; kingdom Metazoa; phylum Chordata; class Aves; order Charadriiformes; family Scolopacidae; genus Limosa; species Limosa lapponica. The sequence goes on along the minus strand of KZ505669.1, from coordinate 1,314,215 downwards.
TCTTCCAAGTAGCAGTAACTCTTATCTTAATGTAGCATAAGTAACAAAGGTAGCCTATGGGTGGATCAGTAGATACAGCTGAGGATTGATCAAGTCTATGTAATGTATAACAGATTACCTAACCTGTAGGGTTATAGATGATCAATGGACAGGAATTTTAAGTCTTATAAAATCTGAAAAGTTCTTTTATAAAAATAAGTTACTTGGGGAGTTGTCAAAAATAATAACCATATAAATATATCTCAATAGTCATATAAAAAATAAATATTTCTAATATTCTCTGTTCCCCTTAATATTTTAATTAAAATACTATTTCATTATCCTGGTAGAAACTTCAAAATAGCTGTATCAATCTAATTTCTTGGCAATGCTTTACCACTTTTTCTTTCACAGGACAATGCAGTCTTGTCATCATATTACAGAAACATTCATGAAAAGAAAATCAGTATTCGCAAGTGGTGTATTTTTGCTTCACCATTCTTTTTCATTTATCTGGCTATTTCTTCATTGGTATAAGCCAACAGACACACTATGAAAATTGCAGTAAACTTGAGAATAGGAACCAATGCTTTCTTTGATGACTTGTTTTATAATCTCATTCTTTTATAACTTCAGAAAAGGAGGAGCCCATCAGGTCAGAAGTGTGGGCTTCTTACTGTCTGCAGACTCATTATCTTTGTCCACCCCTAATACACTTTTGAGGTGTTTCCTCAAAGTTGGACACAAAGCTGTGTCCACCTTTGCTACTAATGTGACACTACTTCTTTTGTTTCTAGAGAGAATAATCTTTTTTTCTTTTAAAGTCTAAAATCTTTCTGATACTCAACTCTGCCATAAGGTTTATTTTCTTGCAAAAAAAGTTCTTTCAGCCTTTTGAGACAGGCCTTGCACTTTCCACGGACGTGCAATGGCAGTATAACTTCCTCAGTTTCTTTTTCACTTATACTTGCTTTTACACTTTATTAGTATCTAAACCACTTCCAAAATATTATTAAATCTCTACAAAGCACAAAGCGTTTTATGCACTTCCCAGCTTGCAGAATAAAAGGAAATAGTGTTAAAAATAGAAGAATTATAAATTTTTGTCTTGAGTCTTTAAAAAATATGTTTAGTGGTTTTTGGATAATGTGTTTTATCTTTTAACACTTGAAACTGATCCTTAACTAACGAAGGATGAGGAATTCCTTTTTTTTAACCAGAGCATTTCCTACTGGAAAGTAATTCCCCCAAAACTTAACCCATTAATACATATTTTTATTTTCTTCAGTCATCACTAGTATAAAAATAATCACAGATACCTTTTTGAATTGAGAAAAAGACTCTGACAAGATTGGAGTGATTTAACATTACAATTTTACTTATAACCATCTTTGAATCAATACTATTTTTTTTCCTACACTTTTTTACCAGAAAATAGTTACTAAGCCACAGTCAAAGTGCATCACTCATCCTCCAGCAGCTGGTACGCTGAGAGGCAAAATAGCCTACAATGCTCAAAGTGTTTCAGGTCATAGAGGACATTGTCCATGTAATGATTTCCACTTGTTGTTGACTATTGGGAATCTGTATAAATCCAAGTTATTTACAAAATGCAAACTGAAGAGAAAACATCCAATATGAAAGTTTCAGTGAAACATTACGTTTACACTTACACAGCCAAGCCAAATACCTCATTGTTCAGACTCTATTGCTAAATCTTACATACTTTTAAACCGGCTGAGAATGGCTAAATACAGTCTCACTGTTATAGCTCTGTCTTTTTTCGATACAATCCTACATCAGACCTCTCATCTTACTTTTTAATCTGACAGGAAGCTGCATTGGATTCCCAAATTAGTGTCAAAGAACCCTTTCTTGGACATTTAGCATGAAGACTAAACAATTTCCATCCATTGTTTCATCTGAAATATGATCTCTGAGGAGACCATAAACTAGATGTCCTAGGAGAAAGGAAGGAAATAGCAAAGCACATGCCTATTAACTGCTGAAGATTTATTCTTAAAGCACTCAAGTTTTCAAAGACCTCACCATAAGATAAATTTTCTTAGCACCTGATCTCAGTCCTTTTGTCAGATTGTTGGTGGTGTAAAGGGGAAAATCACTTTTGCTCCCTGTGTCCTACAAACACTTTCTATCATATGGCTGTGGCTGGCCCTCATAACCCAGCTTCCACACAGTCTGCCTCTTGTGCCATGTTTCCACTGCAGCTCTTTCCCTCATTACAGCAAACTCTTCAGTAGATCTCTGCAGAAAAGCCTTTGCTCCAAGAGGGATCAGACAAGACTTGAGAGACAGTCTGTGTTGGTAGCAGTGTGGTTGTAACAGGCCACAGTACTGTTCTAAGAAGTCAAGCTCCTTTTCTGGACACAGATACTGTCTTCCACGAAATTAAAGTGTCTGGCTTGTAAACATTAGTAAAGATTATAGAGGCATGTTTGACTCTGTCGCACTGTTACCGAAGTGTTATGGTAACAAAGTCAAATGCGCGGAAAATGGGAAACATCAAGATTAACTTTACCCAGAAAACTTTGCTTTGGTTCTGTTGTGCCTAGCCATTAAAATGCAGCTTCCATGAGATGGCCACATACTATGCTTTCCTTAAGATCAAACAAGAAGAAACATAATACAATGGGGTAGTCTTCAGATTCTATTCCTGACATTTGAGATATTTGCACAAGTTTTCTTCACATGTGTGCACGCTTCCAGCATCTGCAGTGAGGAAAGAAAAAGGAGAGAAAAGAAAAAACCAAAAAACAGTGTAAATTGCTATTACACAGGAAATGATAAAAAACTCATATTACAGTGGGGATTTCATCCATTCGAGTAGCTTATGATAAGACATTTATGTAAAATAAACTTCTCATCCTCCAGTTTTAGCAACTACATAGTACATAATGTAATGATTTAATTACCTTTAGTTTTCCACCAGTCCAAGCCTTCTCATCATCATTATTGAGTTTCTTCAAATGCTGGCAGATGAAAGTGATATCATGAGATAATTTAGGTGTAAAAGGATTCTGCTTTCTTAAGCTGGTGTAGATGTAGAAAAACTGTTTCTTTAATTTACTTTAAGAAATACTGCTGAATCTGGCCCAGTATCTCTCAGAATACTAATAAAATATATGTAATTTCTGTAATGTAATACATTATTACAGCCTGGACAGATGGGTTTGGATATATAGTATTTTATGACACATCTGAAAGATCACCTCTCCAGGTTTTTAAAGACCCAGTGCTGAAGAAGTGTCCAGCTGTGGATGCTGATGGAGTGCTGAAGACTTCCAGTGTGGTGTGTATGTACCTCAAAACCATTTGTAACCCCCAAGTTCATTATGTGATTCACTGCGATCTTTGAAAATTGTTCCTTTACAGCAACATTTCCAGCTCTTTTTGACACCCTTTCCCCCACACAGGGATCCTTGGAGGATCATCCCAATCGTCACTTATTCATAGTGCAATGTGAAATGAATAGTATTTTTAATTCAAAAAGCATTTTATTTTAAAGCTCTAACATCTTTGCTCTTACACGGATGTGTCCACACACTCTCATAGTCCTGGGCTGAACCCCAGTAGGGGAGGAAAGTGCAGACTTTACCTGATGGATGAACTCACACTAGTATCTGGGGAAGTCCCCCCGGCTGCAAGTGGAAGTGAGTATGGCTACATGCCCTGGGATCTCCAGCAGGAGAAGGCAGCTGTGAATTCTGCCGGGAGCTTCCCAGGAGCCCAGGAACAGAAAGTCTATCAGAAAAGTGCTGAACTAATGAACCACTTAGACTTTGTGGTTTCCTGGCTGATGCAGGTCCTGACCATTTGACAGCTTGATGTTTGTCTCCCAGGCAACTCTACTACCATGATAATTCCTCTGCTGCAGCAAATCTGTCCCAGGGCACATACCTACATTTTATTTATCGTGCTTAAGTCCCCTCTTCGAAGTCACCCCACTTCCTCACCATTCTGGCTTACAGCTACTTTGCCATTTGTATTCATTAGACCCTGTCAGAGATGAGCAGCACACGCAGTTGAGATTCAAGAAACTAAAGTTCAAATAGCAGAAAAACAAACTAAGCCCAAGTAGCAAGCTCAGTCTTCAAGATGACCTCAGGGAATGCTCAGTATCGGCCAGGACGCTCACTAGATGTCACTGTTCTCCAGAAATAAATGCATGAGCACTTTTTTCTGGCTGTAACTATAGTGGATCTTTAATCAAGTAGTGCAGCAACTCATATTTTCAGAAACTGAGCTCATCTACAAAACTTCCATAGTTAAACAAAAAGTTTCTCCAAATGCCATACTTCACTTGCACGGATTTTCCTCTCACTTACCTCAACATAAACCAAGAATAACTTCTCTCAAAATTGAATAGTGATCCTGGTTCATGGCCATAGAGGAATCCTGCCATTTTTCAATCTTTTAGCTAAACATACTTTATAAGATACGTGCTTTAGAGATGGGGTGATCTCAAAATGAACAATGCAGCACTTTACACTGCCTGGCTGCATGTGTACTTAACTTTTTTTCACTCTGCAGATACAGAAAATTGAAAGTATTTTAATGACAATTTTGTCCAAGTGCTTAACTTTGGGCACTTACTTCACTTGTCTAATTTAGAAATTTGTTCCTTAGGCTCCCTATATGATCACTGGAGAGCAACTGGGTCTCCCATAGTGATTCAGAAAGGAAGCACAATTCATGTGCTTCTAGAAGAGGTTCTCTTTTTCCAGTGAGTACATCAGCAGCTCAGGGAGAGATGGCTTTCCTTACCTGAGCACATAAAGTGATATGATTAAAATTTGGCAGACCGATTGCTCCCAGAGACATTGGACTGGATTGCATCCATGTATTTTAACTTAGAAATTATACTACTAGCAAGAAAACAGACTGGAAGAAGAGGAAGAGGAGTTGCTAGTGAGGTAATCATCTGTGAAGAGGATAACCGAGTTAAATCAGGCTGTGACAAGCTACGTTCTTTAGAAAATATTTCAGAACATTGTATGTTCACAAGCAGGCTACAGCATGGAGTCACTAATAGCTGCCAGATTTGGCACTCCTTTCTTTGCGTTTGCTAAATCAATAAACATTGGGGAAAAAATCCAACCCACTAGTCACCCAAGTGTGTCCAGAGCATCATTAGTGCATAACAGCATGTTTCGACATGGGGGGTCCCACTGCTGACTTGAGGCAGTTAGCTTAGGTGCCCTGACTCGCCTCACGCAGAATCTACTGCTCTCCAGTGACTCTTTTACTTTTATAGAGAGAAACTAGGCCGTGAATCGCCCTCAAGAGTGCAGTTCAACAGCATTTTAAGCTGATCTAAGTCAGTGGTGTGGCAAGTCCCACCTCCACCTCCAGCTATACATTCCTGTTCTTTCTCCCTCATGTCTGGTAGGTGGTGAGCTGGTTCAGCCAAAAATTAATCCAGAGAAAAAAATCAGATTAATTTTCTATTTGGGATAAGCTCCCTGAAGAGACTTGATGATTGGCCACAGGGTTAGTGCAGGGGGGAAACGTGGGAATGTGCCATTAGGATGATAGAAGGCAAGACCACAGTCGCCCTCACACAGGTTTGTTCATGCTGCTGGGGACCCACTCCTTTAAGTAGGTGCATAATGTAGCCTGTGCAGGGCAATGTGAGTTCCACCTTCCCTCCTCTCCCTGCAGCCTCTACCTTCATTCCCCAAATACACCTCCTGAAGTGTAAAACTTCCAGGGCAGATTCTGGCTCCTGGCTCTTATGAGATAACAAGATTTTCTCCAGCACAGCATGGAAAGGGTTTCTGTCAATGAAGTGAGAACCTTGGACTGAGTGGAGAGGACAGTCACATTCCCTAGAGAGTAAAACATGAAAGCACAGCTAAGTTATATGACAGAATAAAAGAGCAGTGATGCATATTTCTGTGTTGCTATAACTTTCTCAGGGGCATCTTGGCTCTCAGTCTGGTTACAGATTAGGAGGATGGCAAATGGCTTAGAGATATCTTTTGTCTTCAGCCCCAGTGCTAACCCAAGTACAGCTTGCACAGATCAAGGGAGCTCTCTCTACATATTTTAAATGATGCAAAGCAATTAGTCTTCATTAACAGCTTGTCTAATTTAATTTCAAAGGATCAAGCTGTTTCCCTGTTAGATGACTGAAGTTAAAAAAAAAAAAAAAGCACAGAAACTTCAAACCCGTATGTGACTGCCAAGTGTATATATCAGCTAAACTCAGGAGTCATTACTACTTACCTCAGCTTGTCATCTGGTCTCATTTTGTCCAGAAACTTCACATCATTCTTGACACCATATCAGAACATTTCATAGATGGTCTTTTGCACTACAAAGTGCCAAGAACTATGGGAGATTGATTCTGTATTTTGCTAGGAGTCACTAAGAGAAAGACAAATATCAAAGCCTTTTAACTAGCCCATAGCATCAAGCGTCCTATGTGAATTGAAATTCCCGTCATGTGGAATTTCTCAAAGAAATTCAAAGATTTCATTTAACTTCTTTAGGATGAAACTAATAAGTCTGTCTTTAAATATATGACCAGATAGTTGTCAGATTTGGACTGATGGATGCCTTCACGTCTAGGTTTTGTCTGCAGGATGTTTGTTTCTAAGAACACATATTTACAGTAACATTAACTCATAGGCTACAAGCAAGCAATTCTCTACTCTTCTTATCCATGTCTGGGAGCCTATGCTACTTAAAGACATTCTGTCTGGGAATATGTGTCTCCTTGGTTACACTTCATTGCTGAGAAATAAATGCTAAATTCAGAGATTTTGAAGGCCAGCAAGCATTTGCCAGAGACTTAGAAAACTCTGCAGTTTGTGACGCAGATATTTATCCTCACCTGCATTTAAGAAGGCTAAAAATGAAATAAATGCTGGGGCTTTTTCCCAAGAAAGTTACTTTCCTGCTCAGATATCACTGTATCTATATAAAACTATATCTAATAAAATGGAAGTCATTCAATAAATAGGCATAAGGAGGAGCGGGAGACAATAAATCTTCTGACTGTGGTTCACATTGCAAGAAAATGGACAACTCTGCTTTGTTATCCTACCCATATTTGTTCTTAGAGAGCTTGATGATTTCTCATATTCGGGGGGCCTCCAGGAATGTGGAGGGTGCGGGAAATTGATAGAAATAAAAATTTGGGTCAAAATTCACTAAGGTTAATAGGACTGGAGCAGAAAAACAGAAGACAAGGAAAGCAAGACAGAGAACAATACGGTCTTGTAATATCAACTGGGATGTGAGGGTCACAGTCTAGATCCCTCTGGTTTGCAGCTCCATCAGAGATTTGACCCAAATTCTCCTATTTCTCCAGACAGTGCACTGACAAAATGTGCTAGGTAACTTCCATCTCTTTTGCTGAAATAGGTTCTTCTTGTAAAAACACTACACATTTCATGGGTGCACCTCCCCAGGCACTCATTTGCAAACAGAATATTTGACGGAGTTTTTTTCCATTCTCTTTAGTCCACCATAATAAACTACATAAAAAGTGTGAGTATTGCAGTTATGTTCTGTGCCACAGCCTCTCACCCGTTCTTAGATTCCCATTATGCTTTGGTCGCAATATTTCAGTCCCTTGTAAGTGGTGTTGTTTCCAAAACATTATTTTATTTTTTATTTTAGAAAAACTGAGGACTTAGGTGCTGTGTGAATAAGTAGCTGTTTGGCAACCAAAGGGTTCCTACTTGTTTTCATCTCGTCATCTAAGGTGCAGTTCAAAAAGCTGAGAGATTCTTTCTGGCAGAACTTTGACCAAAGCATTGCTTCAGAAATCCCATGAAATAAATTTCAGGAAAAAAATGAAAGCACTGAATTTGTGAGAACTGCAGATGCAGGGCCATTAAGGCCTCATTGTCTTTTTCTATTTCAAGGAGGTCACACATAAGAGGTGCTTTTTACTGCAGTGGCTCTTGGTAAACAGTCTAGCTCTGGAGCTTTACCCCTGAAACACAAAGAAGAAAGGAGTTACCAGCTCTTCTGGAGGAGGTCATATTACTATGGGAGAAAAAAAAAGTAATCATTTTTTGGCCAGCCAGCCAAACCAAATGTCAAATGAGGATTGTGATCACGCTAAGGTTCTTCTGCTGTGAATGCATAAAAAGATGTGCTTTCAAAGGGCCTTTCCAACCATAGCTGGGCTACGTTAAGGGTAGAAGAAGCTTCTTGTCCCCCTGCTCTGACTATAAAGAGAACCTGAAAGTGTCATGTTCCTCACTAACGAAGCTCTGTTGGATTCTCTACATCACATGAATTCAAGCTACATTACCTGCCCCTCAATACTTGCCTTGCTAAGCAACAAGTTCAAAGGGAGCATTTTCTTCTCCATAAGTACTTAGGCAAAGAGAGATTAAATAACTCATCCAGAGTCACCCAAGGAGTCTATGATTGAGCCAGAAATTTAGGCAATTCCTATTCCAGCACTTTAAATACAAGGCAATATTACCATTCCCTGTAAAACTTTCATGACTTGTTCCTTTTTCTGCTTTAGTTTCAGATCACTTAAATTGAAGATTTTGAAAGCAGACTTGTTTATTAGAACTTATTTGAAAAGAGTAAGTTTGACAGTCTAAATTAGTCTCTGAGTATCACTTCTGGTGTTTCTTATGCATTTGCCATCTTAAAATTGTGGTACCATTCACAATAGAACAAAGATTTCCTTTTTTCCAGTAAATCAATGCAGATGATTGCTGAACATGTTCCATTGGCAGGGACAAAATTTTAATGATTTCTTTTTATTATGAAAATATTCACCCTTTGGTCTTCTGGGAGGAGAAGGTTGTGACTGAAAGATGATTTGCTTGGCAAACCAGCAAACTCTCCATACTGCAATTTTTCCTTCCTCAAGCCCAGATGCTTTTGGGACTTTACAGTGCTGCCACTTACACATATGAAAAGGTCCATCCTCTCCCTACAGGCTCCTTGTGTTCCTTGTCCATTGATCCAAGTACCCCTGTTCTTGACTCTGAACTCAAGGCTCCCTTTGACAGTGATTGATGGCCACCCTCTCACAGGAAGAATGACTAACTCCAACCTGTGAGTATTGGAGGCGCTACAGAATATATCTGCTGTACTATTTATTTTGGGAGGCGGACATGTGCCCACATTTTTATTCTTGGAATAAACATTCTGACATTTTCTGGCAGGTGTGAATGCTGTAACATACCAGCAGGCAGAAAAAAAATTAAAATGACAGCTTCTAACCTCTCTGATGGAAACAAACCGACTATTGCTGATGTGAAAATTGTAAAACCTCACCAGATTCCATATGAATTCTATCACTTGGAAAGCCAGATTTTGATCTTAAGGATCCCCTGGCAGACCAAAATGAAAGATATCCATCTTTTTTTAAATGGTGCCTACTTGCTTTTCTCAACCAAATCCAAACCATAAGACAACTGTATAATGAATTATGCAAATTTTAGACCTCAGTCTGATCGCGGCCAACTTATTTTGCCAATAGTCTGAAAAGATTAGCCCTAATGTCTAAGTGACAGCATGCAGAACCCTTCTCAAATCTCTTTCAGCTGTCATCTCATCAAAAGTGCACTGATGTAGCAGGTCTGATGTGAAGGGGTAATTTCACTTCTTATTCAGTTTAAGATCAGCAAAATTTAGCCTTAATTATACATTGCTTTATTCCAATACTTGCCTAAAAATCAATATAAAAACTTTTAAAACAAATATTTATGAAAACCTATTATAATAATAGTTCCTTCCACATTATCTGGTAAGACATGTCTTGACTATGATGTCTTAGAAGTTAACAGTATATGGAGAAAACATTAGAAGTCACAGATGGGAAATATCCTGATCACACATATGTATAATTGTAGGCTATAAACATTAACAATTTTAGTTGTCATTGGTTCATAGAGAGATAATCTCAAATTTTAGATTAAATGAAAGTTTGGATAACTCAAATCTTCTGGTGTCGACCAGGATAGTACAGAAGAAATGAGTCAAAAAACACAGCAGTCAAATAGGGAAAAGATAATAAATTTCAGTATATTGGACAGAATAAGAAGAGTTATGTATATATATTGCAAGAAAGTCTTAGGTAAATTAGATTTTTCCCCTTAGCATATGCACTGTATTAACAGCTATTTCTACTACTCTACTACTCAAAGAACATTTTTGGTTGTGAAAAATTGCAGCTTAGAAATTAATCTACCCCATATGAGTCTAGCAGTATAAGTCAATAGTTACCCATTTTGGACAGCACACACAGAACAATTTGTCCAAAAAAAATGGCCATTAAAGCATTTTAGTGCTGTAACACTACCAGAAGAACAGGGCATCCTTAGAAGCCAAGAAAGGCTGAGGTGCCTAACTGAAGGGATGCAGGAGTCCATCACTAACCTATTGCAGTACCTCTGAACTGCTCTGTGCCTCAGTTCCTCATTTCTGTAACCATCATGCCTTTTCGCTGTGATGCTCTTCAAGACCTGTGGTTAAAAAGCAAAAGAAGAGTTATAGTTTTTATCACAACAAACAGTTGAGATTTAGTCTGGGGACTGGTTAAGTCCTGTTTGTATAGCATTTCTGAAATAATACAATTTCCACAATGTGTTGCTATTCATATGTGACTGAAGAATAAATAATCAATAATGAATAGTTATGGCTAAGAATAAATGGGCTCATCTCTGCACAGATGCCTTGTTCATATGCAAATTGTTCATATGCACAAATGTCTGAGTGCACAACTGAGCTGAAAAATATTTAGGATTTGAATGAATGCAGGACTGCCAAACCACAGTGTCAGGCCACCAACATTCATGGCATTGGTATAAAATCAAAATATTAAGAAATACTACATTTTTTGTTTCTTTTTATTGGTCTTCTGGTTTTTGAGCCTGCCATGATAATTTTTTCCAGCTTTCCTCAACAACTAGAGCTATTCATAAATGGAATTTCTGTCTTCAACAGACAAAACCATTAAATTGTTAAAAAATGTTGTGGAACATAATTTCTAAAAAAAATAATATTAAGTATGAAAATATAAGCATATTTCATTCTGATAATTTTGAAATACCATTAATTTGAAGTCCAGATGAACTTTTTCAGCTTTATTAATATGGGAAGATTGAAATAACTTTCTCTGAGAAAAAGTCATTAAACCTTGACGATGCTATATTTTCCAGGTGCAAACTGTGAGGTGCACAGGTGAGATTTAGAAGTTGATTTTTAAAAGTAAAACTGACATTTTCACTTTCATGATAGCAATCTGAACTCTTTAAAAATAAAACAATAACTAAGCCAGAAGAATTTTATATACTGAAGAAATCCGTAGCATTGTTGAGCCTTCAGATGCTTCCTTACTGTACCTCAACATTATGCTGAGATAAATATTACCATAGGGTCAGGTGCAGCTATACAATGGAGAAGAGGGATCTTTCCTTCCCTATCTCCATCATTTACACTAGCAATGTGGCACAGTCTCCCACGTCACAGCAGATATCCACAGGCCATGCAGCACCTGTCATTTAGATATGTGCTGGTTCTTGCAACAATTATGCAGCCAGATTTAGGAGATCACAGGATGATTTCCTATCAGGTCGCTGGTTCAACTGCATGACACTGGGCAATTTGTTGCACTGCCTCTACAACAATCAGCCACCCTAATGATCGCAGGTCATCCTTTAGTTGTCACCACTACCAGGATGACATTCTTTCAGGACAGCAGCAAGAGTATGAAACCATCTTCTCATCAAGGGTGTCAATCAGTGCTGCCTATGTAGCCAATAGAAAGAAATGCCAACATCTAAATTAGATGGACTGAATTACAGGAATTATGGAGGCCTATATTATTTTGCTTTGCTGTGTTACTTCTCTCTCATCTCTCTCTCCCCATCTGCATAGGGATCCAAATCTGACTTCCTGGAGAGCAGAAAGTTTAGGTTAGTCATTTCCCTCCTTAGTGTAAACACCATGGTACTGTATTCCCTAAGTCAGACATGCGGACCTTCTGCATACAGCCTGCTTAGACCTTCGTTCTCTCCAAAAAATGTAAATTGTACTCCTAGGCTTTCTTAAGAGTGAACATGCATCAGGACACTTGCTCTATCTATATTCTGCATGTGCTGGAGTGGTAGCCTGCTCTTAGTCAGAGCCTGTAGATACTACTGTCAAAGGAAGACACCCCGTCTGAAAAAACAGAAAGCTCTGTGGCTAACACTGAAGACAGAGCTCAAGTAGTTTTCCCCAGGAACAAGTTATGCCTCTAGCAGTTCTTATTGAATACTGTAAAGCAAACATTTATACTGGCTTTTCTTCTGCATTTACATGGGTTGTGTATTCTCCATGTGCACTACAGCCAGCTAATCTGAATGGAACAAAAACATTTGTTTTTCTTCACATTTCTCTATATACCGAGCCCTTCCAAATAAATATTCAGCCGAAACCTCTTGTGCTATTAGGGAAAACAAATAAATCAGATGAATGAATTCATTTGAATGCCAGAAAGATCTATCATTTCTGTGTTCTAAGAATATCCCGCAAACAATTAAATGTTCATGTAACAGAGGCAAGCCTGATAAAATAATGAGTCTCTTTGGCGCCAGCAATAGGCCTGGCTAAAAGCCAGCAACAGACTAGCATTTAAAACCCTACAGAAAATATAAGTGACCCCAGAATTGATAAACTGAGGAAGAGCTTCCCTTTGAAGACCCTTAGCAATTCACCATGCTGAGTGCTACGTTAGTCTTTGGCTTCATTGTCTGGCCCAAACTTGCAGATGAATTTCCAGATGAATTTTGTGAGTCTTTACAGCCCAGCAAAAATTAACCAGACATTTCAAGCTTGATTTTGGCTTTAGATTCAGTCTTTCTTGCACTGATAAAAAGTGGTAAGGGGATGGAGAACTGGGAATTTCCCAGCATATGGGTGGGCATGATATTGGATACCATAAAATATATCTATGCCATCTGTGCCTTTGGGTCCCAGAAATGGCCCATTCCACAATGAAGCAGTAGGCAGGAATGAGCTTGTGCCTTCACAGCCTCATACAAGGTATGCTGTCATTTGGCCTTTGGTCCAGGGATCAAGAAACAGAAGAGGTTTTCAGGGCAGCCTGGCTAAAAAAAGGATTTAACTTTTGGGATGTGCAACTCTCCAAACCAACTTCATATACCTTAAAGTAGTTTTACAGACTTGAACTGTCCAGTAATGTAAATTATAATAAGCAATGGGATTACAGGAGTTTTCTTTCTTTTAAAGAGTTCTTAATCATCCTCTTCTAGCAATGATATTATCATTAACAATAGCTTAAGTAAGCCAGCACTATTACACTGTTACAAAGAAGAAAAGGAACGAAAGGGGCTGAGACAACTTCTTTGCAGCCACTGATCAGCACTTTGCATCTATTAAAAATCACCTCTGTTAAACAGATATCACTCTTAAATGTCCCCAAATCAGTATCAAAAAAATCTTGATTTTAGGGTGTAAGTAAAACTGAGTATTTTTAATATTCAAAATATGCAATTAGTCTTCATTACATACTTGACAGTTTTAATTTGGGAAGAAAAAGCTGTGCTCCAGTTATTGAACTGAGACCTTTATCTCATTTGAAATGCTTTAAGCTTAGGGATGAAGTTCTTTCTTCTGCCTCTTGACTTCCTTCTAACTCTGCTATATCTAGATGGAGAGCCCTCTCCCTCTTTCTCTGCCTTTTCCTCGGAAGGGAGGAGGGATGCCCTCCAGCCCTCGTGGGAGGAGCAGGACAGAGCAGAGCTCTTCTCTGCTGAACATTTACTGATGCACCTGTGTGGCACGGAAATACAGATGAAGTCCTGGCAGGGTGCCATCTCAGATTCTGCTTGGAAGTTGTTAGGGAAAAGGGAACGGTAAAACATCTAACTTCGTTGAAAGGATTGCATGTCTACTTCTGCACAAAAATGTCATTCTTTAATTGCACAGCATAGGTGACTGGGGCACCATCACAAAAGGCATTAGAGTTATGGATAGTAACTGTTCAACTAAAGCAGGATGAGGTGCAAGCACACAATTGCTCATGTGAACTCAGCCTCCCTGTAAGTACAACTGTCCTGCAGATCACATCTGAATGGCTACCACAAAAGCTTGCCACTTGAACAGACCCCTGTTTTCACATTAAAATCTTGCCTTGGGAATCCACCCTGTATCTGCCCCTTCTCCTTTCAAATAGAACCGCATGGATAATTTGCTGCTAATTCACTGATAATCCAGACTAAAGAACAAGTGCACAAACACATAGGTTTTCTCCTGTGCTGCAGAATGTTGCTGTGCATGATGGGACTACTTCATAATAAAATACCTTAAAACAGTGTCTGACAAACAGAAAATGTATATTATAATGTCCAAGTTTCTTATACATCACATATGATGTTTTTCAGGCACTTCATCTTTAGTCTTTCATAAATACTCATGTTCAGAGATTAATTAGGCTTCTTGGTAGCATCTTACAGCAGAGGTCACATACCCCTTCCTTGAGGGATGTAGCCCTTCAAAGTGAGTGAGAAAGTCCGTGCATTCTGACCCTTCCAAATAAAATCACTCGCAATATGTGTCTATATATTTCTATCTGAAAACAAAGACTGAATCACAATAAACACCTTCCTGTTTGGGACACTTTGTTGTCTAATGTGGTATCACAGAGATGTTGTGGACCTTTGCAGTTGAGACCCAGTGCTCTCATCTCCGTCAGATTGGAAGAAATATTACAATTCCATCAACTTCTCCTTTTTTCAGACTGCCACTGTGATTTACTGGGAATGATTAATGAAAAACTGTTTGCTGGACATTATTTGTTTATAGATGTGTTCTTGTTGACTGACTAATATTTGATTTGTTATCTTAGCACACAGAAAGATAGCTAAAACATATGTAACATTCAGCAAACATCAATTGCTACAGCCTGAGCATTAGATACTCCACAAGCCAAAAAAAAAACCAAACATCTCCAATATATGATTTCTCAAGAAGCTATTGACTTTAGAGATGTATAATACATCCTACATGCTGCAGCTTGGGTCAGAGTTAATATCTACTTGTAAATACTAGTAATAATTCCTGGAGTCATATGCTGTTAGTGTAAATGATGAGACATTGTGGAATATTTTTTTTTTTTTTTTTTTTTTTTAGCATCTGTCTGAAATCTGGGAATGACATTTGCTTCAGTTTACATTAAAGCAAAATCGAGAGAATCAATTTAAACTTCTGACTCCAGGTAGCATCTTCGTATAGTGTGACATACTGTAATATCTGAAAGAAAAAAGCATTTTTAAGATGATATGGTGTCCTCAGAAGTTCTAAAAGAATGGATAAAGCTTTCAGCATTGCACAGTGAGGCAATTCTGTAAATAATGCATGATATTTTTAATGAAACAATACTGTAAGTTAACACATACCACTTCCATTCATCAGCAGTTTGCTGCTGTATATGCTGTACTTGTTTCTACTTACTGCCCACAAAGTGTAGATATTTTTCATGCAATATTTAACAACTGGTAGTCTTTTCACAAGAGAGTAGTATTTTCTATAAAAACAAAATGTAGTAATGCTAGGTGCCCTCAAATTTTAAAAAACCTAAAACATAATACTGCCTAACAGAATTGGTCCCACTTTTTTTTTAATCAAGAGGAAAATACTGTTTGCAGTTACAACATTTCTTCAAGGTTATTTAAGTATTCGAGTGTTCTGTTTATTGTACTGATTATGACTTGCTTTGCCAAACCTAACAAATTTTAAGTCACTGCTTTGATAGTCTACCATTCCTTCTGTTCGACATGTGGTTTCTCTAGCATATGGATGTAATATTTCATATTCCATTTAATACTTCTTGTTAAAACTCCAGTTCTCCTGCAAATCTTGGTTCTTTCACCTTCTATCTGTTCTGCTATATCCAATCTGACCCACTTATGACATGCCCAAGGCTGTCATAACAGTCTCTTCTAAATTCTTCTGTTAAACCCTTATTCAGATCTGGTGAGATTTCCTACATTTTTAAGAACTTAGCTATGTGTGTATCAACTTCTTTCCAACAGGACTAGCATTAAAAAAAAAGATACACTCTCTGGAGCTTTTCTACCTAAACCTAGTAGGTACCATCAGTATGAAATGTGATGTCTTCCAGACGTTTTGGAATTTCTTGCAATTGTTGAGCCAATTCTATGACATTCAGAATGACAAAATCCAGAAAGTCATCTTCTGAATACTTTCTTGTGGCAAGACTTAAGGGCCTGATCCTGCAACATATTGAGTATGTCATGAAAGGTCATAAATGCCCCTAAATCCCACTGAACTCAGAAGTTAAGAACGAAATGTAAAAACTGTATGAGATCTTTGAGCTTTCACAGCATAAACTCTGGAGCATTGGTAATTGAGTATATTCTGCTTTTGGAGACATATGTTACACATAGTCACAACAGTTGAGGAAATCAGTATATTTAGAACAGGAAATCCCTTTAATGCACATGCCAATTAGATCAGAATTCTCTTTGAGGAAAAACATAGCTAGTTTAAGAAACATATTGGTTTCCAATAGTCTTGATTCTTGAGCAAAGACGTCTGCTAACAATGCTAATCATAGTAGAAGGAACATCATAATTAAAAATGCATTTGACATCCAAAAGTTAAAGACATGAAGTAAGGATCTCAGCTTTTCTGGAATCACTTGGAAGAATATTGGAAGAATAAAGCGTTTTATCCCTTATGTGATGTCCTGATTCAGAACGAAAAGTCCCAGTGATTCTTTACCTTGAAATGGACACACTTGGTTTTTTTTCCCAATAAAAACAGAAACAAGCCCTGTGTGAATAAATTACATGAAAATCATTGTGCAGTGGCAGTTGCTTCCACTTCTTTTTTTTTTTTTTTGTCTATGTAGCTTTCATACAAGGTGGAATTTTCTCACCAACTGTCCAAATTGCTGCTTCTATGTATATTTTTTAATGATGTATTTCTGTGACAGCTATTTGAGCAGAAACAGTCTCTGCTGTTCTCAGAGACTGATTTTTTCAAGTGATCCACCAGAAACATACTTTCTAGTCTTTGGATTTGGATTTCCAATCCTATGGCAAATTTAGCCTTAAAGTGACAATTCGTCCTGAAATATTTAGCAAGTATTTCCATAGAGAAGAAAATGGTAGAATTTTACCCTTTAAACTCCTGTGTGTTTGATTAATCTCATTGTTTGCAATTTCTTAGGTGAACATAAAATTATCAGGTGCATCCCTGACTTTTCACCACTGTATATTCTTCTGTTTAGATGTGCATTATAAATATTTCAGGATTTCTTTAGCTGATGGCTGATGTAATGAACTTGCTTATTATTTCTCTGTGTTTCTCTGCTGATACGCCCTCGGTCTTCCCCCATGTAACATACAAACAACAAAAATTACGGTTGTAGCTATTTTTTAATAACCTCCCAGTTTTTCTGCATCTATTTTATGCATCCTCTTTCTTTTCTGAAGTCATTCATAGAAGTGATTAGATTTCACTATTGCCTACTTTATTATACAAGCCTGTCAAGGTCCTTTCTAATCACTGCCTTATATATTATGATTAAATATTATTCTGTACTCTAAACCTTTGATTGAAGTAGGAGAAAATAATGAGATTTTATTAGAATATGAGATTCACAAGAACCTAAGTCATTTGGACTTATTCTGGCAATTTCCATCTCTAAAATTTGGGAGACTCAGTGTATTTAATGCTTCCAGAGCTTTCACTCCAAAGAGATGGAACTTTTACATTTTAGAATTGTTTCAGGCTACAGTTTCTACAATGTATTATCATTTGTGGAAGCTAGAGGTGTGCTGTGGTCCTTCAGTTTCATCCCTGAATTTATTTCTGTATGGCATTCAGACATGAAGGTTCATCAACCTGTTTGTCTCTCTTCTTGCTGTATATTGGCAAGTTGGCAAATGGATAAAAAGCTTAGGTGGTTTCCATAATTTAACCTATTTATAGCCCATAAAATTAAAAAAATTTCCCAGAACTAAAGCATTATAACATTGTAGTTTCAGATCTTTACAATATCTGATTTTTTTTTAAGCCTAATATATCACCATAACATTCGGTTACATTTGACACTAGCATTGGACTGACTGTCCACAGAAAAGCAGGAAGTAAAGATGCATTGCTAAATTTTACCAGAACAAAATTAATCTATTCAAATGCCTGAAGCATGCAAGCTGGTGATGTATTATGTTACTCTGATAGGGTGACCTTGTACTATTGACAGAAAAGGAGGAGCTCCTTCATAACATCAAACTGCGGTAAAATTAACAAAAGACATAACAAGATGAGAAATTTATCTCCTAAAAAGGCAAAACCTCAAGTCATTGATATCTTGACTATCCCTCTGATGGGAACAGAGCAGATCAGCCATCTTGGTAACAGATGTGAGAAATATGATCTTCTTCCTACTAGAGAATGGACTATGCAGGGCTTCTTCATCTGTTTTCATTTCTTCTGAGGATATGGGAGGGCTTCTCTGCCAACCAAATGAGAAATAGAGAGCTCTATGTTTTTTCTGAGCTAGATTATTGTTGCCTCTCTTTGGGTCACAATTTTTATATATAAAGTGCTACATTTATTCAAGTACTTGCTAGCATGTCAAAAGTAGTATAAACTTGGAAACAAATATGATTTTCTCTCAAATTAAAGGCAATCATGTTTTGCCTTTGTTGAGTGTTAGTTATAGCACCTCTTGGATCCACATGATCCCGTGTAGCCTCTCATTAGTCCCTTGTCAGAGACTCTGTCTCCCACCTCAAAAACAGTGAGCCACAGATTTTTGATAAATAGTGGTTACGTTTATAAAGCAGTATGAGAGGGAGATCTCCAGGACGTTGAAGGATTGCACAATAGTATAGATTAATCTGTTTTCCAGAAAAAGAAAAGAGGAGAAAAAAGGTCAGGCATCTTTTGTTTTGACATTACCTGTTGTTTTCATAAACAATGTGTTTCTTTCCTACAGTCAGTTTAAGAGACAGCATCAGCCATGGTCGCATCCTCCAGTTTGTCCATGTTGTTCACTACTCATGGTCTGGCAGATCAGCTTCTTCCTAAACACTTGGGCCTCTCCAAACATAGCTAACATGACATGGCTGCGAGTCCTATGCAGAAATCACTGGGCTCTCTGGTGGGTTGCCTTCTCTGACCACTGCTTGCAGAAGCTCAGAAAGTCAAATACAGATTCAGTGAGTAGTCTCAGGACTCAATTCAGTTGATTCAGAACAGGCACAGTGCTGTCTGGGTTACTGTAGCTCAATCACCTGGGGCTGTCAGTACCTGTAGAAGATTCATACTCACCTGCAGGATAAACAGGATGCTAAACAGGCGCAAGACCCCTATGTTTAGGCAACTGATCCTTTAACTGTCTGTTCTCTCCTCTTCTGCAAAGCCTTCAGTGAAAGATTTGAAAAGTATTTTCTCAAGGGTGTTTAATATCTATCTTCTACTTATGAAAGATGACATTAACTCAAATGCCAGAGAAGAAGGTGCACATAACTTTAGCCAAAGCCTTGGAACTGGATCTCTAGCTCTTACAAACCAATAGATGAATCTCCATTATATATGAATAGACTGTATAGATAGTCTAGACAGGTACACAGGCTTTGCGATATACTGTGTCCTTATGAAAAGACACTTTTGAACTTGTTCCACAGAAGCAAACTAGCACCTGGCAGGTTTTTGGCAGCTAAGGAACACAGCTGAATGTTGAGCCCATATCACCGATCCCACCCTCAAAGAGGCTCCCCACTTCTGGAAAGAAAGATGGCTCTGCTCAAACCTCCAATTTATGTCCAGTGTTGGCCTTGCTGGACTCCACTGTGTTGCTTCCCCAATGCCTCTGCTGTCTTTAGCACATCCATGTTTGAAAAGCTTTGGTAACTTGGGCACAGTGATGACCAGACTGCTTCAACTCTGGCAAGTCTCACTTGTTCACATGGCTCAACACCTGAAGTAATACTATATACACAGGGGAGTCCAGGGCAGGGACTCTTAAACTGGTTCTGTATGAGCCAGTTCAGGGATGGAAACTATCACACTGACTAGGTTTCTGTGTGCCAGAGTGTTGTAACACCCAGATTATCCTGGGTAACAGACAGCTGATGTCAGTGATACTGTATTGACTTAAAACAGCTGGAGATCTAGTCCTCCATGTACGATTGCAGAAAGAAAATATGGAATGAAGTTTCAGAGGAGATTAAATGAATCCAGAGTCTAACCACACTTCAGAGATTTTGCCAGACCCATTTATTCGCTAGAGTACATTTTATCATAACCAGAACACCTCTCATTCTTCCCCCAAAGAACACCCCATAGCAAACAGAGTTTTCTAGAACATAAAAAAGACAAGAGCCAGAACCTCCATAAGGTCTACCAGAGAGTTCACTGCTGCCCTCTAAGTTACATGTAAAGGGTTCAGATAGTATGGTGGCTGACAGCACACATCCCTAAAATAAGATTTATGCTAAACCTCAGTGCAGGAAAGGAATTAGAAAGAGAGATAACAGAAGTGTAAACCCACAAAATAAAAAACAACAACACAGCAACAATCCTCTTCCACAAATAATTATATGTACGTGAACTGTTGAATTGATCAAATCTTCAAAGAACATATGCTGATATCTCTGTTAGATAGCTAATGTGTAATACTCCAAAAATAGTAACATTACTGCAGCGATCTGCACCAGTCTCTTCACTGTCATTGACGCTCTCCTCTACTGCAGTTTAGGGTTCTACCGCCTTCCTATAGCTTAAAAATTTGTTGCCCTCCATGTCCTCTTCTGAACGTTTTCATTATCCAATAGCACATCCCAAACCCTTATTCCTATTCAGTAAGATCACATACAGTGTTTTACTTTGAAAAGTGCTGGAGGGAAAGAAAGATTTAGTTTGTCTGAAATGTTCTTGTTTCCAATGAGAACTTAAATACTCTAATTTATTGTGAAACAAATACAATTTAAGAAACCAGTATGTAGTAAAAAGCCTAAAGTAATAAAGGAAAAAAAGCAGAGCCCACTTTTTTTTTTTTTAGTAAATAGAGCAGATAAAAGCACTCTTAAGGAGATTTTTTTCTCTCAAGTGGCTGTATCTGCAATACAATATCTGCTTCCCCAGTAACTAACAAAGGCAAGAAATTAAGACAGAATATTCTTTATAAAAAAGCTGACTTCCCAGCTGTGATCCATCCATCACTAATATTTAGCTATTTACATTTTAGATATCTAGTTTAAACTAGTTGTCTAAGCTTCTGCTGCAGTAACCAAAACAGGTGGATATTTACTTTGAAAAATTCATACCATCCAACTAAAATGCCTTTCTCAGATTGTCCTAAACTAGCCCACCTAGAGATAACCCTTAACATTTCTACATTTAGGTATTAACATACTTAACCATGAATGAATATTTATTGCTACTGAAGACTTTGTTTCTGGTTAGCACAGACCAACAGGGAAACTTCTCTGTAATCAAAATAGAGCTGTGTAAAGAAGCAGCCTAAGACCAGAGCTGGCATTCATCTCACTTAATTGTCAATGCCTGGGTCAAAGCTCATTATCTGGTCTTGTTTTGTCACCAGCAGGGGAAAAAAATAATACAGAAACGTAGGCTGGAAGGGATCTACAGGGTGTCTTCTAGTTCAAGAATGTAAGCACCACTAGATCAGGTCAGCACTGGCTTTGTCTTGAAAATGTCCAAGGATGGAGATTTCACAGCCTTTCTGGGAAGCTTGTACAGTGGTTTCCAGAAAGTCACCTGTGTGGAAATGTGGAATTAGACAACTCCTCCAATCTGTTTTACATGGACACTGCAGAACAAAGGAACTACTTCTCAGCCTGGGAGCCTTCAGGGATTCTGTCAGCTGTGGGTGGCTGACATCTAAGGTTTGGTGGGACAAAGCCGATCCCAATTAGCCAAGTAGCATTTTGTCTGGGAGTGAGACTTAGCTCTCTGAATTTTACATATTGAAAAGTCCAAGTGTTGAGTCTACGATCATCACACAGGCTCCCTCCTCAGTCAGTGGAGAGATGTTTCCAAACAGTAATTCAAGCCATCCTAAGACAGATGTCTGTGAGGTGGAATGAGCTGCCCTCAGGAGCAATGCTCCCTTTAGCTATGTGGGAGACATAGAACAATTTAAACTATAGGTCTACGTTTCAGATATTTAGGTATTTTGGGATCAGATAGTCAGAAAGTTAGGAATAATAACTTTCATTCCACGTACATATATGTGTGTTTATATATAACAAACATTACAAAGTTTGGTTATTATATCATTAAAAATTACAGCATTTTAACAATGCTTTGCATCTGCAGAAAAAAAATCCTGTGCTAAAATAAGATAAAGACCATAATTTTCCAAAAATCTCTCTCTTTAAAGAGATCACAGGAGACTTGATAATAGAAATGAAATGCCTCAAGGTTTAATTTATATTTTCTACTTTTTCCATTTGAAGGAAAAATACCGAAGGTATAAACACCATTTCTCTGTAACTATTTAGGGCATTGCACAAATTTCTTGCACAAAAGGAATCCAGTATGCAATGAAACATAAGCAATGCATGCTGAGATCCATACTTATGTCTAGAATAAAATATAATTTAGCTTTTTAACATTTAATAATCTAATAAGACGAAGCCAATGCTTTTCTAGCAGCTTTAGTCACTCAATTGGGGATAATCTAGTCAAAGAATATGTATTTAATACAGCTAGTGAAGATTTGTAAAAAGGGTCACTAAGCAAAAATGCAATTTATTACTTCTTTTGTATGAAATAATTGCCCTCCTATTTATCTAAACTGCCCGGTGTCTGAATGCTGCTACTGCTATTTTCAGCCTCTGTCTCATTTAGTACCGATAATGCAAAATATTTTCTTTCCATTTAAATGAAACAGGACCAGTTCATGACTTCAAGGGAGGGTGGGAGAGAGGCAGAGAGGGAGAGAGAGAGAGATTCACAATAGCTTCAAAACAGATGCTGGTAAAACAAGCAACAGCAACATGGCTGTGACACCTCTGTTGTATACAAGAAACACTGCACAATGTCTAACTGATAATTCTGTTTCAAGGAAGAAGGCCCCAAAATCACATCTTTTATGGCTGCAGTCCTAATTACTGTTCCTTTCCTTTTATGCCCGATGTTTGTTTACATAAAATTAAGACAACTAGGTCAAGGATCATTAAAAATTTTGGAATTCTTCTTAAATAATTCTTCTGCCAATAGAATGCTACTTTTTTCCAGCAATATAGACAAATAGACTGCCTGTGACCCAGGTCTTGGCTGGCAGTTTGTAGCCTGGATGTCCTAACAGATTTACTAATGAATGTTGATGGAAACAGGACATGAAGTAGCATCCCTATCACAAACCATAAAGATCTAATACTCAGTAGAATAAGCAACAGAGTAAAACATTTTTCCATGCAATCATTTTAAGTAGATACAGAGTTTCGGATGCTTATTTGTGGTGAGCAGTTTCCTATATATTGTGTGACAAGTTCGGTCACTGACCATAGGATGCAGAAATATCTGTGGTATATGCAAAACTACTTTGTAGACAGATGTCAACTGCCTTGAGCCTCTCCTTAAGCACCTGAGTACACAGTGGTAGTATCCAAGTCACTGGGGTTTGGCTGGTTGATGTTGAGCTCTTGGTTCAGTCAGGTCTTTCAGTGAACTCTTCACCTTAGTTTTAGGACTCTTCCATTTATTTGGCCTGTGTATTAGTACTAAAGATTTATCAGCCAGCCCCACTGACCACCCACTGAAATTGAAAAACCTCAAAATATTATACTATTATATCCCTTTATTTTCATTACTAGATAAATAGATATTTTCTGTTTTCCTAGGTTATGTTTACATTTTTCTCTACTTCCTATGGTCAGAATAAGGATCATAACTGCACTCTCGATCTTCTAGCTCTGAACAAGATATCAGAATAAGGAGAGCACTACTATCTCTGCAGTTACTTTTATCTACTCCCTATTAGATCTTCCTGTGGATTTACCAGAAACCTATCAAACAGTATCGTATAACTACCCTTGGGCATGGTAAAAATCAAAGGTCACATTAGGGCTTTCTGAAAAGCAGTAATTCCAGCTGATGAAACATACTGAGGTTTCAGAGCCTGTTCTAACATGAACAAAACCAATACCTCCTTTTAAACTAGGATGAACAAAACAGATCTATTCCAGGAGACCAGATCGGATATTGTCTATAACCTACAGAATAGTTACTCACTTTGGACAAAAAAAGAGCCAAACTCAGCTCTCCACAAGTAACCAGGCAGTGAAGCAGTTGAATTTGAACTTTCCTCCTTCCAGATAAATGTTTTTCTCTCCCTGATACACTTCTGAACCTGAGAACCTCATTAATCACATTTTCAGAGAATACTGGTATGTTTTACAAAATGCTTTGCTTTTAACAAAATAACTGTCATGGAAGAAAAAAGTTAATTCAAGCCTTGAAGTAACTATAGCTGCAGAGAGCCAAAAGAACTGCTCCTCAGATGTTTGGCCTCCTATTCTGTATGCAGTTGCCCATGTCAAAAAGCAGTCATACAAGGTTATAGGTTCCAGTCAGACAGACGTCAAAATTTCAGGGCGCACATAACAGAATAGTTGGGGGTTTTGCAAGCCTAAGTATGTTGGGATGCCAGTTCAGCTTGGTGCCTGTCCTTACTTCAGATTTATGGTCAGCACGTCTAGCCAGTAGTAACAAATGAGGGCTCCTTCAGCCAGGCAAATATTCACACCTGATGGCTCAGCACTAAAATACAGCCATACTTCCAGGGTTTAATTCACGCTAGACCTCAGCCACACAGGACTTCCCAGCACTTCAAATCATTGGCACTTTTGACAAAGGCAGACTTGGTGTTTTAATATTGCATATCTCCTTTTTTTCCTTTCAAAAAGTTCCAGTAAAACGGGATGACAACTGCATATTTTGGAAGGTGAAAAAAATTATAAGGATATGAGAATTATATTACTTCACCAGAAAAGCTCTAGCAATCATGCTAATCTAAGTATCAAATTTACCTATCCCTTTGATAAGGGTGTGGAGCCATTTTAGCTGATTTCTGAAGGAAGCAAGGTACATATGCTCAGTCCGTCCATTTCCTTTCAGATCAGTTCAGATCAGTTTTAGCCTAATTTGATATTAAGATAAAGGTTTCAAAAGATATGAAAAAATGCTGCCAGACATAGGAAAAAAGATCTTTGTATTGTGACTGCTGATAATCAATTTGGATTCCCCAGTGTATAATAAAGTATAAGCTTGTGCCTCATATAACTCATTAAAAAAATTAGTCAACTGTAAGAATAAAGTGATTGGAAACTAGGCTTTTGTAGCTCTGGCTCTTAGGGAACTGTATAGATTTTTTTGAGAAACAGATTAGATAAAGAAGCCATACATGGAAGGTTCTGATCTACTGAAAGTTTATAGACCGTCTGCACAGGTGTCTTCAGTTAAGTGTATATTCTTTAGAAATAACATTTGAAACTATCAAAGTTCCCATGAGGGATATGCCCAAGAAAGTAGTGACAGCACTGAACTGCTAAGAGCTTTGTATTTGATCTAATTCCCTAATTTACAAGGCAACATTTCTAAAAACAATAAAAGCTACGAGATGCCACATTTCACTGATAAAAGGGCAAGAATCAATAAAGGTACTTGCACATACCCTGAACGCTATTTGGCTGAAGTGCAGATATTTATGCCAGGTTGTTTGTCCTCTTTAGGTGTTGAGAAGCTAAGAGAGCCCACTTCTTGTGGGTTTTTTCCCTCCTAGAATATTCCAAAAGCTGTGTGATTTCACCTCCTATTTGAGATTACATCTCCCAGGATGCTGGATGGTCCCGCCATTTTCCAGCTGGGCTGTATCTTGCAAGTCCTCCTGGCTGTACTGCAAGGCGGGAACATAGCTTAGCTGGGGAAGCCAGCCACAGGGAGGAGAAGTAGGAGGTTTTCACACTACTTCTCTCCTAATCCAGTGTCTTAGCTTATTTTTACCGAAGTGTTCTGGTTTTGATCAACACTCCCCAAACCAGTCAATTTGGACATGTTTTATCAAGGAAAAGTTCACATTTTTCCCTTGCATTGTTCATGAAGAACATCAGTCAACACAAAGTCCAGCTTTTCATCTAAAACAATTCCAGCAGCAAACCGAAAAGCTGTGATGTAAATCAGGTTCTTTAGTTTTCTCACTGAAATGAAGAAAAAATTATGTTTCAGGATTTTGAGGAACAATTTTTGAAATGCGGATAGAAATGACAACAAGAAATAGAAAATGCAGTATACCATCTTTTAAAAATACTCTGTTTTAAAAACACTGTTTTAAAACTACATAGTTTTGAACAACAGTATTTGTCAGCAGAAATCTGTGAATAGATTTAGTTAACTCCAAACCATATTTTCAATTGGTCTGCTGAATACCTTGTGCTTTTATAAGTAAGGAAGTAAGGGTAGGAAATATTTTCCATCTCTTCTTAGGGGACTCATAAGGCTTGGTTTGTTACATATTCACAAAGACTGACAAATTATTCACATTTAAGTTTTATTTAATAGTCACTCTTTACTTTTCCATCCTTTAATGTAAAAGTATTCTTTTAACACGTTTTAAGCATATCACATGTTCACATTAAACCAAAGGAAATTCCTGATCATTATAGTTGTAAACACTATTACCACAGAGTTTTCATGAACTGATTCATATTGTGACTTTAATTTTAATAATACGTAAACAGAAACCCAGTTGCTTCTTGATCACCTTAGTAAACTCAGATAAAGAAGTATCTGCTATGCAGTACCAAGCTTATTATGCCTCACCCTCAAGACAATTCATATCTCTTTGTATTCATAGTTTATGTATAAAGCATATTTTGCTGTCTTTAGTAGTTCATAAATCTTTGAAAACATTTATTGTTTTTGAAATGTTCTCCTGCTGCCTATGTTATACAATAAATTAGTTGCTAATAAAAATGAGTTTGACTCAGCCAAGATGGTAGTGAAGTAGTGGCTGTTGGGCTGCCAGTGAAGGCTTTGGTTGCCAGGCCTCCAGCCAACACAGACTAGGCAGATTAAAGAAGTAACATCAGTGTTGATGAAAGATGGGAAAAGGTCATACTAAGATACTATCTCTTTTTCCCCCTTTTTATGTTAGCACCTCATATGCAACTGATAGGTCTTAAAATACAGAGAAATACAGAAACAGTACATCATAGACTCTCAGCTTCCTCCTAGAGAAACTTTGTTATCTAAAACCGGGTTACAAGCAAACTTCTACATTTTGAAGTAGCTCCCTTGCCTAGCACATGGTATCACTGCATCATTTCTGTTTTGTAGGAGTGTACAATGGTGAGGTGGATTTTCCAAACTCCAGTTGAACCTTTTCAAGCAGAAGGAACCTGTGTTTTTCCCCATTGGCAGGCCTAGCATGTCCTTATGTGTACTTGGGGAGCACCACCACTACAGCTGTGCTGGCTTCTAGCCATCAACCTCCTAGTTCACAAGAGAGGATTTATGGACTCTCTTGGATTCAACCCCATTCAAACTTAAACATGAGCTTAATCCCAGTAAAGTCAGTGGTACTTAAACACATACAGAAAGCTAAGCATGGGTTTGCAAAACAAAAATGGTTACGGGAGAAGAACTTTATGGTTTCTACCGCCTTCTGCTTTGGCTCCTCAACCTCCAACCAGGTAGGTCCAACAATAGCTCCAAGATCTTCTGGCCAACCCTCAATTCCTACTCTTGGACAAAGTTAACATTTATTTTAGTTTTATTGCCAAATCAGAGTAAAGTCTAATTTGAAATGGCAAAGAACTACATGGAATGGAATTTCCTTCTTCTGCCCAGCTCTAATAATGACTTAGAGTTGTCGTTTAAGTAAAAGATAATGGTATTTCTTTTAAACTAAACAACCCTTGTTAGCAACAGTAAAGGGTTGAACTAGAAGTGGTGTTGCTTCATGCTGCCCAAATGGATAATAGAATGCAATTATTTCCCTCTCAAAGTGCTGTGATGACTTTTTCCACTCATTTATGTGGTATCCCAGTACATGTTCCCTGAATGTGCAGAGCAGAGGCATTCTGCTATTCTGCTGAAATATCTCTGCCGTGAGATTCCATGAAAATTCACACTTATCTACTATAAAAGTATTTCTCGCTTTTCTAGCTCAAAACACTCTTTTTTTTTTTTTTTAACAGAGCTCAGTAATTTTCATTCTCTCTCAAACTGAATATAGGAGACACATTTAAGCAAAACTATGAAACATTCAAGATTTGAGATTTTATATCCCAGAAACTAGGGAAACTAGTGCCATGGAGGAAGAATGCCAATGTATTTAGTGCTCTTCTCTGGTGAAAGTCAAGGGGCCTTGTGAGATGCAGAGAAGGTATGATTACTGTTGGAAATGAGTTGTCAGTTGAACTTTCCACCTTGATTAAGGCAAAATACTTATGAATTAGGGCAGTAGGATAATATAACCACATTGCATTCCTCAGTTAACTGATTATGTAAATGGCCTTCAAGACAGATTATAAAACATGAATATACATGGTTTGCTATCAGGCTGTTCTTGATCAGAACAATTTATTTAAGGTTATAAATATCAAGTCCTTCTCCTCGTGTTTCATACCACTCAGAATAAGGCAGAGTAGCTTGTGGCCTGTAGCTTAATTCAACCCAACCTTTAGGTTATGTATGAACAGCCTTTAAATTAAGAAACAGATTGTTATTATTGCAGCAGTTTTTTTGGTGTTAAATCCTCATTTTGTAGGAAGGGGAAATGAGGAAGAGGGAAGGTGATAGAGCACCACCTTTCTGCCACTCAGGCTTTTTCCCTTTCTCTTTCTCCCCTACTTCTGGGAGATACCTTCCACCCCCAGAGCTGACCTATGGTTAACCCTTTGGGACAGCACAAACCAGGTCCTACTGAAAATACTGATAATTTTGTCATTATCTTCAGAGAAAAACAAAACCAAAAACAAACAACCAAAAAACAAACACCAAGATCTGGGATTCTCTGATTTTATCTAGTCTCATTTTGCCTGATTTTCACATGTGTGAAGCAAGTTTTTCAGTTCTGTCATGTTTCTGATATTTTCTGGTGTGAATTTTGTCTTCTCTAATTTGTAGCTCTTTCACCTTATTATTCCCACTCACAACCTACCGAAGTAGTTACTCCTCTGTGATAGCATTACTTCACTATTCATGTTTAAATATTTTTCCTCCCTCTTTCTTCCAAAAATGCCTTTCCTAAGCTGTGTTTATTAAAATCTATTAACCTTTTTCAGTTGCTCATATGTAATTGTCCTTTTAATGATCTTTTCATATTCACTTTTGTTCCCATTTGTATTGAAATATACATATACATACATGTATGATTATTTTATTTTATTTTATTTTAAAAACCCCACAAACTTAAAAATGGAATATCTACACTGGAGAACAACAGAGGCTATGTGCTAAAGATTGATAAAACCCTTATCTCACCTGCGACACTCATTACTGTACAGAAATAATTTTTTTAAGAGCAGCACACATCTCAAATTCATGCCTAATTTTTGTGGAGGATTATTCCCTGTTTTGCCTCTTTCGGTGCACCCTCATGCATTGTGCCTTTAGCCAAGCACTGGTGCTGTCAGAGGCCTCTTTTCCCAAACACATCCATATGAAGCAGGGATATGGCTGCTGGCTTGGACAGCAGAGGAAAGCCAGAGTACTCAGTCAGATGTGTTGATGAGAGGGAATGCAAAAGACCAGGTATGTCACCTCTCAGACTTCACCTACCACAGCTGAAACATCCTTCTCAGCTGTTTTTTTCTCTCCTGCAGTGGATGTGTGCAGCTAGCACAGGGTGAAAGTTAGTAGGCAATTTCCTGACAAAATGGATTTTACTCGGAAAGTGCTGACTCACTGAAAATAAAGCTTTTCCCAGTGTGTGTCAGCTTCAATGAAACAGTGATTGGGAAAGCATTCTCTGCTCGAGGATGGAATTTCTCCTCAAAACTACAGAGGACCACCACTGAATAGCCAAAACCCTAGCTCTCAGAGTAGTCTCCTAAGACAAGGGAGGTCTGGTGTCCAAACCCTTGCTCCAGCCCAGATTCTGCTCACCAAGCACAAAGATTTGCAAGTCCAATAGCTGGAAAATTATGAGATGATACCTGGAAGCAAACCTTTAATTTTCTACAGCTTGTCATCATAGGCAACTGCAGAAATTTGCCCTCAATAGGGCCCAATAATAATTTTCACTTGATAACGCATGTGGAATTTAATTTGATACTACTACACATACAGTTAGTTCTGTTGCATTAGTAGTTTATATATTAAAATTATATATCCATGCCACAGTGCTAGAACAGCCTTCCCTGCTTGGCTCTGGAATGTATTGTTAAATACAAGAATATTTCTAAATAACTGGCATAATAATAACTACATTAGGCTACTCAGGCACTGTTCAGTTTATTTACTTCACAGTCTTCAAAGAAATGCAAAACACACTTTGATAGAGAACAAAATCTGAAACCTCTACTGTACTTCAGTAGTCGCCCTGACATGTCAAACATAGCAGTTTCTGCTAAATGACTGCGTGGCTCCCGCGCCTTCCCAGCAGTTTGTCAAATAGTCTCTACAGGACATTTGTGTGTGATTATAGCCCAGAGTTACAGGCTCTGGGAAGGCAAAACTCCTCCTCAGTGTGTCACCCCAGCAGCAGCGCTACAGCCCTGTATTCCTGCAGTAGGAATTGTAGCACAATGGGACCAGAAAGGAGAGAGACCGCGAGCTCTTGACCTGAAGTCTTGGCCAAAGGGCAGCCTGCAAAGGCTTTTTATGGCAAATAAATGGCAAATAAATGGCGATGGTTTTTATCGCATCTATTGTTATACGCACTAAATTCACGGTACTAAGTTGTGGATAAATTTTCTTATGTGTCTAACAACCTCATGCACTAGAGCTAGATGTGCATAGGTATCATTTCTGTTAACTTCTGTTTGCCAGTGGACCTTACCCAACCTGCTATAGATTGAACCTCACGTTTGCAGAATCTAAGCCTTTGATCGGAACAGGGCAGTCTAAGTGCCTAAGTCTTGTATCGGTGTTTTGCCTCAGTCTTGGTGGTTTCCATTTAGGCAGTACTACAAAAAAAAAAGGTTAAAATCTATCTCAGCCATAGAGCTAATGAGGCTTGGACATGTAATCCTCACTGTACAGCAATGACAATCTTCTGTTTATATACCAACCTTTATCCAGGCAGATTCCAAAGAAGTACACAACACTGTGTTTGTATATACAAGACTTCACCCAGTGCAAGCTTGCAGGTCCCTCAGGAGTGGAGCTATGCAGCTGTTTAAACAATGCACAGCAGTACACAGCAGTTCGGAGAGGAAGACATTTTCAGGCTGAGGTTGGAGCAGCAGTTTAGACTCACCTTCATGAGTGTTTGGCTGCAGAGGTATAGTCAAATGCCACCTTCACAACAGAACTTGGGTGGTGCTCTATTCCTCCTCCTCCTGTCTGCCACAGCAGAAAGGAAGTGTTGGGCAGCAGGAGCATGGACTTCTTTCCAGTAGGCAAAGAGTAGTTACGTGGCTGCATGGCCTCTCCTGCAATCCTGACAGCTCCTCTTCCCAAAGCTGGTCTAAGGGACGTGTTCAGGCTGAGGCAGGAGCACCGATGCTGGGGCAGGAGCACCGGGGCTGCTGGCTGTCCCAGAGCTGCTCTGTGAATCAAGGCAGCAACCCATGCAGGCAGCAAACTTGACAAACATGACAGTCACCCACGTAAGCACAGTCTGTGTACCCAGAGCCTAAGAGCTTGGCTGTGCTATGATACTGCCATCACAGTAGGGCCTGTCCCAGTACTCCTCTGCTTCTCATATTATTAGAAATACTTTTTTGCAGTATTGTGGGGATCCTTAGACAAGCTCTTATCTGAAAGTTGCCGGCTCCGCCTAACTTTGCTCCCAAATACCTGGTTGCAAACAGCCAAGTTTGTGTACAGACAAGATAGAACATGTATGAGGGTTAAGGGGATTGTTAATGAAGCGATCCTGCTATTGTACTGTAAGCTCAATCTTATAACCATACGAGCTGGGCTACTGAACTCACCAGAGGAAGGAAGAAAGGGAGATCAGCCCCTGGAGCTCATTCAAATTAAGGTCCCAGTTCTGCAACCAGGTTCCCTAATGTTAATAGGTTTTTCGCTTGGGCTCATGTTTGCAAATAGGGACTTGGTTACACACTTCTGATTAAAACTAAACAGAATTTGACAGTGCAACGTTTTCCTTATGGTGGAAACATACAGCTGCGTGCCAAATATGCAAGATAAAAGAATATTACAGAACTGAAACAGTATAAAAATAGGTTACAGTAAGCATACATTTTTATAGCTACATATTTTTTCCAGTTGATTCCACCCAGTCCATCTTTCTTCAAATAATTGTCATTAATCAAACACAAATATAGGCCCCATGGGTCTAACTCAGATTTAAAGCTAAGCACATGTGTAAGTGTTTGTTGGTCTGGAGTCTTAGTTGTTGCAGTTTTATTGAAAAACATTCTACAATAGATTTTTTCCCTCCACCTCCTCTCCTCCCACCCAACAAATCAAATTACAGAGGGATTGATCTAATCATTTTGAAAAATGTTTTCATATCTCAAATATAGTCTTACACCACAAAAAAAAATTAAAAAAAAAGCCAGAAGAAATCTGCTTTTTCCATTGTCAACAGCAGATACTGTCAAGGGTCTTGCTTTAAATCTTGCAGACGGACAGCAGCTACAGTGACATGCAGCGCAGCGATGGCTACAGAGAAAGCAAGCTCATAAAGCATCGGCTCACATAAGTCAGGAAAAGCAGGAGCGAAGGTTCAGGTTGGTTGCTGCTCCCTTCGGCAGTTCCTCCAAAGATGCCAGAGATAGAGCAGCTTTGTGAGAAACAGCAAGTGCCGCCAACCTGTACTCTAAACTGTCAAAATGTACCCCACACATTTGCTATTGCCTGAAGAAGTCTTATTGATTTCAGTAGGATTCTTTGGGGTTACAAAGGTGGCTGTGCTTTTGCACAACTCAGTATATAAAAAGTTATATTCTTAAAGAAGTTTTTGTGTGTATACACATGCTTATATTTAGATTTGTACATATTTAGGTTCTGTGTATACATGCATACCTTACATTCACATAGATACATAGGGGAAAATTATTTCCCACAGCTAAAACGGAACAAAGAAAAAGCCCAAAGCCTGATTACCCTTGGCACCCCAACAAACTCAAAGAACCCAAGAAAGCAGAAAGAAACAAGAGAGCAGAATGTGGCCCTCCCCATCCATCATGAGGAGTCCGGACTATACCCTTACCATGGTCACAGGCTCTAATAGCATCCTCTGCCACGTCTTTTTGTGAAAGCCTCCTTTCTGCAACATGCTCCAGGATTTTACATTCCTCCTCTCCACAAAAGAGCCTTTGAATACATAAAGTCAACCAGCCCTTATTATTTTTTTTTTCTTTTCCAACATCCTGTGACACGTACTTTTGTTTCCAGCTGCCCCATGACTTATTGTAGCAAGAAGATCTGCCATTTCCCCATATCCCTGTGATAAACTTTTCAGGGAACTCTGCATTTTGGAAATGCTGCTTGTGCTGAAATAGGGTTTTAACATTTTTGCGAAAACAAGACACGTCCATGTTACTTTAACTCAATCTTGCCCTTGAAGAGGGATCTGTGGGGAGAACATTCCAGTGTAAACTCTCCACCTTTCCTTTAGGAACATAATGTTAGATTGACAGAGGGAATACAAATTTCCAGAGAAATAGCAAATAAGTTTGCAGGTTCACATGGTCTCTTTTCCACACACCTTCTGCAAACCTCGGACGTTACTGGAATGGAAGATGAATTACTCAGGTTCTGTGAGATCAAGGAGCAAGGCCCTCTATAAGGAAAAATTTTGTACAGGGTAAGGGTCGAGGTATGCCTTAAATGTTCTCAGTTATCTATTTTACTATGAACCGAATGCAAGAACAGAAAAGGACTTCTTAATTCCACTCTTCTTCTTCCCTCTTCTTGTAGTAGGGGGATTCGCTTTAATTCTTTACAGCTGACCCAGCCTTTCCACCCTGACAATCTTTGTGCAAAGTTTACGGCATGCAGCTGCGGTCCTTCTGCTCAGGGCAAGAATGTTAACCCTTCCCCTGACAATCCTTGAACTGGTTATTATATACAGTCCATCACACGAATCTGATTTGAGACACCACCAGATGGTTGTTATTTAGGTGAAAGCAGACCCAAATAGAATAATAGTCCAAAACACTACAGGGTCAGTTACTAAACTACTAATTTGTGATCAGAAGTTGGAAGGAAGAAATATGTTGGCATGGAGAAGGGGCACGGAAGAGAACTGTTTGGTTCACTAGTCCCTTTGCATTCCTCCTCTTGAAGAACTTTCAAACCAAAGCCGAGAGCTTTTTCTTCCATTAACTGTCTTGTTTGGGGGCTTGGGTCAGGTTATTATTTTTAATTTTTTTTAAATGAGCTGTTCTGAAACACAAACCTTTTTAAAGAAAGGTTGAACTTAATTCACAGCGAAGCCAGAAAAAGAGAGCCAATCTTTCGCTGGCACTTCTGCGCCTGAAAAGGGAAGAAAATTGACACCTGGAAATGCTGACATTTCGGAAAACAAATCTTACCCATTTTGAGTACAAGTAGGATGCTGGCAAACAACACGACATTGAAGCAGAAGGAATGTGGAAAAACTTACAAAACAAAACCTGAGAGGACTATTTAGGAACAAATAAATAATGAGTGTGTTGAGCAGCACCATGGCTAATGAATCTGTATCACCACGTTTCAAGTCACGGACAGAACTTGGTAGGTACTGCTTATCTTTCCCCTTGTAACAACTGCACAGGTACTAACACTGATGCTTGAAGCTGTTGGACTATTGAAACTGTTGGATTTATACTGGTTTACCTCAAATCAGCATGATGGTTTCCTTTAGGGCTTTGCAGATAGTCGGTATTTCAGTTTGGAGGCCAAGTTACACACCGATTCGGTTCAGACTGAACTGAGTTTATATTTTTTTTGTTTTACTTTTCTCACCAAAGTGAGAAACCAGAAAATTTCTGCTTTACAGAAAATAAAACAGGTAAATAAAATGAAGAGCAAGTCCCCTGGTGCTGCTGGAGGAACCAGCCTGGTCTGGAACCAGCCTGTCCCTTGCTGTGGGTAGGTGAGGCCAGCACTTTGTGACTGACCGTGGCTCTTGGCGGGGACACAGTGAGGACATCCCCCTCCCATGGGACACTGCAGCACTTTAATCTTTCTGCTTGACTTCTCCCCTCCTTGCCTTGTCTCTCCCCCATAAGCCTGTGTCTCACTGTTGTGTTGTGCCAGAACAGGGCTACAAAGATGATTAAGGGCCTGGAGCATCTCTCTTTGGAGGAAAGGCTGAGGGACTTGGGTCTGTTTAGTCTGGAGAAGAGAAGACTGAGAGGGGGGATCTTATCAATGCCTATAAATACTTAAAGGGTGGGTGTCAAGAGGATGGGGCCAGTCTTTTTTCAGTGGTGCCCAGTGAGAGGACAAGAGGCACAAAATTGAAAATAAGAAGTTCCATCTAAACATGAGGAGGAACTTCTTTCCTTTGAGGGTGGCAGAGCCCTGGAAGAGGCTGCCCAGAGAGGTGGTGGAGTCTCCTTCTCTGGAGACATTCAAAACCACCTGGACACGTTCCTGCGCAACCTGCTCTAGGTGGACCTTCTTTGGCAGGGGGGGTTGGACTAGATGATCTCCAGAGGTCCCTTCCAACCCCATATCATTCTGTGATTCTGTGATTCTGTAACAGCCCTGCCACTTCTAGGGCAAGGACTGTGCCAGCTGGTGGTCGTGCCTTCACCTGGGAGGAGGAAATGCCAGTTTTGGTGACGGGACTATATGTCCACCTGGGGAACACTGGGGTCACCAACCAGAACAGTCTGAATTAAACAACCAGTATATTTTTTAAACAGCTTTTCCTGCAAACTGGATAACTTCCTTTTCAATCTGCTGTACTTGGGACAATCTTTTACTCCCTGTACACGAAATATTCACCACTTTTAGCATTAGTCTCCTAATGACTTAGCTCAACTAATGTCTGAATCACTCTCTCTCCAATGTTTATAAGAGAAGACCATCATAACCAAGCTTCTAACATGGAGCAGCAGCTAAGCAGCAGGTAGGACTGGGGAACAAAGCCCAAACACTTCCTTTGCTGCATCTTAGTGGACGAGTCCCTTTTATGATGACCTGCTCTTCACCAGTGTCCATATACTCTCTTACATACTGTCATTCAGGTACCCTCTTCAGTTGGGCTAGTTTATAAGCTGTTCAAGAAAGCTACTTATTTTTTAATAATAACCTGATATATAGATCTATAGTACAAATACAGAAAGATGTATTATGACAATGTTTGGAATGCGAAGGCAAATAAAACAAAGACCAGACATTAACATATATTTAGTCCCAGCAGAAGACAATTGGAATTAATTTAGTTCTTACACTTTTGATATATCATATATGTATATAAAAGGAATGCTTGTAAATCAAATATGATTTGCAAGCAAAAAATCCCAGGAACAAATCTGTGGCATTCTGTACACTCATATGGTGGGTACCTTTTTGTTCCATAATGCTAGCTTTGTTAGTTGGGTTTTTTTTTCTTCTTTTCAGTATTATTGTACCTAATGTGTTCTTTTTAATAGAAAACTCAAGAAAGTTTATTTTGTAGGAGCCTTTCCAATGCTAGCAAATGACAGAAACAGCATCACAATCATTTGGGGCCCCTTCAGCTTAAACAGTACTCATGTTAGTTATTTTCAAAAACACTATCTTGAGTAAATAAACCCATATACTAAGGTTTTCAGAGCCGAAGTTTTTGTGGGTCATACCACAGAAACAATCTTCCCCCTGAACCTGTTTTTCCCTATCAGGTTATTTGCATTTCATCTAGCTATTTATGGAAAAAGTAACCAAAATCCTTCAAGCCTGCCACTGGAGGCCACTTTCCCAACTCAGTTGAAAGGTAATCATATCTGTGCGTCTGAAATTTCTGCAAGGGTAGAAGGCTTTGGTTTGTTTCTTGAAAGATGGGATTGTAATGGAAAATAGTGTAAGGCTAAAGAAATAGCAGGAGTGGTATAATTTGGCAGAAATATAAAGGCCATCCAAACAAAAGGGTTTGCATTTCTGGAAAAATAATTTTAGTTTTGTGCCAACACTGTCTGGACTGAGCAAAAATATGATTTACACCTTTCTAAAACCTCGAACCCATTGCCAGAAGTATGTAAGAAAAGTCAAAATCCTAAGGAGTAAGTTTCTTGGGCTGCCATTTCCAATGAGTAAGTTTGATAAATAAAACTTAATTTTTACATCTGCCATGGATTCCAGGGTATGATTAATAGCTCGAACATTGTGGCCAGTAGCCAATGTATGTATGTGATTACAGCAATCTTAAATATAGTACATTTTGAATAAATATGCCAAAAAAGAGTATAAAAAACACTCCATGCATGCTTGGAAAAAATCTTGTCACAGTGTCAAATATTAAATCCTTATGAAAGTTAAATACCACAGGCATCGTTAGGCGGAATCACAGAAGCATGGGGTGCCACTGGCATCGGCTCAGCTTTGGGAGCTCAATCATCGAAACACCATTTCTGTTCATTTTGTTTTCTATGTTTTGTTTCAGCTGATTTGCTACATATGGCAGTGAAAAAAAAAACCGACCCAAACCCCAAGCCCCCTACTTTGACAAAAATACCATGTTAAACTGGTTGTCTTTCAGAGTCACCTGCCAAAAACAAACAAAAAAGTTTTTTAAAACGTTGTTCATTTAAAAATTATACTCCACTAACTCTGATTTTGTGATCAGCACAGTTTCCCTCTCTCCTCTTCAAGGGACATCATGTTCTCACCTGTGCTGACAGCAGCAGGAGGATAATAGAGAATCACTAAACTCTACTCCACTTGCACCACAGCATTACTCATTTAATGGAATTTTTACCAGGGAGAGTTCACTAGGATTTCAGAGGAAACACAGGATATCTTCCAAATCCCTATATCTGCGGGGCAGGGAATTTTTATTCCTCCTCTCGCCTTACCTTCATGCCATTGCCTCCTCTGCTTCTGCAGTCCTGCTGCTGTTGGCTCTTCCTTCAGCACCTCCACCGTGCATCTGCTCTGCAGGGGAAAACTCTGCACCAGGGGATCAGTTTTAGGTAGGAGCAAAAGGGGTGGAATCTCCTGGAAGTTTAGAGCTTAACTAAATCTGGCTCAAGCCAATCAGTAATTTTGGCTTTAATACCAGCCATGTGGTTTTAACAACTTTTTTAAAATGAAAACTTACTGTGTGGCTTTCTTTTGTGTACCAGGTTTCAAGTGCCTGAGTTCTGGAAGCTTCCCCTGTCCATTGAAAGTGGAAGGTAACTTTGCAATGGTTTTAGTGTGATTTTGTTCTAGAATATTTTATCTATCTTCAATAGAAATTTTAGATACCAGGTTTCCTATTCTGTCGAACTGTTCAGGGCAGAAATTTTTGCAGAGATACACAACAGCAACTATATAATGGAAACTCAATTGCAACCTTAACTTTTCAGAGAAGGGAGAAGAAGTACCTTTCTATTAAAGACTATCCCCTGCCTTCCTCCAAATGGGTGAGGTTTCACCTGCTGTAGTTATATTCCTTACCTAATTATGTGCTTAAACTGTAATTACCTCTAAAAGCAGGGCTTCGTCTGCTCTAAGCAGTGAATTCTGAGCCAACATTTGTATTAAGCAGTATTGACATCCAGTGGAGAGTTAGAATAATTACAGCATGCAGATAACCAAGTGCAATCGTTCAGTGTTTGTTCTGAGTTCAGCTTGGAAACCTCCCGAGACACTGTCTTCCTATAAAATGTAGCTCTTAAACTTAGTGCATTCTCTTTGTTAAGAAAAACTGGAATAATATCATACAAAGTCTACCATTTCTCTGTAAAGGGTTTTCTTTCGTGTAGAGTTTCCTTTTCTTCCCCATAGTTTTCCTTTTTTGTTACAGTTGTTCAAAAGCAATGTCTGGGCTGCAGGCACTGTTGTTTTCTATCAGAAAGAAGGCATTGAAGCATGTGTCTGACTATTTTCCAGGACACATAAAAATGTCTTTGAAAATAGTATTATCGTGCAATTTAAACTCAGATTTGGAGCCTCAGACCTGATCATGTTTTCTGAAGGTTAGAGAAGACAGACGCATGGGCTGTCTGAGTACTTTCTCATTACAGTGGAAGCAACGTGCATTCTAGCCCTTGCAATAAAGGAAGAATCAGCACATGACTTGGAGGAGAATTTGGTGAGCCATCTAACAGAGTAACGTTCTTATCAAGAAAACTAATTTGAAAATGTTCACTCTCTCCTGCAAAAGCTGTTGACTACTCATTGTAAAACTAACCTTGTCAGCTCTCAGCAAGCAAAAACTGAACAACTTTTGACAAAAGTGGTGAAGATCAGGTAAAAATCACAGTAAGACTGAAACAAAAGAAAAGAAGGAAATGCAAATTGTACTGACACATTTTACATGATTAAATCTTCTGTCTTTGTCACTATCTTCTCTTTCTATACATCAGTAAAATCTATCCTGGGACACTGGAGATCTCCAAACATCAGCAGTAGAAAATAGAGAATACATCTACCGGTCACCAGTCAAAAATTTTCCTTCTTACTCATATGGCCTGTGCCAGATGAGTTGGTTGCCTTTACCTTTGCTAAAAGGCATTCACATTATAGAAAAAAACCTCTTGTGTTAATTCTGGCTCCAGTGAATTTGCTGAACATCTAGTCCTGATGTAAATGCTCAAAACTGCAGAGGGCAAGGTGTCCAGCAATGTAGATG
Source organism: Limosa lapponica baueri (assembly GCA_002844005.1). Lineage (NCBI taxonomy): Eukaryota > Metazoa > Chordata > Aves > Charadriiformes > Scolopacidae > Limosa > Limosa lapponica. Next base: position 1,274,326 of record KZ505669.1, on the reverse strand, counting down.
CAGATTTGGGGGACTGTTGTATATTGCCTCCCAGTGTAAACTTCAGAGAAAAAACAAGAAAACAGATATAAAAAGAAGCCATGCTGCACTGAAGGCACTGGTAGTGTCTACATGCTCTTGCGACTCCAAGGCCTCTGAGGGCAAATGTCTTAGTCTTGGACAATACCCTGGGGGCTTCATAATAAAATGGGACTGCTGGGAGGGAGAACCTCTGGTTCAGGTACTCAATACCTCACCCTCTGGTGTGCTCCCTTACACTGTCCAGTTGACCACATCATTAGTAGCTCTCCACAAGGATGACTTGAATATGGCTATGTTCACCTCAGAGCCCAAGAAAACTGGTGAGACTTTTTTTCAAAGAGTTGGTAATATATGTGAAGTATGTAGCCACCTTGCTTATGAGGCCCAAAAGCATTGCTGTCAGGACCACTTGTGTCACAAGAGGGTTTCAGTGAAGATAAGCTGTATTCAACAAAGAGTAGAGAGCTACCTGTAGAGATACAACGTGGGCCTACAGGTCTGAGTCCAAGTGGACCATGAGGGTGTGTGAGGAAGGCTGCTCACAACAAATGTCTAGCTCTTGGGCAATGCTGGCAGACAGCGTAGGCAGCATGTTTCAAATAGGTGAGGAAAGCACTAAAAAGACCATTTCAGAGTACAGTGAGTGCCATGGGATGCATGTCATACAAATTACTGTGTCCAGGCTGAATCCACCTGAGAGGCTCTGAAGTTACCATTGAGATCTGAGGTGCAGATGCCCATGGGAGATCCTCACTGGGGAAGCCTTCATGAGTGAACTAATAGAATACTTGCTGAGAACATGCCGATACGGCCCAAAGCCACCACTCTTTGGAATAAGGCCAAGTCTGCAAGATCCCTTGCACAACAGAAGGTGTATCTATATATTTCTCTATATATCTATGTGAGTGTAAAATGTTACTCTTTTTGTAAAATTCAAGTAACACCAGATATTTTTGCTGGTAACTGTGCACATGTTGCTCTTTAATTCTCACAATATAATCATCTGGTGAGTTAGATCAGAGCATTTGCTTTTTCTACTGCCCAGATTGATTCGTCTGCGTAATTTAATTGTTCCATCTGCCCTTTACCTTAACATTTCTCCTTGTCATACCGAAGAACACTAATTGGTCCCTACTCTTCATTATGTCTACTTTTTCTGCAATAAAAAAGAATTCCATTTACTTTATTAATTAATTTGTTGCATAATTGCTTTTCTTGGTTTGTCTTGTAACTGTTCTGATTGCTGTTGACTTCTCTCAATTAGTGGATTTCCCTGGGACATATGGAAATACGAATGACAGGAAAGGCACTACAAAGACCTGTATTAATAGACTTTCAGGTTTCTGATTAATTTGTTACATTTTGAAGGAAAAATTTGTAGGAATTTACAGGGTTCATAAAACATCTAAATAAAAGTCTGTGTATGCGACTATTTTAAAAAAACCCACAAAGATATTTGAGAAAGAACAACAAGCCAAAAAGAATTTTTGATTTCTAAATTAATTTTTAACAGTAACATACCAGCTAATTTTTATGAAACTCAGGCTAGTTGACTAGCAGGAACATGCTGAGGTTTGGCCACCACAAGAGGTCTGTATCGCTTATCATGGACCCAGCTGCAGTGCTGTCCACTGCAATGGAGAGTGTCCTATTCTGCTTGTTTTTACAATCCTTCCTTGCTCGTTAGTGATTCTCCAGTTTTCTGCTGAATTTCGGTAGAAGAGAGCTGCTCGAGCAGACCCAGCACCAAGCACAGCAGTGCATCCAGCTGGCAGGGGCTCCCTGTGGCCGGCCGAGGTGAGGGGGATGGCGGCAGGGGATCTGGCCGTGCACCTGTGACCCTGGGAAGAGAGGTAGCAGCACGGGAGCCGGCTCAGCGCACAGCCCCTGTGGTGTGCTGGGGAGTCTGGCTCAGGGTTTGTTAGTGGAAGAGCTGATAACTGCTTACATTACAAGAAACCTTTATCACAAGGGGCATCTGCACTGATATTGCAACAGCGTGGGTGAGGAGCGGGAGACACTGCCTGCTTCCTTACTCTTAGAAAATTGTTAGACATTAGCAGCACTGTGGGACTAAAAATCCCCACGTCTGGTTTTGAGATGCTTTGACTATAAGGGGCTATATACAGCTCTTTATCTCACACCACCTAAGAAATACATGTGTTTTGTTTTGGTTTGGGGTTTTTTTTTATGGCACATCTGAATCCCATTGTCTTTGCAATAAAATATATATCGAAGACCAAAAAAATTCTGTTTGAGCCTATGTACTGGCTTTCTTCAGAGTGTGCAGATGCCCACAGTGAGAAATATCTCTTTGCAAAGAGGTATTTGATGTATCTGATTGCAAAAAGATTGTGCTTGCGTAACCATTGAGTCTGCATGTACAGAAGTGAGTAGTGTTATTCTGTAATCAATCTTTTTGCATATTTCTTAACCCATTTGCAGTTGTCATAGATTTGGTTGTAGATATGGCAGTATCTATTGTAAGTAAACCTAGGAACTCAGCCATTTGTCCCCACTGTTAGCAATCATCATTATTACTAACAACTTCTTGATTTGAGTCAAATGCGAGAGTTGTACGGAGTCACGGGATTTCATGTCCTGGAGATTAAAGATGAAGACAAAATACTGCAAAATAACTTCACAATTCTGTGTACATAAGCTTCAAAGTAGATCCCTATGGCAAGTGGAGGCTTACTCACAAGAGCTAACTTCTAAAACATCTCACTAGCATTCAGAAATTCAGCTTAGCTCTAGACACTTTGGAAGTGATTTATAGTTTCTGGTCTTAGTCCCTCTTTTGTGTTCATCCATCTCCTTTTCAATTCTTGTGAGACTGAGTTAACTCCCTGGTGCACTTCCCCCATGAATTTCTCAGAGCTAGAGAGGCAGTTCCTTCATGATGTTGCACAGAGAGGTTTTGTCCACTGTAGTTCCGCATCCCCTCCAAACTGAGCACTTCTAACCCGTCTTAGACCTTAGAATTTTGAAATGCTTCATCAAATAGAAAGAACTGAAGATAGTCTTCTTGACCTCTCTTAGTCTTATCATAAATCCTGATGTCTGATGAATGCTCAGCGTACTTTTTTTTTCCTTTTATGTGCCATATATTGAAGACACCATAAGTAAATGATTGTTCCATTCCATCACTCTCTTGCTAGACTGTTTTAAGCTTTCAGACCTTTTACAAAATGTGTGAGAGCTTCCATCTGTACACCTAGAGAAGGATTCAAGACACTATCAGGTAGTCTATCCGCTATAGCTAAAATAATCAAAAATCATTTGATCAGGATTCACTTAGAGACCATACAGGCAATGTAACTTTCCCTTTGGGGATCTTTCTTTAAAGAACATATGAAATTATACCCAGCTATCTGGGAATCCCTCCCAATGTGAACCCATAACCTTACCCTGCTGGAGCATACTGTGTCCCATTTTAGCCTCCAGTCTTTTGCTGCTAAAAAGAGTATTTTCAGTAGTAACTATATTTTTGTAGGATAAAGTCTCTTCACTACATCTATTTTGGTAAATAAGAAACAGGCAGGGCACAGCTCACACCCTGCTTCACAACTGTGATGAAACAATGAGCATACTCTTGCCCACTTCTGGCTGTTGCCTGTTGATGCTGCCACAGACCGTGCTCAAGCCCAGCGCCTGCCAGGGACACTTCCCACAAAGCAGCCTGATATCTCTGTTTTGAGAGAGCAGTTGAGTTTGGATGCGAACAGGATTGATGCCATGCCAGCTGGCCTTCACCTTCATCAGAGAATGATCCCTGGCCTCCTTTAGTTGGTGGTGTAGGCACTGCCTTTCAGAGAACACCAAAATATTTATTAAATGTTATATCAGATTTATGGGTTCAAACAACTTGTTTATCTGTTTTCTTTCCAAAACCTAATAGCCATAAAGATGAGAATGCATTGTGTTCTCCAGATGGGTACACAGCCTGCATTAGTGGGACCTTGCAATACCAGCCCCACCTATTTTTTTTGTAACAGAAATCATGGAAGGTTGTTTTCATCTGATTTGATTACAGCAATTGAATTGGCTTATCCTAAACTCCTGTGTTTGGATGAGGTGACTCACTCCCTAGCTGTACCAATTTCTCTCCATGCACAGGGGGAATAGCTTAGATTTTGGACATCTAGCTGGACACAGCTCTGTTTTGATGAAGCAAGGAAGGAAATACCACCATTGATGTTGTGATGGTATAAATCTTCTGCAGCAATTTAGCAATGGTGCAACTGTTCCCTCAGTGGGCCAGGACTTGATGCTTGGTGGTATTGTGATCTTGTTCCGCTTACTTGCTCAAAGCAACGTACTAATTTATCAGAATGAGTGGGGTGAGCAAAAGTCTGCTTCTACACCATGTTAGAGGTTATTCAGAACAAAGAGACTTCTGTGCTTTTTGTATGTGAGGCATCTTGTTAAAATTCTCCTCAAGAACTGCAGCTATTACTAATTAAACTTCCTTACCATCAAAGTAGCCACATAAATCAGCCACACAATAATGGTTCTATGAAAAATACTTTATCAAGCCTTCTGAACACACTTTTATGCAGTGCAACTGAAAAATAACAGGAGATCAACAACTTTATTTCCTCTGGTCAAATACTAAACCAACTAACTCAGGTGAACAGCAACATTTATTTTATACCTACAGCTTTGATTCAGCCAACAGTCTTGAATACAGTATATGATGAATTCAGCTTCTGTCAAAGACATGAGCATATGCAAATGGCCTTAAAATCAGCCCTGTTCCTCTGTAAGACTCATGTCTTGCTTAAGAATACCACTCAGATGTGCTACAGTACATGGTAGAATGAACCTGCAAGACTAGTTATGTGTTAGGTGATATTTCTTGCTCATGTTACTTTTGATCATCTCTATTGGTTTTTGTAGCCCCTTTCTGCCATTCTCTTGTTTATTTTTATTCACAGTTCCTGAAGATCAAGACTATCTGAGTTTTCTGTAATACCCAGTTCTGCAGAGTTTCAGATTCATACCTGCCTGGAACTGGGATACTATTCAGGTTAATGTTAAATTTGGCCCTGACCCTTCTATGGCTGGCCACTGGCTCTCTTAGCCCTGAGCACCATCGTTCTCCTAATTCAGATTCCCTCTGCATTTATCTTTTACTCCCTGGCCTGAGCTATTGCATATTGCTGATGTCCCCAAGTTCTCTCTCTCAAGAAAACTGAGTATAAATTAAGTCTTGGAAAAACAAAATAGTTTAAATATGCCCCAAAGTGGTTTACCTACCTCTGCTTAAAAGCCGAGTCATGGAATAAGCAAATGAAGATGACTGAGGTTTCTTTTTTTTTTCATTATGATTAACGCCTTTTCCCATTTGACAGAGATCAAGGCAGCTGGTCTGGTTTCTTGGCTGCAAGACACAAAAAGTATCTTAATCTCCTCTGTTACCTATTTTGTGTGGTGCCAGTGCCTACATCTTTGTGGGATTCATATATGCAAAGTCATCCAGTGACAAGGGGAATACTGTCTTGATTTAAGGATGCGGCATCTAGACAAGCACCATTTTATACTAACAGGGAAGCAACTATTTCCAGTTTGACTCTGTGTAGGAAAGTAGAGGTTGAGAAATCCTCTAGTGAGAAAATTCTTTGAAGATCCACACTCTGGTATAATATTACTGAATGAAAGCCTAGACCCTGTGAAGTATATGTCAACATTGCTGCTGATTTCCGCTAGCCCAAAGCTGCTTCCAATGTTCCAACGGAACAAAGAATGTAGGGTTTGTGAGATATTTTTTAATAAAAAAAGTGGAAGTTTAGCTGCCTTTTCTACACAGAGAGAGTCATGCCAGCAGGTGAGAAACAAGTCAAAGCTGTTTAGTAAATGGAAACTTTATGCACAGCAAAGGAAAGGCTGTTTCACAATGTTCAGAGATATGCTAAAGTTTTCTTGATGTACACACAGGCTGTGGATAAGTAACCTTCTGCTTCCTGCATTTGGATGCAGTAGGTGTGTTTTGGTGAGAGAAGCACCCAATAGCACAATATACTAGCTGATAGAGCTGCTGAAATCAACACCAATCATTTCTGGAAAGCAAATAAACTTGTGGGATGACAGATATAACAGGCATTGCAATGATACCGATCTGATCTCCACCCATCCGGTCCGTGTAACTATAAAATAAACCAAAGGAGAAAACCAAAACAAATTGGCAGCAAGAGCTGTGGGATTTCTTCTTTAGACCAGTGCCAGCTAACGGACCCCTGCAAGAAAACAAAAGAAATTGTTTATAGTTTTAAAAATATTTTCCATTTTTGAAGTTGCTCACAACTGAATTTCCTAAAAGGATTAAAAAGAAAGAAGGGAACAGATTAGGCAAGCTAAACTAAAAGCGAAAAAAAGCAAAACCTCCAGCTATAGTGAGAAGAAAAAAATATTCCCGGAAATAGAAAGGATTGTTGCTTGGGAGTGCACTGCTGCAATAATTTCTGTAACAAGCCCACAGCTAAATCCACAGGATTTTCACCATCCAGCTGTGCTCTGCAGCCATTGGGGTAAATTTGAACATACCTTTGAGAGATGGAGTTGTTCCTATATCCCACCTTTCCCCCAGAAGCATACTCTGACAGTCCATCCCTGTTAGCCGGTGCTGCTCTGCTGAACATTTAAAGAAGCAAATGCTTCAGCAATGGCCCAAATAATTCCAGCTGATCTGAGACATCAAATAGTCAGACCCGATGTACAGATGTCTTAAAACCAGCGACAGTTTTGTAGCACATGAGTACAGACTCTCAGTCCCCTCTCCCTTCTTGCTGGCTGAACTTTGACCAGCCTGTTCCCCTTCAGAAGTCCACGCTTGAAGCACAAATCACAGAATGATATGGGCTTGAAAGGGGCCTCTGGAGCTCATCTAGTCCAGCCCCCCTGCCAGAGCAAGTCCATCTAGAGCAGGTTGCACAAGAACGTGTCCAGGCGGGTTTTGAATGTCTCCAGAGACGGAGACTCCACCACCTCTCCGGGCAGCCTGTTCCAGTGGTCTGACACCCTCAAGGTGAAGAAGTTCCTCCTCATGTTTAGGTGGAACTTCCTATGTTCAAGTTTGTGTCCATTACCTCTTTTCCTGCCACTGGACACCACTGAATGCCCAGTTTCATCTTAAGCAATGACCAGAAGTAACACCACTGATTGAAAAAGGCCCTGTTCATTACTACTGTCAAAGACCTCATGTGTCCCATGAGAAATTCCCTCAGTTCTGTCATGTGTTTGACTGGAAATGCAGCAGAAGCAGTATTTAAATAAAAAGAGCATCTTAAGTAATGGAGCCTCCTTTTGCTTGTGTCTCAGGATCAGCTGACTCCAGTGTCTACACAGGTGTGGGTTCTACTGCAGCTTTTCACACACTTGGGGCAGTCATAAATCTCTGTCTCTCTCTCTTTGGTGAATTCTCCAAGACATGTAAGACCTCAATATCATTGAAATCAACCAAAACATTCAAAAGATAAGGAACAAACAATGCACAACAAGCAAGCTCACTTTGTTCCTCCTAGAAACTTGGCTAAACTGTTTCCCTTTGACTGAATTGATAGATATAATGCTCAAAGAGGAAGTCGCATTCTTGATGTCACCCTCACTTCATTTGTATTATCAGTAGGCTGTAGATTAGAGCATGGACCCTGCCTGGGTACAAGGAGAGGCTGAGGGACTTGAATCTTTTTAGTCTAGAGAAGAGAAGGCTGAGAGGGAATCTGATCAATGCTGATCAAATACTTAAGGGGAGGATAGGGCTGGTCTTTTTTCAGTGGTGCCCAGTGAGAGGACAAGAGGCACAAAATTGAAAATAAGAAGTTCCATCTAAACATGAGGAGGAACTTCTTTACCTTGAGGGTGGCAGAGCACTGGAATAGGCTGCCCAGAGAGGTGGTGGAGTCTCCTTCTCTGGAGACATTCAAAACCACCTGGACATGTTCTTGTGCAACCTGCTCTTCTTTGGCAGGGGGGTTGGACTAGATGATCTCCAGAGGTCCCTTCCAACCCTGTATCATTCTGTGATTCTGTGATTCTGTGGGTACTGTACACAACAGGCTATTGCAACAAGTGATTTCAAAGTGGTGCACAACCAAGGGGCTGAATGGCTCCTTCCTCCTGCGCAGCGTGTACTCAGCCTGGCACAACGTGAGACCTGCCGCCGCCACTGCACGCACCCTGCTTCTAAAGTGTTCTTGCAATTTCTCACATTTCTCTTCAATAGCTTTGATTTTTCCACCCTGAAGAACAAAGCATGATCAAGGGAATCCCATCTCTGAAAAGAGATACGATTAGTCACTAGGAGAGGAAAAAAGCTCTCATCAGGACTTACTCTGTGCAGAGGCAAAGACTGGGCTCCGTGCCAGAGTGCTATTAATTCTACCTGGAAACAGATTAAATTCTAGGTCACCATTCTGGACAAGGAAACCTTTTGCTTCTTCCACATTTCCAGCAGGGCTCTGGAGTTTTTGGCAGTGTTTTGAGTATTGTGCTCTATAAAGCAGTGTTAAATACTGCACAGTTATAGTCAGGAAACACCTCAAAGTCCCCCAATGTCAATTAGCTACTTCCTCTGCAAAGTCGTAAGCAGATGCACGAGAGCAGCTCTCCAGGAATATATTTTTGAACAGGTGCATTATTAGGAAGGAAAGAAAGTTGTTTCTATTAACAGTAAGTCCCCTTCAAAATTGCTTGTCCAGTGTTTTCTGTCTGCTGCTTGGCCCCGCTCTTGCCTCTCACTTTTCACCCCCATGTGTTGGATAATTAGGAGTTCAAACGATGCATGAAGGGCCTCTGCTTCTAGTGACTCATAGCTTCAGGGATTATTCAAGATTACCAGAAGGCTTGTGATTTCCTTATGATTCCGGAAGAGAAGCTGTTCATAACACATTGGCCTTTATGGATGCTGTAAGATTAAAATTACAGGGACTGCTGACAGAAATGATAAATTACGGCAGGACAGGTTGTCTGCTGGTATAAACTGGGACAGCTTCACTGAAGGCAGCAGAGCTTTGCCGAATTACACCAGGTTGATGATCTAGCCCATTACAAACAACTGCTGCACAATGGCTTTTTTTTTTTCCTTTCCACTATAATAATCTAGTTTCTTTGTCACTGCTCATCTCTCAAGGTGCAGACAGCCAAACACAGGTTTTCCCCCAAGTTTTAGATCACCAGACTCATGGATTTATGCAAACACAAGTCAGAATCCCAGGCTATGCTGACCTGGATTCATTTTTTAGTGAACTCTGTTTTGGCATGGGACCAACAACCACACATTTGTATTCAACCCTTATCTTTTAGTACACTACGTCCATTCAGATCATAGATGATATTCTTTTGCTAAGAAGCCATTCCTATTTCTAGCTCCACCGTCAAGGGGTACTACAGCATTCGAACTGGAAGAGATCGGCTATATACACTGCACTTGAAAACAAGAACCCTGAGGAAAAAACAGTGTTTGCAAGAAACTGTTGCAGAACTTGGAGTAAGTTGGTGTGAAATAATGCAGCTTGCCTTGAGAAATGCACTGGCACAGTCCTGTGCTCTTCTGAGGGAGAGAGGGACATTCTGCCTTGGTCTCATTTCACAGAGGCAGTGAATTAAAAAAAATTAAAATACTTGTACTGGATTCAAGTTACAAGCTGGAGACAGAAGCATTTTGAAGGTACTTTTAGAATTTGAGAATGAGTTCATCTGCCAGCTCAGTTGAACCAAAAGCCCTTCAGAGATGGCAATGGGCACACAGAACAAGTGCACAGACACATCATTCGATCCTGTTGCCACTTCTGTGCTGCATCTGACATACTTCAGATCAGCATGGATGCTATTCTGTTGGACTACTTTCCCTCTAGGGACAACGGATACATGGATATATCTTGCCTCGTTTCAAGTATCCTAATACATTGTGTGCTTGATGAGAAGAGGCACAGTGTGTCGGATCTATACCAGATGAGGGCTTTCCTTCAGAGGAAAGCATTTGGCCTTCATGTTTTCCTTGGACATTTTTCAAGTCTCCAGTTAACTTGGGAGCCTAAGTCCCATTTAAAAACTGACTCACAGCAGATATACACCACACAAGGGAACACAGCGCACAGATAATAAGCTGCAGTGCAGAAATGTGTGCAAAGAGCAGCCCCGGTCTCCAGCACATGGCAGCCAGGTCACCAACGTGCAGTTGTGGTGAAATTCTCTGCCCCGAGCTGCAGTATGGCACAGAAAAGATGGCCAGACTCCTGCCCCTTCTGGAACTAGCGTGGTGTCTCCTGCATCAGGTGTCTCCTCGTCTTTCTCTGTAGCATGACACAAGCATATTCTCAGGCTTCGAAATTTCGGGGAAGAGGTCCTAGAATCATTGCCATGCTTCTGCAAATGTTACTCTTCTGCCTTATCAGGCAAGCTCTATTACTGCTTCAGGAACAGATACAGGGACCGAGTAAAGGAAAGAACATGGAATTTGGCCCAGAGCCCTTTAAATGCACTTCTATGGGTAATTTAATAGCTGTATTATAAAATGTTAATGTTAGTATAAAAATCTGGGGAATTTCAGGCCCAAACTGAGTTAACTTTTTTCTTTTACCCTCTTTCCTCTCGAGAAGCTTGTTTTCTTTTTATTGCATTCCAATAACGAGAGACCATTTCACACAGGTACATCTGCAATATGTTACAGGCAGCATTGAATATTAAAACAACCTGTGCTACTGCTAGTGAAACTAATAAGGGAGGTAAAACTTTTCTCAGGCTGAGAGGGAAAAGGTGCCTATAGCAGGAACTCCATTACCGAACTACATTACTGAAGGTACTGCGCTGAACGCTCAAGTCATTCCCAATTCAAAAGTCTTGTTTCAAACAGCAACTCTGCTACTCGAACAGGGGAGCTGGGCGAGGGCAAAGCGGTGGTGGTGGCCAGGCGGTTCACATGAGGTTATGTTTAGATATGGATCAGGGCTTTAAAACAAAACAGCAAGTTAAGATAATAAAAACGATGAGAATACAAAGCAGAGAGGGAGGAAGTTTATACATTAACCTTACTTACTGCACGGAGAGGGGGCAGACCTGTCTACCCTAATCCTCTGAACTGACACGAGTGTGAAAGTTCACCTCCAGTGTTATTGAGTTCATGCTCGGCAAAGGATCAGCTGTGAAATAGATTGCAAAGCCAGGAGTGAGAGAACAATTCAGCTGAGAAATGAAGAGGTGAAAGGGGAAAAATGAGCAGAAGGAACAAAAAAAAGGGGGAGTGGGAAGGGTAGCTGAGTGAGAGAAGCCAGAGGAACAGAGAGGAAGAGCCAAATGGAAAAATAAACAAATAGTTTCTTTTTTGGTTAAGGCTTAGGAATTCCTGCTCCACAGAAAAATTACCATTTCCAGATTTATTTATTTTTTATTTCAAATTGGAAGGAAAAGTCAGAAATACAAAAGAAATTTATAACGGAATTTTGTTAAAAAATCGCTTTTTGTGGTTCTGGCCACCCACCTGCTTACCAGACTGGCTCCCAGCACAAATTCTGACAGAATCAACACATTCCACCAAAATGTCACTGTCCAGTCGAAAGCGGCTCCACTGGAAATACTCTGTCCAGCTGTATATCCTGTCACTGCTTTTTAAAGCTGTATAGGTACCCAAGGGGAGCTTGGCTTCAAGAATAAGAACACAATATGGTCTGCTAGTGCACATAATTTTTCAGTTTAGATTTCAAAAGGGAAGTTACTAATGTGCAGCCCAGCTTTCCAAGAGCAAAAAAAAAAAAGGTGAATCTGTTTTATTGTTACACCTCTACTGGTGGAGGAAGAGGGGGGAAATGCGGGAGGAAGAGGACAAGACAGACAAATGTTCATTTAAATAATATGTCTTTGTGTGTGAGAGGAAATTCAGAGAAATTAATTTATTCTGCAGCCCCCCTCGAAGGAGTCATAGCTCCATATTTGGTTCTCCCAACTCCAAGTATCCTAGGCTTTGCTATATTTGTTGTAAGTTTGGTGAACCACTACCAGCTCTTTGCTGGTGGGTTGGTCAAGTCTCAATTACTGAACGCTGTTACAACTGGTTCCTTCCACCTCATGTTGCTCCCCCACGAAACTAGTTCCTTGCATATTGGGAGAGCAACACCATGATGTCTTCCCAGTTTGTGATCCCAGGCAAAACCGTCTGTCTTACCTACAGTTTGCACCCTCAAGCTGCAGCTCTGGAAGGCTTTTCACAGTTGCAGCCTGTGCCCAGATTCTTAAAACCTCACTGTTTCTTCAGGGACAATCGGGGCAGGGAGCTGACATGGCCAGGATGGGACAGGAGTAATGGATGTGACCAGCAGGGGGGAGTGGAACAAGCCTAGGGAGAGTCATGCGTTTTCAGCATCATCCTGAAAACGAACTGGTCTTTAGCCAGGGGACAGGCATGGGCAGTGGGAGACCAGGCACAAGGAGGTCTGGAAATATGGATCAGGAGCATTTGCAGATGTGGAGGAGTGGAGGGGGTAGGAGCAAGAAGAATTCTGAGGACCTGCAGATTGAAAAATGCTGGAGCAGTGGGGTTGAAAAGGTGAATTTGGTGGGAAGAGGATGGGGGCTTGTGGTGGGTAGGACTGAGAGATAACATGGGGCAGTTTACCACCACCCACCATCTCAGCACATGAGACTCCTCATTTCTTTTACTGTGCTTAATTTTCTTGTAATTAAATGCCAAATCCAGCTGATCTGCTTCACCTTAAATCTGCCAAACTGGCTGATCAGGCCTGAGGTGTCCTAGAGCAGGGGAGAGGCTGTGGCCCAGTACTGTAACCTGGACCCCATATTCAGAAACTGCTCTCCAAGGCTGGCATTGTGCCCCCCACCATGTGGCTCGTCAAGGCAGATGTGCCTCATCACATAACTCCACGCAGCTGTGGCCGATCTTGGGGAAATTTGCACTAGTGTATGCGAAACTAGAGAGAAAAAAAAGTATCCAGCTACAAAGAGCGTCACATTACTTTGACTTGAGAGCTTAGATGTCTACATCCCTGCCTCTGAAAGCAATCCAGGATCTGTGAATTCACTTGCACATATAGATGTTTGGCAGATGCGTCAGAGAAAAATACATGACTCCACTATACATCAATTATAGGTTAGTTTATCTAAGGTAAGAGACATAATACTGGCTAAGAAGGCCTTTTTATCCTGTATCAGTTCTTTGAAACTGAATTGGAAGCAGTTCAGATTTTCATTCAGATTCAGTGTTCATTTCCAATAAATTTATTTTCAGTACCCCTTATATTTATGCTTCTTCCAGCCTGTTTTCTTTCCATTTGGCAATCTGCATGTGCAACTCTAGCTGTTAGCTGTTGGGCCTGGTTGCTGCAATGGGAACTGGCTGAGGTCTTAAATTATGTTTGAGAGCTTGATCCCACTTGAATAAAATCAAAGAGAGCTTTCCATTAACTTTAACATGAGCAGCAGAGTAATCAGAAACAAGGAATATTTTACTGCTTAAAAGTATCCAGGAAGTTCCACAGCCCTGAATTTCAGTAGATGTGTACCGCCAGGATGCAAAGATGGAATATAGGGCTGATTTATCAGAATTCAGGCTTTAAAATTAAGTTAGGTGATATATTTACCATCAGAAGGACAAATTCCACATTGGTCCTTGCAAGTCTATTGCACTCAAATTCTGCACTATCTACAGGAACAAACTACTGTTTGTTTTAGTTTGCCTTCTTATCACTCGCTTTCTCAGTTCCAGAACTTCTCAGGTGCCATCTCCAGAAGTAGTGTTTTTTGCACAGATAATGGAGGTGTTCTGGGAAAATAGCCTCTTTGTACTAACAGAACAAGTCAGAGACATCCTAAAAGCCTGGCCCAATGCTGTTTTGTAGCATCTTGCTGATTTGCACAAAAACCCCTTTGTTGATTCCCCTTGGGGTTTTTTTTTGACCTTCAGCTGTGAACTCCCTGGAGGCAGAGACCCTCTCTTTTTAATTGTATGGAAACTCCTTAGCCCGAGAGGAATGTGACTATGAGCAAAGGACAATTTTGAAACTTTGTGAAGCTGCAAGTGTGAGGTGGCAAGACCTTTCCCTGTGGTGATATGTACTTTCTCACACAAATGGTTCCCCCAAAAGTTGGCTGGACTCCTGCTGAGAATAAATGCTTACCATTGCAAATAAAAGCTGTGATCGAGACCTTAAAGCTTTACTGTTAGCCAGCCAGACAATAATTCATTTGTACTTGATTTTTCATTAACTCCTTTTTTGCTGTTTAAGGGAATCTTCCCAGGGCTTTTTCTAGTTGTGTTAACCCTAAGATCTTTATCTTCCATGTGCTTTTCTTCTATATGAAGGGAAAAAGTGAAACCACATGAAACTGGGCAACGCACCAGAAAACATTTATGAAATTTCTGGGGAAGTGTTTTGGCATAACTACATAACAATAACATACTATATTCATTAACTTGAACAAACAAACCCAATAGATTATTAAAAAACAAAACAAGGAAGAAAGTACAGATGCAGTGTAACTTTACACTTTGACAATGCAGAGGACAGATTTACCAGCTTGTTTACTGCTTCTCTTGACGAAGGAGAAGAGCTAACCCCAAAGCCATAGGCAGGATCTACAGCAAAGAGCACAGGGGGAAATCCCAGTCAATCTAAGTCTCACTGGTGCCAGTAAACTGGCAAGATCCACAACACTGTTAAGGATACAGCATTTGCCATCGTTCAACTGACATCTAGTTAAACTTCATGATGGTAAAGGTAATGGATGCCCAGCAGAGCACTGAGGTGACAGGAAGGTATTCCTCGTTTACCCTCCCGCAAGCATGGACTAATAATTGGTCTAGAAGTATTTGCCTCTCTTTTCTTTCCGATCAAGAATGATTTCAGTGTCATACAGCACACAAGTGTGTATGCTCTGTGCAACAGTTGGAGGGAGAAACTCACTTGAGTGACTGATCAGTCCAAGCATCCTCCACTGCTGAGCTGGATTCAAGTTCTGCAGACAACCCACTGCCGTACAAACAATCTGCCTCAACCATAAGCAAGCCAGCTTGGACAGTGGAAGCAGTAAAGCTCAACTCATGTGGCAGTCCAGGAAGACTATTTTATTTTACTTCTGAGGATAAATTTATCTTCAGGTAAAACTGCAGACTCATTTATTTTGCTAACATCTCTGTGCTATGTTGTTGCTTGTTAACATGAAGCTTGTTCAGGCCACCTTTTTGCAGGACCACACTGTGGGAAATAGGCATATCCAAAACCTGCATGTAAGACCAGTTCCTTCCCATGGCGAACAGAAGATGGGAGAAAGAAGAAACATCAGCTCCAAACAGCTCTGGCCCAGAATCACAAAAGAAGAGGAAAGAGGAAGAAGGAGAACCAGGAGCTCAAAACTGTCTAGATGCAGGTTAACGTGCCACGTGAATGAAAATCAGACTGTTCAGAGATGGATGCTGCATGATGGTGGATAAGGGGAGGAAAGGACCACTCGGGGTCACAGCTCCTCTGCTGTTATATAAGGGGGAATGTACCCACCTCAGTCCTCCCAGTAAATCCATCTCGGAGCTTTTAAAGGCATTTATTTATGCTTGTTCAGAATACTGGGTCTCCTGAGACAATTAAAAAAGACTGACGGAGCATTTCTGAAAGTCCAGCAGCTATTTCAAATATGAAAGAACAAAGAGTAGGCTGGGATTCAGGGATCTCACAGAGTAAGGAAAGCATTCGCAGTGGAGGAAGCGCAAGTGGGCTGTGTTTCCTACATTAAAGCAGATTAGTTGTGAAAGAGTGATGGGTTTTGTGCATTTTTTATTCCTTCTCATGTGAACTTGTACATCTGTTAGACGTTTGTGTACTAGTTTATAAGTAGTGGAGCTATTTAAGCTGGTAAGACATACAAATACCCCAAAGGGAACAAGTATGTTAACATATACAGCTGTTACAAAACTGGCATTTTCTGTGCTAGGCCAAAAAATTATCATTGTTGTGGCATTTCCACTGAATCAGAATGAATATAAATGTTGAAAATATTATTTGATTTCTCATACAATGAAGGTCAGATCTGTAAAGTTTCTTTTTCTTTTTTCCTTTTAAATAGAGATGGTGTTAAGCTTTCCACTGCATTTCGTTCCAGCAGTTCCTCCTGATCTGAGTCTCACATCTTGTGGAATTACCCTGATTCGATCTAATTGCAGGGAATAATTTCCCATTCTTATATACAGATGTATTTTGGAAGAGGGCTTTGTTTTTGTTTTAAATGCAGTCCTGCTGCTCCAGCTCATGTTTGTTTTCCCTAAGAGAAAGGAAAAATGATGAGAAAATGGGTAAGAACTACATTATCACCATCCCTCCACTTTCTTTCTGCTCTTTCATTAATTATTGTGTTGCAGCGTTTGGTGACACGTTACAAGGAGCTGAACTGAGCTGACCATTGTGAAGGAAAAAAAGGCTGACAACAGAAAACAGTGGCACAGCAGTAAGGCATGAGGGTGAGAGGCAGAAAAAAGCCATGTGCAAATTAAATGAACATGGCGAGTCCTCTGCCCTCTCCTGTCTAACCCAAAGCGTATGCACTATGCTCAGTGAACCTTAATAAAGCCTTACTCTCTGTAAGAGAGTAACATCTGTCCCTTATAACAGAGGAGTGACTTAGGCTCCTGAGGAGAGCTCTTGGGCTGTGAATCCCATGCAGGAGAGAGGTGGATGCTGCCCTTGTGGCCCCCACACTCCACTCAGAGGACAGCTTACCTGGATTTATGAATTCCTCTTCACCCCAGCCCCTAATATGGCAGCGCTGGGCATCACAATGCTCAGCCCCTTGACATATTTGTCTTAAATGAAATGGAAATAGAAATCAAATGCAGGAAGACCTGCTGGGTGCTTACAAGCTTTATCAGGACCCGTGTTGGCTGTGGTGGTCTCCCATCCCAAGGGCGAGCCTGTCAGCTGGTTAAAGAGATATGCACAGAAGCTTATCCCATCCTGCTGAGAATTTTCGTGTCTCAGCATTCATTTTGTCACCAACTCAAGGGAAAGCCCTGAACTCCACAGCAGCCCAGCTGCCCGGCTCTGCTCAGTGCCTGCGTCTGTCCAGGCTGCCTTCCTCATTAATGGGAAAAGACACACACTTCTGCAGAGGGATTTGTCTCACGTGAAGTTGAGATGGATCCGGAACAAGCTGCTGCCAAGGGTCCCAGAGCCCCAGTTTTCCTTCAGCCTCTGTTCCCAACAGCTGGGAAAGGATGGGGAGCAGGGACCCCAGGCCACAGGGTAATTGGCCTCTGCTGAGAAAGTTGAAAGCAAGCTAGACATTTTGTGATGGAAATTTTTTCTGCTTCCCATCCATCCCCCAGCAAAGTCAGGCCATCCACGTGGAAAGTTTTGATTGTGATAGTCAACGAAGAAATATGCCATTAAGTAATTTCTGATCTGGCTTTATTTGCAGTTGTTGTCTTGAAACGTAGCTTTTTTAACATTAATGAGAATACAGACTTATGAGTCAGTGGTGGCCAGTGGGAGAGGAGAACTTAACTGTCTGAGCTTACCTTTATTTCTTGTACTTGTAACTCAAGTAAGGTATCGTGAGCCCCTTTTCTTAACATCTGCCTCCTTATACCATCCCCCATTTCCAGCTGTGGGCTAGCAAACTGCTGGCAATGGGTGGATGCTCATTTTAACCAAAAAAAAAAGAGACATCAGAAAGAAACTGGATTAATGCTGAGAAGGGGAGATTCATTTTTTAAAAGATACTTGTGCTTGTCACAGTGGAATTAAGAAATCTTATTCCTCTCACTTGATATATGGCACATTCCTACTCCTGTACATCTGTCCGGATACATGCTTAAGCAGCACACTTTCAAAGTGTCCTTGAGAGTGGCTCATCTTTTGTGCACGAGTTACGGGATGATAAAGTCTCTGTAATAATCATTTATTGTTTCCAATTTCCATCTGTATCCGGGTGTAATGTTCACAGATTCAAAAAGCTGGAACAGGCAGGTATTGGCTAAGTAGCCCACCTGGCTCCACTTATCCCCCTTTCAAATTAGAGGCAATGTAACCCAAAACCTCTATCTTCTGCTTTTTAACATTTCACACAAACTCATTTGGGAAATTTATTGTGGCTTTAAAAAGATCTGACTTTTTTATTTGGTGCGTCACACTGCAAGAACAGTACAGTACCTGTTAGCCAGATGGTACAGGAATAACAGGCCAAAAGGTACCAGATTTCTTATTTAGAGTCTGCTGTGAAACATGCATATCAGATTCAGGTGATATTAATGAAAAAATAATGCTGGAAAAGTTACAAGCCATTATTCCATGCAGAAATGGCATTTTTCCCCTTTTACAAGCACTCTCAAGTTAAATAAGCTTTGAACTTTCAGATCTTTCTGTTTGCGGGGGTTTGCTTATAACAGTCATGTAGCCAATATGACGACAAGTTTGGAAGAGGCCCAGGTATTTTTAATCAGCGAGACCACGCTGCAATGTATGAAACAGATTTAAACTGCTTTTGCCTTCACATGACCAAAATTTTCTCTAACTTAATATAAAATCAGTGTAACCAACTGACCAGATTCCAGGAAAGTTTACTGCTCCATAGCAGGCTAGGCTGCCTTACAATCTTAATTGTCAGCCCTAATAGGATCTTGTGAGGGTTTTATGAAAATCAATTTAGTTTTAGGCATCGTAAATGGTGCGGCGGCTCTGTCAGCGGGAGCGCTATCAAACCACTTTACTGACATATCAAAATTAATATCCAGTTTTCTTTCTTGTTGGCATTAAACTGGACCAGATGTTTGCTTTGAGTTTGTAAACCCCTGGTAACAGTGACAAACAGGATGAAAGTCATAGGGGAAAACAACCCCAGCGCCGGCACTTGGAGCCAGTCGGTCCCCACCCGGCTCTGCTCCCCGCTGCGCACGAACAAGCCATCCCTCCCACGGGGTCGTTTGCTCACTTGTTGGGTTGTTTGTTTGTTTGGAGGGAACTGGGTTAGAGTAGCTCAACTTCAAATGAAAAACACATCCGAATCTAGAGGGACCTGCACTGGAAATAATGCATCAGAGCGTCCTGGCCCTTTCTGAGGCCTGATCTGCACTGAAGTTTGGCCACTGGAGCTGTGCTTCAATTAGGAGTTTCCAGACTTGCCGACACAGTCATGCCAGCAGAGCCCTAGCGTAGACAGGATCTGCTGGGAAACAGCTTCTTTCGGTCATCTTGTGCAGTTCCTTTGGGGAACACTGTCTGCTTTTCTCCTTAGAAGGGCTTACTCCTTTAGACGTGCCGTCAGATCCTTCCCAGCCCAGCCAGCACCACAGTTCACAATGTCCTCACTCCCTGTGACTTTTCCCCTCTTCACATCCATGGCGGCAATCACAAGTGATGTGGTGGGATGCGTGGGGTCACATCTTACAGTTGCAGGGCCAAGCTGAACCCAGGGTTTCCTGCCATGACCACAGGGTCAGCAAGGAGAGGTGACAAAGGTGCGGGGATATTTGAAACTCAGAGGAAGCCTTAGGTAGATCTGCTCCGAGATGTTTGATCCTCCCTTATGCTCCTCTCTCTCAGATAAGCCAGCACACCACCTCATGCCCCAGTATGTCAGTATGTCCAAACTACTGCCACCATTTCTTGCTTCCTTTCTCCTGGGAAGACCTTTGGCATTCAGAGTCGCAGTTTGGTATCACCAGCAGGGACCTGACTCAGTCCCCTCAAAGCCTCCTACTGCCGGGGCTTTCAACCCCTTCATAGGCAGGTCCTACTCACCGCAGGGGCTGACCAGCCCCTCTCAGATCCTTTCTTTCTCCCATATCCCCACAGATCTTGCCTACCGTAACAAATATAAAATAAAACGAATGCATAAACCTACCCAATACCTTACTTAATAAAAAAGTTAACTCTAGTGATGGCAGAGGTACACAACATCACTGCAAGACCTAATGACAGCGGGAGGAAGTGTACAAAACTCCTGATCTCAGCTACTATTAACATCTGCGTAGGATGTTCTCACTATGTAAGATGGAAAATGGTAATTCCTATAACTTTCCCGTTTTGTAGGAGCAGCATAGTATACCTGATTTGTGAGAGGAGATAATGAGCTGAGGTCTTAGATTAAAGTAATATAGGAAAGTCTTAGTTTCAAAAAGGACAGAATTATATCTTTAACTGTGAATTTACAGGGTTTTCCAAATTTAAGACAGGCCATTTTAAACATGACCAAGGGAAAAACAAAGACAAAAAAGGGGTGCCTTGCTAATTTAAAATAATATTGACATAATTTTCTTGGATTTTCACATTATTTTGAAAAGAACTTCAAAGTATGGCTGTCAGAATGTTATTAATAAGGTGTAAAATGGCTCATATGTTAACTTTCTTCACATTTCATTACAAATAAAAAAAAAAAAATAAAGAGAAACCATTCCCACCGAGTAAATTTAGATTAAGTGCATTATTATTTTTTTCAGCAAAATGGGTCATTGGCGTAAACCTGTGAACATTTTTTGGTTTTCCATGGTTTGATGAAAACTAGACATATTCCGTTAAATTCATGTGATGAATGTGTAAAATCATTTGAAACAGAAAGGAAAAACATATCTGAACAGGCTTTTTATTTTTTTTTTTTTTTGCAACAAGATTTAAACTGCACACAGCTTCAGTCAGAAGACTTGGAAGGCAGCTTAATTTCTTTGAGCTATGAGACAGAGGGCCAAAGCCCTCAGCAGAAGAAGTAAATTGGTATTGCTCCACTGAACACATTGGAGCCGTGCTAATGGCAAAGGAATCATACTGATTGACATCAGATGAGGATTTGGCCCCCTTTTCGTCTCCTGGGTGAAAGAGATTTTCTGTGTGAAAGAGAACATTATTATTCCACAAATGGCATAGCACTGTCGCCCTAAACACTAACCAGCTTTTTAAAACTGTCGATTCCCAAAGATTCCTAAATCTAAATCAGGGTAAATAAATAGGACAAAAAAATGTTTTCCATTTCCTAAGATCGTGATGTGGCGCTCTTTGTTGCTCCTCTGAACTTGCACAAGTTCGCTGTATCTGCTTGAACGTGGACTCCTGCCTGTGAATGCTGTCTGGCCACCAGATTGATAGTCTTCAATTTTTGTTAGAAAAAAATAGATACATTCCTAAGAAACCAACACTTGCTGTTTTAGCAGTTTAAGTGTTTACAATTAACAAGTACCATCTTCTGCAGAATTTTGCAGCTTCAGAAAAGAATAACAACACGTGGTTTAAAAATCTGCGAAATGATGCTGGTATCTTATTAGTTCACTATTCTGCAATTCCATCTCATCTGCTACCACCTCACCTCACCTCCCCGCCCCCCCGCCAAGTCCTTAACACTCAGCTCTGCACTCTAACATTTGCAAGAAATATACAGAAAAGTCAAAATAACAAATTATAAGGTGACTGTGAAAGCTGATTTTCCATGCACAGCACTAATCCATATTCCAGTGGGGTGGATGTTTCTTGGCTGCTGGCGGACGCTATGCTTTGAAGTGTGGCTCAAGTGGTGAGCTGTATCTTGAGCTTGACAGCAGGCTGCTGGCAGGGAGGCCACTGTAACCCGTATCTCTAGTGACGACTTGCACATTTTTCAGTGCGTCTGGGCCCTAATAATTGCATGTCCTTGTTAGAATTTGTCACGCACTAGGCTACAGGCGACCTCCCGAGCTTTTCAGTGTGTAGCGACACCATTACGCTGATCAGAGTAACAAGACACACACCACATACAAAATATAGGCGAGACCTATACCCTGGAGAACAAATGGAAAGCAAAAGCCTGGGATCACAAACCTTCCATGTATTCTATGGCTCCATTGCTGCAGAGAAATGTCCTGCGCATATGGACATGCCACAGGACAACCCATGAATGTTAATTAAGGTAGCCCTTGCTGCCTGGCTTTTTCTGTCACCTGGGTTTCAAACTACCCAGCATTTTCCATGTCAACATAATTTTGCTCCCAGGTGCACGACGAAGTCCCAAATTAGAAAGTGTAGCTGAACTACACTTTGCAGCCTTAAAATATTTCAGTTATTCTCCGCCTTGCAGCCTTCTATCCCTTTCTGCTGCTATGGAATTAATTTAGTCGTAATGCCTGTGGCTTTGCTGATTCCCCGTCAGATATTCACGTGGACAAGTCCCTTAAGTCCACAAGAGCATTTGTGTCTTTTTCTCAGTCTCATGGTTGGGTCAACTGCTTCAGACCACAGACTCTATACTGTGCTCTCATTTCCAGCATGGAGTGAAGTCGGTGTAGCCCCATTAGGACTCCTAACAGCACATTACCTGAATACCTAACTCATAGCAGGGTTTTGACATGATCATTCTGTTGTCAGCATAAACCAAACTTTTCTAGACTTTTAATTTTTCTATCTAAGCTGCCTGTTCCGATAACCCAGGTAGCTGAGTGATAACAAATCCTTTTCTAGGGACCAAGAGAGTGAATCAAGAGCCTTAAAGTAAGTTGTCTCACTTCAGCACTGCTAAGGTGAGGAAGAAATCTGTGCAGGACTGCCAGGTGTGGCACAGGGACCAAGTGATACACATGGTCTCGTCAACCAGTAGCTGGAGCCCAGGCAGAAGACTTTAGCAGTCCAAAATGCACTAAATGCTTCGTTAGGTGACTAAATTCCACGAAATGTCTCCAATCTTAATTTGATAAATAGATCCACTGAAGTCCAGAAGAGATATGGGAACCTCTATATTTTCTCTATTTGGAGACACTAGCACGTTTGTGATGTGATGGTCATGGTCTGTAATACACAGTAGTACATAAACTGTGTTCCCCTGTGAAATATTCTCTAAATATTCAGTGTGGTGGCTTGCATTTCTTGAGTAAGCGTCAATATTCATTTCTGTTTTCATCTCTTTGCACATATTTCTCATTTTTGCCTACATAGTTCCACGCTCTCTAATACATTTCTATTCCAACGTAATTTAAAGTGATAGCCATCAGACAATAAATTCAAACCATGGATCTGCAAGCACAGAAGGTTTATACCAACTATATCACCTATCGTTTCAAGCTCCAGGAATGGCTGCCATATGACCAGAAATACATCAGGTGTCCCTCTTGGAAGATATAAAACCCCTTCCACTTGCTCACAGAATTCCCCACACCAGCATGAAATCCACGGCGGTTATTCCTTTTACATAATGTTGTGGTGGTTATTTCAGTTCGAGCCACGTGCTATTAAAATTGACTTGCATAATTAACATCAACTTATGGTTGTTGCCATCCAAAAAAAATTAGTCTTTTGAGAATATCTGAAGCAGAGCCAATTTCAGCTCTGAAAAACTGCTCTTGGAGTCTTTTGTCCACAACTTTTTGCATCTGTAGCACATCTCCTATTCTAAAGCCACAGGCAATTTTTTTTTTTCTCACATGGTTTGTATATTTCTTTGTATATATATTTTAAAAATTATGCTTAAACAAGTTAGCCACACTGTACTCCAGAACAGCCTCTTTATTCTACTCATTCAAATGCTTTTTCCACTGACTGAAAGACTGAGAAATAATAAGGTAATAGCAGGAAGTTCCCCATGTCACCATTAGAGTCCGCATGTAGAATGAGAGCAGAATCTTAAATCACAGGGAGAAGGTAATTCATCGTAATTGTTTGTGCTCTGGTATTAAGCGTGTCAGAGATAGCACATCTGGATCCTTTGTACGACGATCACAGTACCCAAAACCATAACTGACAGACAATTTCCTGTACTTAATGTGATGAACCCCTTCGAACTCTTGAATGTCTCTTAGAGCGGAGGACATTTTTGAAATCCAACCACTATAAAATAAGCCCTCATTTCCTTCCCATTTCAGCGCACTCTGTTGTGTTCAGTAGTCTGTAGTTTCTCATTTGTGCTGACAAACAGTCCCGTCCTTGATCAATTCGCAAGAGGCTCCAGGGATCCATCAGGCTTCCCATCAGGTTGGGTTGTAAACTTCTGTCTTGTCATTCCAATCACGTTCCAGTTCATGTAATTCACATTCTGGCTCCCTGGATTCCTCTCCCAGTTGCAATTAGGAATGGCATTCTCATTCACTTCCTTTTCTGATGTTCTGAGCCCTGTTGCCACATGATCCTTACTCTTCACCCCATCTGTTTGCCTGTCTATAAACATATATGGAACAGCAATAGCCTGGGTATCAAGGCACCGTGCTCCCCACTGCTTTGCTACAGCCATGGAAGAAGTGGTTGCAATTAGCTTCCTACGCAGTAACACAGTGCTGGTATATTTCTTTGGCATATTCATTCCTATTCCTATTCACACCCTTCCTATATACTTCTTATGAAACAATTTCCTCAGTCACTGCTTTTCTTGAAAGACTCTATTTTAATCCTGTGCCAGAGGATCTCAACAGTATTTACAGCAGTAGACGCTTGTCCAGGCAGGGAACAGAAATGAATGGTCAACATTCGTTTCCATGGCTCCACTTCCTAATATTTGTTACTCTTAATAATCAATAATACAGATATTAAGCCTTAGTCAAAGATCATTTTGACAAACATTTTTGAACAAAACCCAATACATTCTAAAATATAATTTTTTAACAGAGACAGCAGTAAGTACATACAATTCCTTTCTCATCCCCAACAGAATCAAATTTACAGAAGATCGTTCCTGGTCTGAATTAACTGTAATAATAAAGAACTTAATGTCAAATTGAGTAATGATAGATATAATGGTTCAGAGTGTAGCTGCTGCTTTAATTCATGAATATAATAAAATGGAGTTTAGGAAACATTTGTATTACTGTGAAGTAATATATTCAGCTGAAACTTTAGCAAGAAAATGCATTACAGCAACAAAATAGTTAGTATTCATCTATGAACCTAGGTTTAGCTGATCTGGCAACTCTTTTGGATAACAAACACCACAAAAGCACAGTTTGAAACAGCTCAAAAACACATTACATTCACTTAATAGCAGATGTGAAACTACTGACACTTTGGGCCTTTTAATGCAATCCCTGTAATCCACTCTGCTAATTAACCTCCTTACGTTAGCAAGATCACAGACTTTCAGTGTAAACAGCTGGTACGCTGAAATGCCTTGAGACTGTTTTATGAAGCTGTCTGAGAGAGCACTTGGGTTTGTTCACATTCAGTGCCTGGTTTTCTCACCAGTTTCCTCCATCACTTTGTGCATCATCACTTTGTCCATAAGCACAGTTTAGTTCAGTTTGCATGAAAAAAATGGACCCAACAGGTTTTTTCCAATCTTGCACAGATTAATGTAGGTGAAGAAATTGAAAGGTGAAGAAACTGAAGAGTCTCTCTGATGAATTATACTAGCTGAATTTGGGCTCCTCACAAATTGGGAAAGGAAGAATATTGTATGTCTCTTATCCCTCTTACTGCTCAAGGACCTCTCTTGCTTCTTACTCCTTCATGCTTTTTCCACTTCTCTGGTTCCTGTCTTTTAAAGAATTCTGGAATGCTCAGGCAAATTTTATAAAATCTAAGGGTAAGGGGATATTGCTGTGGAGACTTGTTATTCTTTACAAGGAGAAAGAATTTCTGAGTAGATTTGAGACAGTAAGGGAGAGGCACAATTTCCCCATTCCTCCCCAGTGTCCAAGCTCAGACAGATAAAGAATTCAACCCTATCAGGTGGTGAATGACATCACCCCTCTACCTCCCCAAGAAACCCAAGCAGGCTTAGCATTTTGCAAAACACACTGAGGGTCAGTTTACAGTTCAAAAAAGAAAGACTTGAACAAAAAGCAACTTAATCCAAACCACTGCACAAAAAGAGAGCACTTCAGTGAAATGATGAGAATATTGCTATTGACAGGGGTGAGGAGAAAACCTGCCAGACTTCTTGATATATAATTATCAAGAATAAGCAAATTGCCATGGATAAAGCCAGAAGAGATCCAAGCCTCCCTTTGGTCCTTGAGTGAGGCCCTAATGTAACATTTCCCCACATGGATGCAGCCTGGTTCCTTCCTGGAGGAGCAGTGTCCAGGCAGCTTCCCCAGCCTGAACCTCTGCAGGGACAGGTTTTGGTTCTGGCCTGGAGCAGCGTTAGGTATTTGCTCCATAACTGGCTGACCCAAAGTCAAGGATCCCCCCAGTTGAGGAGGGTTGAATACAGCCTAAATCAGCTGAGTTTTCTCCCATGCCAGAAAACCTTTGGCTAAGCAATTAGGACAGGTATTACGGCAGAGCCAAAGAACTGGCTTTTAATTTTGTGGTTTTGATCCTATTTCACAATTTAAGCTGATAATCCTCCATCCTGATTTAAAAATAAACCCTGTTGCCTCACTTCATCATGTCTCTAAACATACTTGGGTCAGTTCTGCAGTGCCCTGGTGTCCTTCCCAGAGGGAAAGCCAGTGGTTTTAGCTTCTCAGGCTCGTTCTCCAGGCATCCCTGGGGGCCATGCAGCTAACCGAACAGTCTCTTGGGGCACCCTTTGGCTACCAGCTCTGCTCTGATGAGCCTCAGCTGCAAGACTGGCTTCTTAGGGGCCCTGATAGCCAGCCAAATTTGGGGCAGATTTGGCATTGCATGAACAACAGGTTAAACTGGCCTTCAACATGACAGCCAGGACACAAAGGTGGGTCAGGGCCAAATTCCCCTCACGCTGAGCTGAGTGCAGCAAACCCTTGGATCTTGATAAGCTCAATATCTTTATTCTTTTTTCTTTCAAATTAACCTGTCCTGTTTTGTTTCATTCTTCCATTTTTTCAAAATCAGTTCTCTTCCTTCTTTAGCTAACTGCCTGTGTCTTATTCTTCATTGTTTTTTTGTTTCCAGTAATAGACTTATTAACGTTCCCTTCATTGTTTATGGCATTCCTGGCATTGCTTTACTGACTCATATTCTATCATAAACTGTAACTTCTTTCTTTTTCTATTCATGCTGTATTTTTTTCCCCCAAATGAAATCTGTTCTGAGAATAACACGTTCCCCCAAAATCCCTTAAATGATGTAACAAATCATTCTTTGGAGATAGTTTGACCCAGGTCTGACATCTTATCTCTTGCCATTAAATAGTTGTTTAGTTTTAACATGATAAATCACTAAAACACTAGTTTGTGTTAAACAGACTTGGTCTTGAGTTGGCATTCAGCTCCCCTAGCAAAGGCAGGGATGCATTGTCTCTCTTCCTACCACTCTTTTCTTATACTATTTAAGATTATAATGATACATGTTTTTTCTTCCTTTCCTATTCCAAAGCACCAAGGTCTTGGCCATGTGTCTTTCCTCTGTATGCCGGATTTTATTGGGTAACACTGAGAGAAACATAACCTTGGATGAAACTGTTGTGAAAAAACCAAAAACAACCTTCCCCAACACCCCACAAAAGAAAACCCTTATGGTTTTATTGTTCTATCGAGGATTTATTGTCAAATTCCATTTCAGCGATTCCAGACACCATGATTAAAAAGTGGATGTGGACTCAGAAAAATGTCCCATTGTTATTTTGAGTCAATTGCTAACATAAAATGTTCTCTGATAAGAATACCAAGAGGACTCCCTGAAGGAGTGGTGCTGGGATCTGTTACAGCATCGTGGCTCGGAGAGGGACATTCCTGCACAGCAGATGAATCTAATCCTACCAGCCCAGAGAGTAAGCAAGGCTCCTTTCCTAGCAGGCTGTATTGCAACTGAGAAAAAAGGTCAATGAATAAATGAATAATCAATGCACCCTCAGGGAATATTATACTAATGCTCTTTCCCAACTGACCACTGCTTCTATTGATTTTAACAAGTTCAGTGTTGTAGGGTTGGATTCATTAACTCCAACTGCACCTATCTGCAGTGCAAACGACTCATCTAACCTCTTTGGACATCTATTTTAGAATGAGATGCCTCAAATCCTAGATGTGCTTATTTCTCTTCATTGGTTATAAGGGAAGTCCAAACAGGTAGCTCAGATATGGCGAGGGGTGTTGGACTAGGTGGTCTTTAAAGGTCCCTTCCTACCCAAACCACTCTGTGATTTTATGAGATTAATTTCTGCTCTGTAGAGTTCTGCACATGGCCAGGTGAATCCCATCCAGATAGATTTATCTTTGTTTTATGCTTGGTATTTTGCTGTTTCCATTGAAAAATGGAGGAAAAAACTTCAGGAGGCTACATAACATTACAAGTAAATAAGTTTTGCAGCATCAAAGGCAATGGATGTGTTTTAGAGGCAACCCCACTGCAGCAGAAAGTTGGTAATATTCTGAATCACTTCATTGATTCAATCCCATTTAAACAGTCATGGGAGTATATAATCATAGTACTTTTTTTTTATTCCTTAAAGCATGAGGAAATAAAGACAAATTGCCTAAATAAACAGAGGAACTATTCACCTTACTCCAGATGAAACTCTTGTTTGAAAGTTCCTCACTGAGGACAACATTTTGCTGTTGAATTTAATGGCACCACAGTTTAAACCAAAAAGCCTGTTGTATCATACATCACCATGTTGACATAAAAGGAGGATATTTTGAGTACTGTATCCAAAAATTGATGTGCTATGATTATATGCTACCATGACTGTAGGAAGGGCCACAATCCCTTCAGAGGTATACCTGCTGTGGCACAGGCATAACCATGGCCACAGACTTTTCGAGATGTACCTGCTCTGGTGTGGACTTATTCACGGCCACAGATGCTTCAGGGTGTCCTGCTCCTGCATGGACTCATCCACAGGTCACAGTCCCTTTGTCTCGAGTTCACACCAGAATTCCAGCCTGTCCAGTACGGCAGCACAGAAGCAGCGATGTCCTGGCCATCTGCCAGCCCAGGTGCATCACCATTGCTGTTTATCAAAATGTTCCCAGGCAGAGCAGAGTAAGATGAGCAGCAAAAGCAAAAAGCAGCCGCTAATGAGCACTTGATTCTAATACATAGCGAGGCAATCAAGCCCCATGGCAAGCACAGAAGTCTCCCAATTAATAGCCAAACAGCAATAGCAGCTATAAATTCAATCTAGAACATTCCAATCAAGTCTTTTGTTATCTTGAACTCTTTAAGCCCCACATTGGGTGCCAAAAAAGAACTGTTGTGATTTAGCCCCAGCCAGCAACTAAGCAACACACAGCTGCTTGCTCACTCCCCCTGCAGCAGGATGGGGGAAGAGAATCGGAAGGGTAAAAGTGAGAAAGCTAGTGGATTGAGACAAAAATAGTTTAATAATTGAAATAAAATAATAATGGATTAATTATTATTAATAATAATTAGTATTTGTAATGAAAAGGAAAATAATAGAGAGAAATAAAACCCAAGAAAAACAAGAGATGCAAATGAAAACAATTGCTTGCTACCAACATCGGTGCCCAGCCAGTTCCCAAGCAGCCAGCCCCCCTACCAAAGTTCCCCCTAGTTTTATTGCTGAGCATGATGTCATATGGTATGGAATATCCATTTGGTCAGTTGGGGTCAGCTGTCCTGGCTGTGTTCCCTCCCAGCTTCTTCTGTACCCTTAGTCTTTTTGCTGGCAGGGCGGCATGAGGAGCAGAAAAGGCCCTGATGCTGTGTAAGCACTGCCCGACAGCAACTGAAACATCGCTGTATTATCAACACTATTTCCAGCAGAAATCCAAAACACACTATGAAGAAAGTTAGCTCTGTCCCAGCCAAAACCAGCAAACCAGGCTGTAGACAAACAAAATTTACATGTATGAACGCCTTCTTGTATACATGTGTGTCATCCCCCCCCAGCAGATACAGGATTGGATTTGTGTCCAAGCCAGAGTACATGGTGCCAACCTCGTGTTGATGTTCATCACAAATCCCTAGCAGTAATGCTCAAGTTTACAGCTGCCTGAAGCTAACTACTTCTGGTACAAAGGGTGAGTTGTTATTTCCCCTTTATTTCCATCCACTAGACATCTACAGCTCTGAGCTCTCTCTCTATGGAAGACCTTCTGGTCCTTTGTTCAAAGAGAACATTCCTTCTCATGGGAAAGAGTAGAAGGAAAAAGAAGATGCAATTCTGTCTGCTTTTTGTCCTTCTACTCCCTGTTTTTTCTGTAGTGATAATCCAGGAGTCCAGCTGCCATCCAATGATCTGGGTAATTCAGGCTCAGCTCCCAGGATTTTAAATCACGGGTAAGATATGCACAGGAAAAAACAGTCTGAGGGGGAGGAGGAACCAGAAGCCAGTGTTTCTCCTTCCAGTGAGTACGGCTGGGTATGGAGTCATGCTTTTTCTCTGGTCCAAAAAAGTTTGAATTCTTCTGGCACAGCTTCTGAGGTTCAGCAAAGGGAAGGGCAAGAGCCAGAACTGTCTGGTAGCTAGACGACTTTCCTGGGAGACACATGAGTTTCTGAAAGCAGCTCTCGCTGCTTGGTGTAATGGTCTGAGTGCTAGGGAAAGGGTGGGGGACGGGACTGAAACTTTTCCTCTGGATGTGTTTTAAAAGAGAGTGGTTGAAGGAGATGAATTTTACCTGAACCCAGTCCTGTCACTTATAAGGCGTGGACAAAGGTCTCTGCTCAAGGAAAGCTTTCAATGTATTTCTAAGCAACAGATGCATGGCTCTGTCAAGATGGGAGCAATCTAGGTGTGCTTTGAGACAGTCACAGAATCATAGAATCATCTAGGTTGGAAGGGATCTTTAAGATCATTGAGTCCAACCATTAACCTAACACTGCCAAAACCACCACTAAGCCATATCCCTAAGCAACACGACGTGGGCACTTGAAGGATTTTGAAGTAGAAGTACATAGTACATGGTTTTCTCTTCAGGGCAGCTGCCTGAAGGTGTTTAAAGCTGTTCCTAAAGATGAAGATGGGGGCCCAGCAGGACTGGTGAAAACAGCTAGCCCCCAATGCACGGCAGTGAGGCCACCAGCATACTGTGGAAAACAGATCCCCATGGGCATCGTTAGACATCTTCATACCTTTAAAACCCTGCTCCCAGATGCCATTTACTTTCTGTCAGGGAGCCGCCTGCGCCAGCAACTCCCTGGGGGCTGGGACCAAGTGGGCTCTGCTGGGGTGTCAGGGCAGGGGCTGGTGGCCCCAGGGGGCTGACATGGGGTCCTGGGCTGTGGGCAGGATAAGGGGAGCCCCAGAGGACTGGGCAGGAAGAGTCAGGGCTGTTGGTGCCTCAGGGCCCCAACACTTGCAAGCACTGGTCAATCTAAAGGGAGGCGTGCCTGCCTTTATCCATTATTTATTTATTAATACATAATATATCATTATTTATTGCTGCTGCTGCATTAGTAGCCGTGGCCTCTGCCATCTGCCTGCTGCTGGGGCGCCCCCTGCTCACCTTCGCCACACTGGGTGAAGTCTCACCCACACAACTTCTCACCTCCCTCCACACGGGCTTGGATTTCACCCCTGCTGCATATTTGCAGCAACACGTGCCACTAAATCCAACTCCCGAATGCAATCGAAGCATCATTTGGGCCTGAGAGTGACCATCTCTGCTGTCAGGATGTTGATTTAAATGCCCCTGAAGAGAAACGCGGCTTTCCTATTTGGATGGAAGTTAGTCCCTGTGCTTCTCACGAGTAACAAAACCCTGACCGTATATACCATATCCAGTGTCAAACTGACCTGCCCCACAGGCAAAGCTGCCTGGGGGCATGTGATTCCCCAGACCAGTCAGCCACCACAAGATGGTTTGCAGCTGTTGAGGGTGACTCTGCTTCGGGTGGCGTAACACCCATGTGGACACCCTGCATGGTGAACTCGAAATCTCAACATGACTTAAACGCTATCTTCAGACAAAATAAACTCCTCAGAAACATAAATGAAGACGTTTATAGCAAATAAAAATTCACATTCACATCATTAAGACTGACAAAGTATAAGGAGGTTGTTTTGTGAACTGTTTTGCTGCCGTTTTCATCAGAACAGCTGCCTGGGACAAGCATGTATTTATCTGAATGTGCCAAGCCAAATATCCTTCTATCTACAAAGGTTTTGATTTGGCTGGTGACATCGTTTTGACACTTCCACAGTTTCATTTTCTCTGGATCTGGCAGAAGAGGCTCATAGAAAACCCCAAACCAAGAATCTGGAAAACAAAGACATTTCTGGTATTACTTGGCAGTCCTGGAAATCCCAGGATACAACCCATACACACTGGGAACATTTTGTTTGCAAATGTCTTGGATTTACATGCAGGCTAGGTCTGCTATGCAGAAGATCTTTTCCAATGTAATTCTTAAAGAACATGACTCTAGAATATAGCCATTTTAATTAAATCAGTATGTACCACAGGTAAGACTGCAGACATGATAGAAAACTTTCATTTGTATAAAAGATGGATTGCCTCTGTGGATGGGGAACCCTGTAACTCTGTGGGTTTATAGTGCAGTTGTTAGCTGCAAAGGAGCAGCTAATACTGAGAAGTTCAAGAAATTCAGACAAAAATTCAGTTTTATTTTCTAAGAAAGTTGAAGGAACTTTCTGATTCCATTATGTATTCTAAGGGCTGTTTCCCTTTGAAATCTCTCTTCCACTGTCACTCTCTTCTGTGCAAACAGATGTGTAAAGGCACATACGTGTATGTGTATACAGGCATACATCTACACATAACCCCCACCATTTTGAATTGCAAATGATCATGCAAAAAGTATTTTCTATTAATCAATAGTAGATTTGGGATAGTGGACTGAGTCCACTAAAGAAGCTGTTGCTTGAAATACAAAATTCAGTAGGTGATCTTCTGTAGTGGGAATTACTGGGTAAAATTCCATAGCACATGACAGACAGCTGGCGAGATCAGAATATTGGAAAGCTTCCTTCTGGATTTAAAATTAACCAGTCTGTGAGGGTGTTTCACAGAAGTGGAAGGTATGCAAATGACATTTATGAAGCCATGAACACAAGGATGCTTCATTTACTTAAGGAAGAGACAGTGGAGAGTGTACAGAACAAGGGTACAGCTAAGATGAGCGGATGAACTCACAGCTGGCATAAGCTGACAGGGCTTCCATGACATACCTGTATTTTCACTTGTGCCCAAGTGAAACCGGGCCGCCCTTCTCAGTATCATTTCTACTAACAGGGTGAGCTGAAACCATTAACAGCCCACAAGTGGCATAAGGGAGCAGGCAAAGGGGGGAACGTTAGGGAAGAGCACTTTGCCTTGTCCACTTCTTTTTATCTGGGGTTTTCCGGAGCAGAGAGATGGCTAAGCATGTGCCCTTTGATTTGCAATTACTTGAGACATCATAATATGTTAGTATCTTTAGAAAGGGTAAATGTTTATTAAGTGTAAATTGCCAGCTGACAATTTGTACCAGCTGAGGCTCGTGTTGCTTGTTCATGTTGTTTTCTAATCCTTTTATGATTGGGAGAGGCAACCACCACAGAAAATGCCAACTGGAGAACAGGGAAGAATGATGGCCAATGAACTAAAGGCTATAACTTGTAACTGCAGTAACTAGAGCAAAGTGACTTATAACTTACCTTTGGGATACAGATGCAATTTTACACTTCTATTTTATTTTTAAAGGCCTTTTAATATTGGTGTATTTCACCTATTTCCCCCCCAAAGTCTACATATAGGTGATAGACCTTGGCCCTCCACATATAGCGCCTTAAATAACATGAAGCCTGTGCGGAATAAGAAATTAGTGGCCTGTCCTTTCCCAGTGCTGCAGCTGCGTAACTCTTCCCTGCTTACTATTATTTTCCTGGAAATGTATTTTTGAGTTGGGGCTCTTGCCCACTCTTCTACCACGAGGAGCAATCCTCTGCCAATGATGTTAAGAAGTTTTCACTCGGAATAACAATCTGAACTCTGCACAGCAATCTTCGTCATTTCTGCTTTTCCCTCAAACATTCATTGGCGGGGGCAAGGGAGGAGGGAAACCACAGAGGAATAGTGAAAAGAAAGAAAATGACCGAAGAAAGCAACATGATGAAATCCCCTGTTTCTTTGTCATTTTCTCCTAATCAAAGCCTATCATTCATCAAGTAGCTGACTGGATAACCTCATTGTTTTTCCTCTCTTTGGAGAAAATTTTGCATGTTATTCTTCAGCGTATGATGAAGCAATTAAAACAAAGAGCTCACATACTCTGCTTTTTCTTACACGCAGGAATATATGGAGCAGCACAGGTGTGCACTCAGCGCATTCACACACCATCTTGATGGCTAAATTATGCCTCAGAATAACAATTTTGTATCATGATTTCTCTGTGATAAGAATATGCAGTTTAGGGGGTAAGTTTTGTTATGAGATGACTTTTTCCTCAAGCAAAGAAGGGAAAGAGGAAGAAAAGACTGGCTATTCTGCCTCGTGTCTTCCTGGGGCTGGGTACCCCCACACCCTTCTGCCCACAGGGCTCTCTATCAAGGCACAGCCTGGCTCCAGGACTGTCAAATCTTTGCAGAAAAAGTGCCATGTGATACACTTATACAAGGCAGCAGGGTGGTCCTATCCCACCTGAAGTTCGCAGCTCAGCAGCCATATACTGTTTATATGAAATAAAATAAGATTATAGCTAAGGTGAGAGGTAGTTTTCCCTTGTCTATTAACTGAGCAAGCCAGGTGTTTTAATCCCATTGCCAGTGTATTTCTAAGCAGAACATATTGCTTGTCGACTACTAAATATTTTAATGGTGTATACTGGTACCTCAATAATGGCTAGTCCAAAGGCAATCCCCATAATTGTGAGCAGATGGCTGTTAATGTATTCCATAATCACTTCTCTGCAAGGCTAAAAAAATAAGACAAAATTAATAATTATAGGTAAGCAATATTATCCTAAGGTTATTAGGAATGCATCCTCTAAAATAACTCATTTCTCTCTCTCCATGTTAAAGAAAGGCTACTTGAATTTACTCTGCCTTGTTGCTAACAAACACAAAGAATACAACTATACATACCTTGTGCTCTGAGACATCTAGTCTTTGCCTTCGCAAATACAAAGATTAATTTAGTAGCTGACCATAAGCAGGTATGTATCAAGCTGTAATGTCTGATGTTCATATGATTTTCAGTTGACAAGGAAAGAAGCAATTCTGCTTACTTTCACTTGGTAATCATTTTCTGCTAGGAAAGAGCCAATGCAGCAATGACCAGATCTGAAGGAAAACTTCCATTTCCCACTAATCTGATTTTTGGATTTGAAAATTCAAAGCCTAATATTAGAATCAGGCTCAACTATCAATATTTGGATATAAAACTGAGCTTAAATATTAATTTTGACAAATGTTTGGTGGTCTTGGGCTGGGGCTGGGAGGAAGAGAGTGATCGTATCTGAGGTTCTCAGCAGAGCTACTCTCCTTTTTAATAAATGCATACATCTGTTCTTATAATGACTACATCTTCTCCAAGCATTGACAATACTCCTTTTTCAAACTGTAGGGAAAGCCAAGTACGGCTTAAATCCATTAAAACTGCAGTACTGTTCCAACACTACAACTGCCTTCCCCCCAAATATAATGTGGAGTTATATTCCTTCACCATATTTCCTCCCTCACAATAAACACATGGGTCTTCTCCTCCCAGTCCTTCTAAAAAATCTCTCATTTAAGCTGACTTAGAACTGCACTGAATTTCAAATCTTTTTCCTTGGATCAGAAGAGTTCGAATGTCTTTACCAGCATCTAACACCACCGTGAAATCTATGTGTTCATGTGAGCGATATCTTGCACCTGCAGTAATTTCACTGATCGCTTCTCATGTGTCCTTTGAGGGTTTGCCTGAGGCCAAGAAGACGTTAAAATGTGGCCGAAACAGCGTCTTTGTATACATCTTATTTCCAGATTGGGTTCTGGCATCCTCTACTTAACCAGACTGTTCCCTTGCTTTAAAAAAGTATTTGCTTCTGTGGGACTACACAGGGAGGAAATCAGTGTTCAGGCAGGACCTGCCTAAGGAGCTATGCATTTAGAAAAGCATACAACCAGATTTGGACATTTGCTAAAATCTGCTTTGTGCTAGGTGCAGACTGGCAAACTTTGTACCACCAGCATTCTAAAAATGCAGCTATTTTGTGCTAGTTTTCCACATATTTTTTTTCATATTTTTCTTAGCATGCATGGAGTCCAAATTTCCATATAAGGAGACAGATAAATCTTGAAATTAATTAATCGAGCTCTCTGCTGCCCACCTACCAAATTTTGAGTATGTTTTCTTGTTGCCTGTCACCAGACATTTTTTGCCTTATTATTATATTAACTGCCACAAGTTTTTCAAAAGGCTGTAGCTGAGGGAAATTACACTTTGAGTATGCTGCCATGATACCTACAACATGTAAGGTTTCTTTACAGCAGATCATGCAAAATTACTGTGCGGTTTTTTTACTAAAAGACTAAGGTCTTGCATTTAATGTGTTCATTTTTCAATATCCCTTAGCCCTTTGAAAGCCCCTGAGCCAACATGTCTACCACCAGAAGGAGCCTGGGTGGGAACACAACCTTCTGAGGAAGGAAGGAGAGCCAAAGAGTGGCCGACATGCTGCTCTGACCCAGAAGAATACCCTGACCCCAAAGACATAATAGTTTTCACCCACAGTAACCATGCAGACTGCTGAGGTCCTAAGGGTCCTGTACTGCACGGCCAAGATAGAGGCATCCCAGGAAGAGGAAGCAGCAGCACATTTCCTGTATGCACAGTAACTTCGTAACAGATGGCACAGGGACAATTCTGGCTAATGAAGAGAAGGCAAAACTTTGCCTTTTTGAAAAGATACAGAACTGCTAACTAGGCCAGTCACCAAAGACAACGTGGGGTTCAAACCTCTTTTTAGAAAGAAGAGTGGAACATTATATTTTTCTTACCATTTTATAAATATATCTGTCTTCATACATGATGCAGAGGTCTGCAAGTGGATTCTCTATTTCACACGCACAAGCCCTAATGTTACCAACAGGCTTATTAAAATTTTGTCCCCAGTCTGCAGGTCCAATCAGCACACCACAGCACTGGTGCTGCAAAAAAAGAGGAAATGGGGAGATGAGGAAAAAAGTGGTGATTTGCAGTTGGAGGAGAGTAGTGGAGGGAGCTGAGAGGAGCAACGAAGGAGAAATTTCCTTTCCTCTTTTCCCATGTGGAAGTTTTACCAAATTGGTATGTCTCAAATACCCTTTACATTTTCATACCAGTTATAAGAATGTAAGTGCACAAGTTTAAAAAAAAAGAAAACAACCAACCAACCAAAAATGGAAAGAAGACCAGACTTTCAGCATACAGTGCTCAAAAAACCATTACTGTACTATAAAGCTAGTAAGTCAGTGACAGAATGGAACTGGAACATGGAAAAATGCTGGGCATAGTATTTTTTGAGAATTAAGTCTTCTTTCTGCAGGTTATACTTGCAGAAGTTAACAGCTCCGGTAACATCCACATTTCACATCTCGAGAAGCCAGGCTGAAAATGTAAAATTCAGGCACATAAAACTCTGAAATCCAGAAAAATAACCACCTTGAATGATGGTTAGCCCTTTAAATTAGAAATGGACTGAGGGGGCCAGGGGTCCATTTGGGGTTTGTGAAACCTAAGCCAGGTGCAGTTTCACTTCATGTTCCACTTTATTCAAGCCACTAAAGCCCAGGGGTGCAGACTTGGGTTTGAGGTCCTTCCTCTTTTAAAAAGCAGCTGGAAATGTTCACGTAATTATGTATAAAAGCAAAGGCCGTGGGACATAATAAAGCAATCCTGGTCTATTTAAAAATTAATACAGTAATTATGGGATTTTTCATTTTGCTCACCCTTCAATCATCTCTCCAGGGAGCTGCTTATGATATCAGAAGAAATAAGCTGGCTCAGAAGCAAAGGATAGGGTTGGAGGTGGAATGGGGAAGCAGAAGCAGAAGTAATATAAGCCACCCAAATATTGTTTCTTACTTCCTTTTCTTTCACACCAGCAGCCTTTAAAAATATAGGAATTCTTTAAGCCTACCCATCAAAGTCATCACCCATTAGGGACTAAAAAAAAAAAATAACAGCAGCACTCTGTCAATATATAGACACAGTGGGAGGGGCAAAGGTCTAAACTATCAATGGTATCAGTGAGATTCAAGGGCATTCTCAGTGTGATGCCCAGGAGCAAGCTGGCACAAAGTGTCTACCTTCTGTGGTCCTGCAGATGGGGGAAGCCAGGACAGGTATAAGTGAAGTGAAAACAAACTTCCCTTTTACCATATTTTCTTCCCCCCTCTTACACGGTAAAGTGTGGCATTTATTGACTTCACAGCAATAGGGTATTCCAAATGAAATATACTCCTGAAGTTTTCCGTATCCCTGGGGTAATCTGGATAGATCTTATCTGGGATACAGTGAAGGAGCAATGTCCCTTCAAAAAGGAAAGCTGTTACAAAGGAGCAGGCAACCTCCTCATGAAAAAGCTTAGCTAATTGTCAGTCTCACTTGCGTGTTGTGTGTCCTTGCTCCATTGCTCTTACAAATACCACTGCACAAAGAAATCACTGCAGAAAGCCCATGTCACATCAAGAGAGGAGGAGCCCTTTGTGTTGTGTTTTAACCTGCATTTAAGTCAGAACCTTCCCCATCCCCAGGGAATGAAATTCAAATACTATGGCAGAGTAGCCATAAAATGAAGCATAGATAAATGCTAGAGATGGAAAAGATAGCAACAACCCCTGCCCTCCATTACATTTTAATTACCCTTCTCTCAAACTTATGGAACTTCTCTTGAAACACTTCAGCTTCTTTTGTAGAGTTTTGCAATAAATGCACAGTCTGCAGGAGAGTCTTGTTAAGGGATGTTTCAACCTGCAAATCCAAATATTTTATTAGGTTTTGGACTAGAAACAAAACTCTGGGAGGACATCAATGAAAATGCAGAATAATACTGTACCTGAGATTTGTACATTGCTCCTAAAATACCTCCTGTGACCTGAAGTATCAGGATCAGAAGCAGCCCAATAAAAAACTAGGAAGAAAACAAAAGAGGGAGAAAACTATAGTACTTTTGACCAAGATCATATAATTTCTTCTAAGTGAATGTTAAGCTTTCATGTGCTTGAATAACCATGTAGGTAGAATGAACTGAAGTTCCAGTCAGAGCTGTTCCAGTTATTCCTTCTTTGGCGATGAGAAAAGGGGGTGCTCAAGACAGAGTGTATTCAGCTGGTGGTCAAAACTAAGTGCACACCACAGTAGTGGCATGATGGGCGGTGTGTAGGTGAGGTGTTGGGCAGGAGGACAGGGAGGACTTTTTAGGAGGACCAGCAAAGGGAGCAACTGGGAATGCATGAAATTAAATGGGATAGCTATTGGGGGAGGACTGCTGCAGGGAACTTGGGTGATGACTGGATGGGTGAAAAAGCTAGTGACATGCTCGGGGCTCCCTGGAGTTTGTCTTTTTCTTGGTGAGACCCCACCACCCATCATTTTTTCTGCACTTAGAATTCAGAAGGGGCTCTAGCACAAGGTAAGCAATGAAAATATATGATCATAATAACGCATCTGGTTAAACAAAAAGATCCCACCCTCATTTGATCCTACTTGCAAGGACCTTATCCGTCAAATGTAGCTTTGGCCTGGTAAAGGTAGACAACTGTTTTTCCTTCCTACCAGCAGCAGCATGCACCGGCTCTCCTTTATGGCACCACAGCATCCCAGAAACCCAAGGACCATAATGATGGCACCCACGGCTATCAGCAGATCAGCCCCTGAAAGCAGGCTGTGGTCTATATCGAACTCCTGAAAAGAGGCGAAAAAATCTTTCAGCTACAAGAAGCTTCTCCTAAAAACATCTGTATCCTCCAAAACAAAAGAATTATTTCACAACTGATAAATATACTGATTAGCAACCATGGAGATATTCTGATCCATAAATAAACAAACCTCTAATGTCCCCTTCTTAAATGTTTTGTTGGGGAGCTCTGCAAAACCTGGCTTTTCTCAGTCTTTGTCTCTGCACAAGATGAAAGTCAAATTTACAGAGTAAATAAAGATCTCTTGTCTTTAA
Source organism: Limosa lapponica baueri (assembly GCA_002844005.1). NCBI lineage: Eukaryota > Metazoa > Chordata > Aves > Charadriiformes > Scolopacidae > Limosa > Limosa lapponica. The sequence continues at coordinate 1,234,460 of KZ505669.1, read as the reverse complement.
AGTGGGTTTCAGCTAGTTTTCAGTCGATGAATCTTTGCTTTTTACTGGAAGTAGCAAAATTGATTATCTTGAAATCTCTCCTACATTAACCAAATGTTAAAGAAACAAAACCTCTGTTTGTCATTAGAAGGCCAAGAACATACTCTGTGGCTGCTCCTCAGAGAACACTTCTCAGACTGATGCTGGATCTACTAGAGAAATAGGGAGATGTATTTTCCAAACCAATTTTCTTTTTCTTCTTTTTAGGCATGATCTCTAATATTACCCTCAGAGATGAGGACTGTATTTTGATGTGTGGGACATTCAACTAAACAATTCATATACCTCAATATTATTAAATATCAAATTATTCAGTTCCCACAGGACTGACTAAGGCCAAAGGCCAAAACAGAGAAAATGTTCAAAGAATATTTTCCAGCGTGGCTGGTGCCAAGATTAGCAAAAATGTCTGGAAGTTGTCACATTTATCTTCTGATGGAAATTGCAAAGGTATATAGACATGTATAATTTGAAGAATGTGTTGTTCTTTCCCCTTCCAAGTTGGACTGAACCCCTGTTATTTATTCTTAGAAAGCTCTATTCATCTACAGCCAAATCCTTATGGTCTTCTCAGTTATTACTCAGGCAAAGCATACATTGGTTTTGAATGGGAACTTTGCCTGCCTAGAGGAAAAAATGTGAGAAAATGCTTTCAATTTTTGTCCCTAACTCTTAATTTACAGTTTTTGGGGAGTACTAAGTGTCACTTCAGGAAACCAGTTTGGGGCACACTGAGGTATGCTTTTCTGAATAGAAATATCTCAAAAAGTAAGAAATGATAATAGAGGTTATGATTTTCCCAGCTCCCTTGTACCATCTGAGCCATCATACTACAGATGGTCAACTAGTAAGTATGGCAATTTTAGCCTGTTGTAAAATGTTGACTGAGGAGCGAAAGTTGTCATTCTTCTTCTTCCACAGCAGAGAACAGCAGAGGTCTCCACAATGACCTAATCTGACCTAATTTACCCCATGGCACAACGTCATCATGAACTGAGTTCTGTTGTATCCATCCTCTGCCAGACATCTGGGATTGGCTAAGAGCAACAGTGCCATCAGCCAAATGGCAAGAAATATATAAAGCTATCTTCTTATCTCCACCATCTTTTTATTTCCAGATGGGAAAACAGTGACTTAAAAATTACTGTTCTTAATTGACAGACTGCAGTAGGGCAGCAGAGAAGTGAGCGATCTGAAGATTTGCAACTTAAACTATACTAAAGGCTCAATCTGAAAGCTGAACAAAAATGCCTTTTTTTCACACCTAGCCTTTTTTTCATTTCTATGAAAGAAAAGAAGGCCTTTTTGGAAATAGAAGCATGCAAATTAAATTTTCAAATTCATTTACATTTCTATAGCCCAAACTCACAAGAAGAAACATACTCCTTAAAACTTAAAAGAGTCAGATTGTTCTTCCTGTTAGTGTAGCAAAGCACCGACATACAAAGATTGCAGAGTGCCTTTCAGAGAAGCACCTACAAGCTGTGAGATCAGCTTCGCTCAAGGATGGTGGAAAACACGCTGCGAGTCAGAGGCCAGTGCGCTGGGACCACATTCGGCAAAAGGCTGGCAGGGCCCACAGGGCCAAAGGGCTTTTGCACCAACAGGACCAGCCTCTGCTTCACGTCTGCAGGATCAAGGGCTCCTCAAATTTGTATTTTCCCTAGCTTTGCAGAAAAGGAAATTCATAAAGTCTGAAGTAATTTAATAACCCAGAAAAAATCCAGGAGATGAACTCAGGGGCTTTCTTCTTCCCCCTCCAGGTGGGCTGTTGGGACATTTTAATCCTAAGTAAAGATTTTTGGGTCGCTAAAGCTCTTTCTATAGAAATATGAGTGGGAAAGGGTACGGTATTTTTAAGGAGCCACTGAAAATAGAAAGGAAAAATCCTTGCTCCCTTTCAAAGTTGCAGTTACTAGGGAAATAAGAATTGTGTTATTGAAGATAGTGAGAAAGGTAAAAATATGCCCTACAAACACATAACCTAGTAACCCTAGGAATATATATGACTGTACTATTCTAATAGGGTGAGGCATCAAAAAGTCTAGGAGCTGTATGGCTCCTTGTTATTCTCTCTAAAACTGAAATCAATAACAAAACCATCATTAGTTTTCATTAGGGGAGAGAGAGACACTTTTTCCAACAGAAATCTGTAAGAACCTACATTTGTAACACTAGAAGAGATTTCTTGTAGTCACATGTCTATGCTCACTTTATCTGACTACCTGCACCATCTTTTTTAATCTTAAACATCATAAAATGCATGAATCTAAACCATCTCAACAAAGACATAGTGAATTTGGGGAAATGCAAATGGGAAAAGAAAGTGTATGCAGTAGCTTCCACATTTTACATGGTTCTGGTATGACTATATACATTTACCTCCTGAGCAGCTTCGCTGACACGTATCCATACAGAGACTCCCAAAATCACGACACCACACACCTGCAGGAGAAAATAAAGAATATTTAGAAAGATCAGCAATTTTAGATTAACATTCAGCATCCAAATTGTACCAGATGCTGGCCAAAATTCTGAAATCATTTGTTTGGCAAAGTGAAAGACATGTGAGTTGTCGGAGCATAGAATATTGATTCATTTCCAGGAAACTTCATCAGGGTAGTTAAATCTTCAGTTATGCACCAAATCCCTGACGTTTCTACCTCTCATGCTCTGCCTTTCCTTGATGATTTATACATGTGGTTGGGAAGCACACAGAAATTCTGTCAGATGAGAGAGGAATATAAATTGCCATAGTATGTATATAACATGACCGTAAAGAATGTTGTTTCTTGTATAATGGAAACACGTGAGATTTGATAAGGGATGCTGGTATAAATATTGTTTTTAGTATTATTCAGGACACATATCTAGAGACATATTCTCTATGGTTAAACTATCAAGAAAAGTTCTAAATAAAGTCTTTCCGCTGTTTTTATTGCAGCAATATCTGGCCATCTCCAATCCTTAGAATATTCCTCCAATAAAAATGTCTATTGTGATAGTTATTATTTCCATTACATTTTTACAGAAAAAAAAAAAAAGTCATGTACATGTGAAAGTTAAAGTCAGGAAAGATGAATCCCAGACACCTTCCCTAATCACTAGTTGTGCTCCCGTTTTGTTGATCCTTGAAGTACCATTCCACTATGCGCCAGCCATTCTATTCTTAACCTCGCTAATTATGATTCTCACACAGAGTTTCTCTTTACTAAGTGTTGGAGACAGGTAGTTAAGAAGCTAACCAGGTGTAAGAATTGTGCCTACTGAGAGGACTGATAGGAAAGAGACATCACTGAGGACCAAAGCCTTGTCAGATTTAGAATTATCTTTCTGTAATTCATTAATACTCAAGTCATAAATGGCCCTGAAATGTTTTATGAGCTTCCAATGAAGACTGGGACTACTCCTAACCTTTTAAAATTGAAAGAGCTATTTTTATATGTTTTAGATAATTTTTCTTAAAAAAATGCTTTCCCTGCAAAAGGTTTCATATAATATTCAGCATCAAAGACCATAACGACTTTAGCAGATTATTTAATATGGAACAGAGCCAGCACTCAAACATGAGTACCACACATTTTCCTGCTCTAAGTAAAGCTCCTATAAGTACATTTTAAACATGAAAAGGAAAGTTGTACAATCGATGACAGCTACATCGTGTTATCAAATTTAACTGGAACTCCCCACTGAAATCTTCCGAATCCCACTGAATCTGTCTAGAAACTGATGGTATCATATGACTCTATATTTGGGTCCTGTTCAGCAGCACTATGTGAGCCATGTGGCCATGCACCAGACAACATGGGCTCACTAATGTGAAAATTTCCACTGAAGCGGCTATTGCTATAAATCCAAAGAGAATTTGGCCCACTGCCTTATTTGTTATATAGGGCCTCCCATAAAATACAGCACAGTAGTAGAACTAAATGTAGCTGAATGTACAGGAACTCACCAATCAGATGGGAATGCTGTAATATTTATTTCCTCCATTCAAAAAAAGAAATATCATTTATGAATCAAAATTTCTAGTAAGATGTATATATTTTAATTATTAAAATAGATTTGGTTTAGACTGATTAAAAATGCTCCATTTCAGTAAAATCTTAATGTTTTGTTTCTGTGTATTTTCATAATATACAAAGTATACAAGAACTCACACAGAATAGTTTTGAAATAGCATATCAAAATGGTCCGCTCCCAAAGAGTCCAAGCAGAACATTTCAAGTTTGCCGGAATACTCCATCCTAATTAAGTTTTCTTAAAATAAAGTTTTGACTAAAGAAACTTTCATTTCAGGAACCTGTTTCATTTTTAATGAACCAGTATTTTCCAGCGGAATAAAAACCTCTTCTTTGAAAAGGTCCTCACCTGTTTTCTCTAAACTGGATATCTATTGAAGTATTGTCTCAACCTTTGACCAAGAATCAGTGATCTCATCATGGTCTCATAAATTGACCAGGAACAGGACTGTTGTCCCTCAAATTCAATGGGTCCATCTCTTCTCAAGCCCTTCAGTCTCAGTATGAAGAAATACAGCCTACTACCTCAGAAGAGCCTGCCGTGATTCCAGACCCGCAGTATATCAAGACTCTGTACTTTTCAGACATGGGAATACCGAATGTCTGGGGAATTCCCTCCACTGGCACACACATTTTAAGCAACCAGTTTAAGGGTATCAGGAGGAGCTTTATACAAGGTTGCTCCTGTTTGGAAAAACATTTGACTGGAATATTTCTTTGAGATATCCAAAATCAACAGTGTTAGGAAGGTCTTACAAGAATGTGGTCTGTGGCTTAGCATTACCTGCTAAGTTTGTGTTGCTACTTTTGGGGACCAAGAGGTTCACTTTCTTGCCTGATGTAAGGTATGGGGAAGGAGCCGCTTTCGTTGTAGATGGGACTGCAAGTCTGGTATTAACAACTGATCAAAGATTGCCCCGTCACTAGTCAGGTTGCCTCAAACTATGGATCAGACATCAACATTTAGTGAAAAAAAAAAAATGGAATTCTACAATTTTGCATGATATGGAGGAGAAGAAGCTGACAGAATGAGGGCAGCAGATATCCTGCAAACTCTGATGAAAGGAAAGAGGAAAAAGCTGAACTTTCAGGTTTAATGCACAAAACTGACTTAAGGACTATTACAAGCTCCATATAGGCACCCAGCTCCAAAGCACAGATCTTCAAATCTTCAGATCTTTTTTTCACCAAACTGAGAGGATACAAAACTCTATGGACATGCTAGAGTCCAGCACAGGGATGTAGATTCCCTGGGGACAAATGTCACATAAGAGATGAGGCAAAGGGTAGCAAAGCCAGAGCTACTTAGCAGAGCTATCTTAGACTGTTTCAGGGCTTACACACTTAGGGCTATGCCCTAAAAGCTGCTTAAAAAAAGGCAGCAGAAGGCTGGAAAGGTCATTCCTGAGTCCCCTAAAAAGGGGCACTCCCAGAGAATTTGAAAGGGCTTAAAATGAAAGTATGCCAGGTAAATATGCAGCTGCTGCTGTTGTCTAGTTAAGGTTAAAATCACCTTAATTTCCCACTATCAGCTTAATTTTCCCTTTGCCAACTGCCTGGTGCACCAGGGAGAACAGCTGTAAAGACATCACTGTTCCCTGTACTTTAAAACAGCAATTTAATGATTTCCAGGAACTAAGAGAGGGGAATGTGAATCAAAGAATTCAGTTTCACTGTACTCTGTCAGCACATATTCCTGTTGGCACCACGTCTATTCTTCCTTATCTCAGTAGTGCTAAGCCCCTTCCTTTAAAATAAGTAACTCTAGCTGCATTCCTGTCCTCTGTCCTACTCACCAGTCACATGCACAGCAAATGCTCTCAGTATAGAGTTTGTATTTTTCCTACCTTTGGCATAAAGTCAGGTTAGGGAAGTTTGTTCCACACCTGCTTATTTCCTGAGTTTTCAAGACACACACTCCCCCCACCCTGTCCCAGGATGCATCCTGTGTTCTCTCCTAGCAAACCCCTGCTGTCACTGGGGGCTCAGGCGTGGGCAGTGTTCACATGTTCACTCCAGAAGTAGTTTGGAGCTTTTTTAATGCTAGTTGGAGACATTTGCCTATGTTTTATCTTACAGTAAATACAGATGAATGTGAACAGGAAAAACTTCCTGAGGGGCAGGAATTCCAAGTCAGAAACTTACGGACTCTTTTAAGTACCATTGCAGAAAAATTTCCAACACAGATGTCAAATATCTTCAATCTGCCTTGATGGAAGTGGAGGAAGAAGAAGGGGGTGGCAGCCCAAACCATCACTATCCTGTTAAGAATTTCTTTGTGAGGTCCAAAGCAATCAAAGAGTTTTGCTAATTCTTCTCATGTTGGCAAGCCACAAATTCTCCAAGGCTACTGTTTGTGGTCCCTTTTGAATGGTATCACCTTTTCACTCAAAAAAAAACCCCTTGAGGCAAAGCCCATAATGTGGCTAGTAGTTCCGCTTCTGGTTTCAGTGAACCTCTGGTGAACCTGACAAATGTCTGTCGGGAAAGCTGACAGTGAGGTTGAACCATAAGAAAAAAGTTCTTTAACTCAAACCTTTCCTGAGTTTCCAGGACCTGGAATTCTTGCAAACCAGCTAAGATGTGATAAACAGCCAAACAGTGTTCAAACGACAGCCGGAAACCTGCTTGCTGCCCTGTGCCATATCTGCCTTGATACAGCTATTGGCAGTACTGCCAGCCTATACTATTTTACAACTTTTTATTGTCCACCATCAGAAACTAATTATGACATTGAATGTAAAGCAAAGAACCACAAAGAAGGATATGCAAACCATTTATCAATTAGGAGGCTAAAAATACAAGTGAATTTTCCATATCTTCTGTTACAACTGCATTTTCAGGCTTATGCCCTTTGGGTGCAAGCAGCAGACAATAAAAGCAAGAGAACGATGCATTGTAAGTGGAGAGTCTGTTATCTTCTGACTGAAATGAGTGATGTCCCCAGACACGAGGGGCACACTATGGGCAGGGAGACAGAATCCTGGCTGGTCTACTTTTGAATGCAGAGGGAAAGCAATTTGGAAGGAAAAAGACAAAGGGAAGGGCAAAAGTTAAACATATTCTCCCCTCCCTGATTTAGATTCACACTCTGTTTCCACTTATGCTCTATTTTCTTTACAATTTCTTCAACTACAGCGTTCAGATAATGTCGAACACATTTCACATTTCATGCAACACTAGTAACAATTTAAACACCAACTTACCCAAAATAAGAAGTTGAAGATGAACATGGAGTACTTCATGCAGCTGCTTACACCCGCCATTTTCAACAAGCTGAGGCAAAAACAAGCACTGCAGAAGAAGCTGTCCTAGGAGTCTGACCTTGACAGAAAACTTGTTCCTCTGTCTTCAGAAAAGCTCTCAGACCATGTCAAATACACTGTGCTCTGCTCCTGAAAGCAAAAATTGTGGCCAAGGCATCAAGAGTTATTTGTATAGTTCCTATACCACAGGTAAATATTAACCAGAGCATTGGGGAAGCACTACCAGGTGTTATCATTGAGTCTCCAGATTCATATTGAGCCTTTGTGATTTGTACTTTTCTACAGTCTTATTAGTCTTGTCCTACACCTCGAAAGTAAATAGATAATGCAGCAAAAGCCATAGTTTCAAGAGAAAGAGAACTGAGAATAAAAACATTTTACAGACCTGCTTTAAAAGACGGAAAGGATTGCAATTCTTAGTGCTTCTAAGTTACAGGGTTTACTCCGTCATCGCCCACATTGCCAACATTCACTCAGTTGTGCTCACCCTCCCGCTCCAAACGTTCAACCGGAATTGGGGGATGGGTCTGTGTTATCCCTGCAGAGGAGAGGAAAGGAATCTGCCGCCATTTTCTCCCTCTTGGTGCCTGCTTCAGCTTCTTTTCCTCTTCCCTCACCAAATCTGGACCCCGGGAACCTGAGCACTGTGCTGCACAATCGTCCTGCTGTGCAGGTTTCCAGAAGTATTGTGAGCCCCAGCACAGCAATCACAGTTCTGGCGTCATATTCCAGATACCTCTCCGCAACAGGAGCCAGACTCATCCCGGAAGACAAGGCAATAAACCTGCTTCATTAGTTTTCTTTTATGTCTTGTTTGCTTTCTATTGTGCTCCACAAACTAGGAATCCTGAGGGGAAAATAAAGGTATAATTCCTCTGTTTTTTCTATCAGCCCATTTTCTGGAGAAGCCCCGTATACCACTCCTTGAAGGGATGAAGGTCAGACACAGGTTCCCCCAGGTTGATCATAAAAAAAGAAGCTTTGTTTTGCAGGTGAGCACAAAGGATTTAAATAAGAGAATTAAGGATGTGCCAGACTGAACTGATTTATGAAGCCTCCTTATCCCAAGCCCATTTTTCAGATGTCACTGTCAGTTCACATTCTTCAATTTGGCTGTCTGCTTTTGAACAAAAGTGGGAAGTGTTAGTATATAACACACCTGACCTGTAGATGGTGACAAAAAGGTGTAATTTAGAGCCTGGCTTTTATAGGATCCACAAAAAAAAATAAATAATCTACTCTACATTGAAGCTTCTAAACCAGCTTTTAATGAAAGTGTGATGTTGTAATCTCTCCATTCACTTTCACTAACTGTATTTAAATAGACACAACCATTCCCACTTTTATGAGTGGCCCTATACCTGCCTTTGACTTTCTGGGCTCCTTTCGGGAGTAATACTCTGTTTTCTAACTAGGAGATCGGCGGTCTGGCTAGCTTATTTCGCAATATCCACCCTGAATCTGAGAATGTTCCTAAAAATAATTGCGCTCATGAAATACAGATTTTGTAAGGATTGAGAGAAACAACTGCGTGGTATGGTTTAGATCTAAAGCACTCAACAAATAAGTAAGTTGAGAAATGTGGGTGTCTTTATGGAGGGATGCCATAGCCACAGATGAATCATGAGAAAAGTTTAAAGGGCCATATAAAATTGTATGAAAAGGACCATGAAGAGTAATAAGAGAATCACAGATGACACAGAATTTGAGAGATAAGTCTGCAATCAGACCATGCAATTGCAGTAAACTAAGCGGAGTTTGGAAACAGCATTTTGTACTAAAAACTACACAGCCACATAACTTCTCGGGCAGTAGATACTTATTAAAGAAGGCTTGAGCCATAGCGCTGCTGTTTGTGGGATGCTCAGCCAGAGATGCCTGAGGGAAACTGTGCTGGGGCAGAGATAACACAGAAAGTGTGTGAGAGCATTCACACGCTGGCCCTTCTAAAATGTCGGTGTGCAAGGACTTTGCACACTCAAGGCTCCCTCTTCGCCTCCTTCACAGTACTCTTGGATTTTGGGCAGGTGGGGTCTGTGCCAGCGATGCCCTGGAATGACTCCTGGAGTGGTGGACAGTCCCAGGCTGTTGGAGGACCCCAAGCCTATTGGGGGCAGAGAGCTCCACAGCATCTCTGGACCCTTCCCCAGCCTCCAGCCTTGGGAGGTGCAACACCAGCACAGCTGAGTTTCTCGTTCAGTCTAGGAAATTTAAACAGCTGAAGATAGATATGATTTAGATCTGAAGCCTGTTTTCATTACAATTTCATACTTATGGCTGTGGATGTTGAAGAAATTTGCCAGAACTTCTGGGATTCTTTTTTACCTTTTTTTTTTTCAGATATGCCTATTGAACATTAACCACACGCAAGTTCTGTTAAGATCCCAGTTCTTCCTAAACCTTGAAGAATCTACTTGCATTTTGCATGTTTACTGATCTCTTTGGAAAAAGCAAGAGTAGACTTTCCTAGAACCTGATAGATGCTCCTTTTCTAAGACGCCAAATAGAAAACAATGTCAAAGTTACATGCATTTGCTAGAGGGTTTCCAACATGTTAAATATGGCTCCTGAATAGAAACTCCATATGCGAACTTACTGTAATTCCTACATGTTTCATATATATATTTAATGGTATCCAAAGTAAAAATATGTCATCTAAGATTAAAACCAAACAAGCAGTTTCCATTAGGTGACATATTTTCAGGTTAAATCTTCTATGAGAGCGACGAATTCTTATTTCCTGGCTACACAGTGCTTTTTTATACGTCTTGGAGAAGAAGAAAGCCACAAATATGGCACAGATTACATCTGCAGTTGTACCTACAAGTATGAAGGTCATGCAGATAATTGCAGAGGCTTATGAATGACAGCAACGGCATGAGAAATTTCGCTCCTCTTTGGCTGCATGTGAAATCACTCCCATTACCCCTCCAGGAACTGTTCAGACAGTCAGCTATGCCCTACCAATAACACAGCCTGTGCCACAGACTGCCCAAAAGCAGTTTAGCCAATAAAGAAGTTGTAAAACCCCATTCACTTACGGCTCCTCCTTAGAGATTAGGAGGTTTATCAGTGCGCAGCCTGGGCGCAGCGCAGGGTGGGAGCCTCTGACGCAGCACACACAGCTCCCCACAGCAACAGGGGAGCTATGACGACACAATGACTTTGCCCGCTGTGTCACACAAGGAACTGGAGAGGGAGAGGCATTATTTTGGTAGAAAAAAAATGCCACTCCACCTGTAATGTACCTGGAGTAAAGCATCTCCCCTTTGACACTTCCCAAGCAGCTGCAGTTGGTTTTATAATACTTTTATCTTCCTCTCCTCTGAGCATTTCCTCACTTCGAGTCTTTTTCCTCTTTTCTTATGACCTCCATTTCCTCTTGTGAGGTGGCTCTCCATGGTCAGATGGTGGCCAAGGCCTTCTATCAGATGATTCACTGCATACCCGGTCACAAGTTCCACTCTGAACTTGAAAAACTGGTTTGTCCTGGGTAGCAATGAGCTCTTTGAACAGTGGGACGTGGATAGCAGATAATAGAAGTTTGTGTGCCATTGGAATTTCTGCTCAGTGCAGTGATAAGCACACAGCAGAGAAGTCGGGTAAGAACTATATTCAGTGTGGTGCTTGCAACCTCCCAGAGATCGGCAGATCACTGGATCTACTGAACTGGTAGGCACAGCCTATATAAGCTGTGCAGAGATAGATCTCAGGCTGTCACAGCTTTCGTCCTTCAGCCAAAGGGACACTTCACCCCTTGCAACCTCACCGCTTGCCTTGAGGTCTCTACTCAATACAAGTTTCTGAGTTTCCTGATTAAACTCCTGCCTAAACAGTACTGCAAAGTATAAAAGCTTTTTCATGCTCCTACAGTAAGTTGCTTACCCGTGATGCCATCAGCCTCGAGAGTATTTTGGCACTCATCTAATGGGGGAACGCTGCCTAAAGAAGACATGTTTGCAGTCCAAATGGCAGGACAACAACCTTCAAAACAGCGGGAAATGGGAGCACCTGGTTTTGTCCTTGAAGGTATTTGCAGGTCTGGGTCTGAGGGAGATTGCAGTCAGCCTGCTACACCTCATGGCTTGGGTTCAGCCTTAGTAAATGGACCTTACCGCAATACCATAATAGCTAGTAATATTTCAGTTGTAATGCTGAAGTATACTCCCATTTCTGACTCTTAGCAAAATACTACAGCGTCCTAAGAGATCTTATTTATGGAGATTTATTTTGTGTTGGAATGTATGTGGCACTGACACAGCTGCCCAGTTTATACTCAGCTCCCAGGGCCAAACAATGACAAGATTCTTGGCCCTCATTTTGAAATATCTTTTCATCTAGGCCTTGAGATGAAGGGCATGAGTAGAAAGCAAGACAAAAATATACCAGAAAGCTCCAAAGGCTGAAGTAGAAAAAGGAAGACAGAAATACTGTATTTAATCACGTGAGTCTCTGCCGTGGTTTAGCCTCAGACGGCGACCAAGAACCACGCAGCCGCCCTCCCCCCCACCCGCCCCCAACACAGACGTGGGGAGAGAATCGGAAGAAAAAGGCAAAACCCATGGGTTGGGACAAACACAGTTTAACAGAACAGCCAAAGGAACAGGAAAGCAACAACAATAACACGGATAGAGGATTACGGTACCACTGCTCGCTGACTGCACCCAGGACGCCCCAGCCCGCTCCAACCGGCAGCTTCCTGCCCCCTCCCCCGGCTACCCTCGGGCATGGCTCACATGGGATGGAATGCCTGTGTTCTGCCAGATCCTGGGGAGAATGAACCCCATCCCCACCAGAACCAGGACAGTCTTATGCCATTTTCATGATTTTGGGTGGCTGACTTGTGATCCACAGTACTATAAGGAGATAAACTTTTTGCAAGCTTCTGTGCGTCGCATGGCTTAGATATCTCTGATAGAGCCCGCAGCTGGTCCTGCGACTGACCACGTGAAAAAGAATGAGAGTATTTTCAGTCAGTGTTAGGCATGTATATGGCTGGCTGAGCCAGCTCTCTAGGGTGCCTTAACAGCTTTTGCAGAGGAATGGGGACTGCTAGGGAGTGATTTAGCTTATCTGAAAATAGGCATGAAAACAGGCCGGGTGAACTGTGCCCTTAAACTGCCTGTTTCTTTCCACTGACCAAAAAGTGATCCCAGGAAACTGAGGTCATACAGGATGGATCCCACCCAAGAGCCTCCCTAGTGGGGTAGCATCTCTGTTTCACAGCAGACCCTTTCTGCTCTAAAGGTAGAACATGCTCCTTTCCCTTTTAGGACTCCTTTACTTTGTTAGAGTGATGCAAAAAAAAATGCAAAAATCAAAAGGAAATGAGGCTCTGGCCTCAGTATTTAGCACTGTGGGCACATCTGTACAGTTTTTGCCATGACATGGCTTTGCCCTGACCCAACTCAAAGCTGGGTAGGTGCCTTAGCACGGTATGCAGCCCAAAGCAGCAAGCCCAGTCTCTCAGAGGCACTGATTTGTTGCAGCTCACCTGTGCACTGATCCCAGAACCACCCCAGTTCCACCACAGAGCGAGCCAGAATCCACCCAGAAAGCAATCCAGTGTGGTCCCTTGGTGCCAAATACTGCTACTGATTTTTCTCCTTTCTTTCCTCCCTCCTACTGTGTCTCGGAGCAGGATCTGGAGCCTCTTCATTTCCTATGGGCTATATGAGTGAACTGGGCTCCTGTTAGTGTCAAACTGGGAATTGATTTCTTGCCTATTAGGGCTTTTATTTTTACTTTGAAATAATAGGTGTTTGTAGCCATTAACAATGGAAACCCTTGTTTCATGGTGACTATGTCCCTCTGCACTCCAGCCAATAAAAATTTAAAATCTATATAAAAGATACAGCTCAACACATGAGTTGGTGAGCAACCCAGCTTGGAAGAGGCAGTGGTCTGACCATCAAAACAAACCTAGGTGTCCCAGTCATGTCTAGGAGCAGGCAAATCCTGTCGTGTCCCATGCCAGTCCCAGCTCTGGAGTGGGAAATGTATAGCTGGATTAACCTGGTGCTCTCCCCTCTTCATGAGGCCTGGAGAAAGGTAGTGGGGGTCTATAGTACCCCTCGTCCCAGAACAGGCTCTCTGAGGGGGACTCCTGTGGCCAAGGTGAGCATGTTGGCTGTGGGGATGTTGGTGAGAGGTGCTTCGTGTCCTCCTCCTGACCACACTTTTCTCATTAGCACTAGAAAACTAGTCCCCAGGGAGGGAGTTTAAATGGGGATATGTCTCCACAAAAGGATCCTGTTCTGACAAAAGACTTTCATCAGAAAATCCCCAGCCAGCTCTGTGCTGAACTCCTGTCCAGGCACTCCATGGCCTGGCGCCAACATCACTCAGACATTCCTGCTTTAGCAAGGTCTAGTGTCTCAAACACTCTCACTTCCCCTAAAGCAACAACTCTTCCACCAGAAAACAAGCCTCGTGCAGCAGGTCTGCCTGTGATCCGCGCTCCCTCCCAAAAGATGCAGCCTCCTCTTCCCATGCACCACCAGTTTTCTTCTAAGCCTTTCATCTGAAAACTCTCTGAAATACGTATTTGATATTTGGCTCGTATTAAAACAAAAGAAGCCCTTAAGTACAAATAAACTCACATACCTAATCCACGTACTTCTCTTTTCACCTTCCCTGCCTCCCCGGACCTTTTCATTTACTGCTAGCCTTCTTGGCTGTTTTACATTTTTTTTGCTCATTTTTGTACTTCATGAACTTAAGCTGTTCTTTTATGTCAGGGCTTATGTCAGGGATTTCCTATTTCCCAGCGCCTGGTCAGGATTCATTTAAACTACATGTCTCCAAGTTTAAAATATTTTGTTGGTTTCAAAATGAATTCATCATAGATTAACATGATAATCAGCGTCAGTAAGGGTTTCACTACCTAGCCTGTAAGTATAATATTAAGCCTAACTTCATTTAAAAAATGCTTGCTGAATATGATCCCTGTAGTTTTGTATTATGTAGGCAGGGCTTAATTTATGGGAGCTGTTACTAACATAGGAGGTGGTATTTTTGACCCTTGGCATTTTCAGCATATCTTGAAACTGTCTGTGCCACAAAGTACAGATTGCTGTGAAGAAAGATGCCTTAAAAATATAGAGAACAGCCTTTGTTAATGAAAAATCAAAGGGCTTTAGATGCTTCTTTAGAATATCATTTTCTTTGTGAGGCAAGAGGGAGCTGATCTGGGAGTTTTTCTCCTGGAAAAGGACACACATATTTCATATTCAGGTTCAAACACCGGGAACTTGATTCTGATTTTGTTTATGCCCATGTAAATCAGAAGAAGCTTATAAGGCAAGTCACTGTCAGTACAGATTAGAAATGATATATCTAACCTTCCTCCCTGCCCTAATTTTTCCAAGGGAAAAAGAATAAACCTGCCAGAAAAATGTGACACTTTCTGAATCTTCCCTGCTGCCCTCCAGCTGTGGGTGGGAAATGTCCCAAATGATATGAGACCCAGACAGGTATATAGTTATTTTGAGATGCAAAAATCAGGTACTTAGAAAATGGGAACTAGGCTATTCTGTTGTTGTTTTATAGACATCAGTCATGTAACTATAATTATATTATTCCCTATAAAGATGCTTTCTTAATGGCTTATATAAAAACTCTACATAATATGGGCAGGCAGGCAGGCAATGTGGTCACCAGTTATGTTTAGAATTAGTACACGAGAAGTACATAACATCTGTCATGAAATTTTGCTCAAAAAATGCAGATTTGATATTTATTTTGACAAGGGTTTTTCTTCAATTTCAGGATAATATGACACTCAATCCCCACTTTCACTGAGGCATACTTCTGTTTGGCAAAGTAAGTAAACACATACAAAAATTAAGAAACAAATACAAGTAAGCAAGCTCTAGCTTTCAACATTATTAATTCCTTAAGTCTCGTTCGGGGTAAAACATGCATGCTCTGAAAGTTGAATGGAAGCTTCTTTATTTTTCTGTGGTTGCTGTAGACAAACTGATACTATCAAAATAACTACACAGCAAGTGAACTAGAGGCTTCACAACCCCCTGAAACTCAGAGATCCTTGGGGACTACTCTACCACATGTGTATAGTCTTTTCACAGTCCAGAGAGGAGTTTCCATCAATCCTCATCTGCTCACTGACCTTCACAATCCCACTGACATTAAACTTTGCTGCTCGGCAGCGCTCTGTGGACACTGGGGTCTTTTCAGAGTCAGATAGTTGTATTGCTTTTTCAGTTTAATCCCCTCGCACACAAACCTTTCATTTCTGCCCCTGAGTGCTGTTTTTTAAAAAGCTTGAATATGAAAATTCTATCATTTGCAGACTATAAACATTTGCTGAAAAAACTCGTATTTTCATTCCCACTCATCTTGTCCCACAAGTGCTATTCATTTATCCTCTCTGTACATAAAAAGGCTCTTTTCTTTCCAAAAGTTTTTTCTGTAGCTGAAAGGACAGGAAGAGAAATGAAGAGTATTACTGAAAACTTTATAGTAACTACCAAATAGCAGAGTTAGCGGCTTTACCTACTGGCAATGATCCAGATTTATAACTTGCACATATGCAATTCACATTTGTACTAAAAACTAATTTCCTACTGAAGCCATTGAAGAAAGATGCCGTAAAGGGCCCGGTCCTCAGAAAAACTAAGAAGCCCATGCTGAGGGACTGTTGGCCTCCCAAGACTGTAATCAGAGCTAAGAGTGCTGAACTGCTTTCAGAGGAATCTCAGTACCATCCAGCGCTAAGATCCAAATGTTAACCACTACCGTAAAAATAGTTCCCCTTTTTTCAGCTTTTGCAAGTTTTCTGGGATTACCTCCCTCTGAACAGACAAGTACATGGAGCAAGGATTCTCTTGGCTGTTGCATAAAGATGATTCTCTTCAATGCTACAAGAAGTGTCCAAAACCCTCCTTTACTGATGTAGAAACAAAGACGCACACTGGTACAAACCTGGGGCTTTTGTATGAACAGAAGTTCTTCTAAGAACCAACTCAGCCTTTTGGAGGCCACGATGTGCTTCCTCACTTGCTCTCTGACCCCCTTGACTCATTCTGTGTCAAACAGTATGATACCAGAAGGGATGAGCTTCTGAAGACGAGCCTCTGATTGCCACCATCCATGCAGGATTTCAAAGCTCTGCACACAGTTTATCTTAGAGCCAACTCTGAAACTCTGAAAACTCTGAAAACCTCCTCTTCAGGGCCAGGGAAGACAATCTTTATGGAGCTACTCCACCTCAGAGTATCTGCCCTGGGTGGATAGCTGGAATGGCAAAGGCTTCCATTAACCCTACAGTTAAAGAACCAATGCAACACCTCAAGCCAAAATTTAGTAAACTTCCTATTTTTTGTTATCAGAGTTGCTATGAGAAATACCTGCCCCTACGAAAGCATTTGGCCAAGCGAAAGCCAAATCTTGAGCAACCATGTTTCTATCCATAGCATGAGCTGGAGGAGCTTACAGGAAGTGTAAACTAAAATCAATGCAAATGATGAAAATCTAGTTTTAATTTAAAATAGACTACAACAGATAATGTTTAAAACAGAGGTAGGAATGCCGAAAGGAAGACGAGTGAAAACTTCACAGCTAAAAGTGAAAGAGGATCATTTTCATGTCATGCCTCCTTTGAGGACAATCACCCTAGTTCTTAATTTTAGATTATAAAAGACATTTTCCATTAAACTGTAAGGTCCCCATCAGCATATGGTTAAGCTTTGTGTCTTCTCTTTGTTAAACCATTTACTATCTCAAAGTGAAGAATTTCTTTCTTTGTCATGTCCATAGATGAGATTAACAAGCACACACACTTTATACACCTCATTAATCCTTGTGATGATTCATGCACATGGGGGTCATACTCTAATCCAAGTCAGACCTCTAAAAATACTTGACCTCCAGATGGTTGTGCTGACTGCTGTAGCTAAGAGCAGAGTTTGGACACATCATCTTTCTTTTCATAGCACCGTAGTACAGATTAAACATATTCAAACTATCCTTATAAAAGGCATGCTTAACAGTGTGCTGACTATACATAAAAAAGGTCATTTGGGCAAGGATTTTGATTAGTCTGAGATTTAGTTGAAAGTCTGGCACCATTGCACGTTGCTCTTCAGAGTCTTTGGGTACTAAAAATAAGGCATAACCACAGTGCGGCAAACAATAAGCTTGTTGTCAAAAGATGCCATACACAGTGGGAGCATCCTCCAGGATACCCACTGCTGGCTGCACAGGACTGCGCTCCAGGGTGCCTGAAGTCTCTGGAAGGGGTACCAATGAAATACTACAACCAAACAGAAATGTTGCATGAATCTAATCACTATTTAACTGTGCTTGGTTTCAGCTCCACACTTGTTTTTTAAGGCTTTTAGTTCTTTATGAGAAGTCAAATTTATTCCCAGACCTGAATGGCTTCCTCTCCTGTCCTCTTTCCCCATCACACAGAAATCAGATCTCTGCATCTGAGTGCTGCTATTTTGGTTTATTTATTCTCACCACTGCACTACTCCACATTTATTCTATGATCACAGAATCACAGAATCTTCGTGGTTGGAAGGGACCTTTGAGATCATCAAGTCCAACCATAAAAAAACAAAAAACAATAACAGAAAAAAACCCCACAACACCAAAACAAAAAAACCCAACACCCCATCACCACAACAATCACCACACCCAACAATCTCAGGCAGTAGAGCATGCCCTGAAGTGCCTTATCTACACGTTTCTTAAATACCTCCAGGGATGGCGACTCCACCAATGAGACAGCCACCTATAATTCCCTGTCATGAAGATATTTCTTTTCCAGAATTTATAAATAGGATTCCTTTCACTTAATTGCAGTCACTTAAAAGGTAAGTCTGTAATTTAAGTTACTTTTCCAACCTGAAGAAGATCCATCCTGAGTATATAAAACAGGTGAGATGGCTTATTGTTGGCAAGTATTTATCTCTCTTTTCCGACTATAGAGAGAATTTAAAAGATTAGCTCAGATTATGCGCCAGATTTAGGAAGCTAATATTAAAGGAAATAGATATTACCCTAAGAGCTTTCTATTTCTAAATGTTGTGCACTGCATGCAGCATACCATAAAGCAAAGTCTGCTGGCTTTACCCAGAGGTAAGATATATAGCTATTTTCCAGCCTGTTGGATTACTTAGAAAATGTTTACTCATCCCATGAAGTCTGTTAATCATATGCATAAAGGATCAGACTCTTACCTGGTGTAAATGGGAATAACTTTCATTCAAAGGAGTTCAAAATTGGGCTCAATAGCAGAAAGAACATACCACAGGCCATTAACTCCTCCTGAGACTATTGAAAAGGAATTCATCAGATCAGAATAGATGTAGGAAGTTTAATATCTTCCACAATGATCCATCTGATTTATTTCCTCATAAAGCCTGTCAACGATGGCAAAAAAGAAAAAAAAAATCACAGAGGTCAAAAGCTGTTCTCTCAAACCCCATCTGCATTGCAGTTTCAATAGATGTTGCTGTTAAATGTGGTGGATTCTACTTCACTTGAAGCATTTAAATTGTCTGAATACCTTTCTGAAAAAGATATGCTATAGATCAAAGAAATGCATTGAGCCTGGAGCAAAAATGAATGAACGGGTTTCTATGGGCTGTATTACATTAGAGTTCAGAATAGATGAACTTAATGCTCTCTCCTCACCTGAACATATGAATCCGGTCTCATTTAGCTAGACAGTACTTCACTGCCATAGGTATGCTGATTTCATGAGCTATAAAAATACATCTAATTTAGGAAACTGGCCTTTGAGCTCAGTGAGTACTCCTGAGTCACATAAACCAGTCTCTTGTTATTGCAGACATCGTATTATATCTATTTTTATCAACTTCCATTTTAGCAGTTTGTTTTCTTCACTTCCTCTACTCCCATTGCTCTATTGGTTAGGAAAGTTCTTCTAATTTCCATTCTGAATTTGTACATGGCCAGTTTACATTTATACAGCTTATTTCTGTCTTTCCTAACAACCCTGGTTTTTAGCTTAAATAGTTACTTTCTTTCTGTAACACCTTTATGAACCAAAAGACTGCTTTGCTAAAAAGATGCCACATTCTTCTACTTCCTCCTCGCAATATGTTTGCCGTTGCCCTGCTGAACCTAACCATGTCTATCTGCGCCTGTTTTGTTTGAGTTCATCTTTCCCGAGTAAGGGAGCCCCACGTAGAACATGAAGTTCCAGATGAGGTCTGGAAAATAGCCATCCCTCCTTCTACAGGTAATTGCTTTCCTGTCCGTATTTGTCTTCTTGGCTGTATCACACCAGTAATGTATACTTATCCTGGTAAACAATATGCCCAAGTTCCCATCCTCAGTTGATTTTACCTGATTAGTTTCTGGTTTATAACACAAGGTTTTTCTTACCCCTGCCCAAGCTAAATACTTGACATTATGTTTTGCAGAAATCCATCCCACTCTAATCCCCCAGTGCTCAGGCCACGCAGTTTTTCTGTATACTTTGATCATTCATATCTTGATCATCTCTCAAAACTTTGTGTCTCATCAGTGCTCCCCTATTCTCCATGCTACAGTGAAAATGTTAAAAAAAAGTACTAAGTGTGCTCCTGTTCTGCTCCTTTATAAACTAACTTCCTTTAATGTCAGCATCTTCCCTTTCAACGCTACCTGATGGCATCTCTATTTTAAGCACCTCCTTACCCTTCATAGAGTACCTCTAATGATCTCCAACTTCACTGCTTTAACAGATAACCCCTAATGTGGCATCTCACCAAACGTTTTACAGAGATGGGACAAAGAAGAGCTCCTGCACTTCTGCATTTCCATTGTCTGCAGAAGCGATTGTCCTATCAAGCATATTTCATGTCTTTCAGGACAAGGCCAGTGATGGTGATGTTCTGAATATGACCTGAAGAGAAGCAGAAGACTTAGGGTCTAAGTAAATCTCAGCCGTGAATGCTGGGGGGAGGAGTCCCTACTCTCAGGGGACATTGCATTGTGGAGGGGTATGAAGCTAGGGTGTGCAAACACCATCTACTTCTCCATAAACTAGGCCCCTGTGGAGATAAGAAAGCAGAATTCAGGTGGCTAGTAGGAAAATAAGGTTAGTTCTGTGTTAGTTTACTTGCTAGGACAGTAAACTAACCATGGATCAGTTTTGGGATTCAACTATCATAGGTGTTTACGCATATTGATTTGAACTGGTTCTTGAATGCGTGACAGAAATAGAAGATCCCTGAGCTTCAAGGTTGGAACTCGACGATCTTTAAGGTCCCTTCCAACTCTAACCATTCTATGATTCGATGATTCTGTGATTCCACCTTTAAGTATTCACCTCTGCCCAGCACAGTGGCTTTCAATTTGTTCCAACAAGAATCTTGCTTTTCAGAGAGGTGGATGAATCTTCCTTTACATCCAATAAGACTGTTTGCCCCCCATCCCCTGCCCCGAGTCCTCCTCTCACATCCCTTTTTCAGAGAGACAGCTTTTCTGTGTAGTTTTCCTCTTCTTCCCCAGATCGTAGCTGCCAGATATCTCCATTCTTCCTCCTGTCTTTAGTTATGCTGGCTATTCTCTCCAAATTCCTTCTTTCCCCCTTCCTGTTCTTCATTTCACAGTGCAGAAAACTCATCCCTTAGTTACCTTGTTTTTCAGTGGACTCTCTGTTCCTTTACATTTTTCTTATAGACATACTTCCCTGGGTCAACTTATCTAAAAGAAGAGCCTTGAAATTTCCTTGTTCAGTAGGTATCTGCAAATTCTGAGTTTTCGGTGAAGCCTTTTCTCTACCATATCTTCTACATCCATTTGTACTCCTGCACCAGCTGATTTTACTCTCTAATGATCTTTTCTTGGATCTCTGATATACTTAATGCATGTACAGCTCTAATCAGATATACATACTAAGTTAATGCATAATATGAAGCGTCTTCCCAAACTAGCTCTACTGATTCTACAATTCTTTGGATTTCTTCTCCTAGTCGTCTCCCAGCCATCATTGTCTTCTCTGAGTAGTCCCTGCTTTTAAAGACAAAAATAAATTATGTTTTTAAGAAAAAGAAAAAACTAGAGCTCTGTAAAGTTAGCATTTCACTACTTTCTGTTTGCTCCTGCAATAACTTAATTTTGATTCCTGGAATGTAACATCTGGCTGAGATGTCTCAGCATCAAACTAGGCTTTCATAACCAACTATTGTGTTTCCAGGCAATGTGTCTCCCAAATTATGACAACATGCCAACACAGACATAAAATGTGTTTATGAGTCTTCAACTGCTGTGGAGGATGTGAGATCATCGGGCTGAACACTTAACCACACTGGGCTTGTTTGGGCGCCATTGCAGATTTCATGAGGAAGCTGAAAGGTAGTTCAATAGCAAACCGGGTGTCCTCTGTGCACAGGGGAATCCTCTACGTTCACCAAATTGGCGTAACTACTCTGGCACCAGCTCCGGTTATAGAAACTCTTTTGGGGCATGGCCAAGTAATAGCAACCCTGACTGCTGGGATACCTCGAAGCAGGCTTTTGCAGCCCTGACACTTCTCCAAACCAATTGCTCTGCTCCAGCATCAGGAGCCGGGGAGAGAACAGCAAAACAGAAACAGGGCAGAGAATTGATGAGAAAGAAAATACCAGGGAAATCAGGGAAAGGAAAGATACTGTGGGCTACCTAGGGCAAGGGAACTCAAGAAAGATGGGGGCTATATATGCACTGTGCTACACAGTAAACTATTAACAACAGAGATCAGAGACAAATTAAAATGCTCCTGAGCTTCTTCATAGTTAAGGCAATAAAGTCCAGCTTTAGATACATATTTGCACCCTTCAGTTTGTGACTCACATAACCTAAGGTTAAGCGAAAGAAACCCTGATTTGAAACTGCACCCAGCCATTCTCCTCCCTTATTCTGTTAATAAATAATTTTTGTAGATAACAATAACAGGTATGTGGGACTCATGTAATGATGGAGACTTCACTCACATTTACATTGCACATTATCTACAAACAGACCTTGAGAGATGATAAGAACGTGTGTGTGTGATGGTGTGTAACTGTTGGTACCTGGTACATTACTGATAAAGCTAAAATACGGTGTGTACTGTAACGCACGTGTTTGCTGAAGAAACAGGAAGGAAAAGGAACACTGCAGCAAACAAAATGTTCTTCTACTAAACTCTCCCTCTTTCAGCATGTGCCCAGCCTCTTTACTAGGGTGCAACTGATACAGCATATTTCAGCAAGTTTTAGTAAGATAATATTGTCCCAGAAATTATAAACTAAACATAGGTTTATCGTAATGCTTTAAACCTTTTAATTAATTTCTTGGAAGGCTTTTTTTGTCTGTTGATTATTTCTTACTCCTTGGTGTGTAAGTAACGTCTCTCTACTGCTGGCAGCCATCTTTACGTTACTTCAGACTTTGGCCCTCAGAAGTCTCCTGCACCTGTGCCGTTTCAGAGCCCAGTGACCAGCTCGGTGCCCAGAGCTTGGCCTGGAAAGGGTCATTGTTCCACGGCTGCTCAGGCAGCCAGGCACAATAAACCCCGCTCCTTCCTCGGGGCTCCACAGAGACTCCCCCCCAGCAACACAAAACCAGCGAATAATTGATGTTGTAAATATTTGCATTTCATAAGCAAGGAAATAAACCTTACAGGTTAAGAATGCCCAGAAAGATTCGGTGGAGTAAATTTGTTTTCTGTTAGAATAAATTACAGCGCAACCACAAAATCCCCAACATTCTCTCTATTTTGAGATCTTAGGCAAGGATTACTTAGCTTGAATTTTGTCCACTTTTATGACAAAATTATTTTGCTAATGTTAATTAGATGTGCCTAACAACACATAAAAGTAACCCCAAGCAGAACCGGAAAAAAATTCAATTTTTGCCTTAAGTAGACTTCTGTGGTGAGAGGAATTTTATTGAAAACATTAGCACTGCAAAATTGTGCACCCAAATAGGCTGTACTTTGTAAAAGTCACAATCATTCATAAAATGTAATACACAAGATTGTTGGAAAGGGCTAAGAGAAAGACCTTTCTATTCCAAAACAAATTTGCAAAGTCAGAAATGAAACAAAGATGAGTGGAAGGTAAGAGAAAGCAGAACAGAAAGTATTAATTATTTTGTGCAGGGTAAGAGAAAGCAGAACAGAAAGTATTAATTATTTTGTGCAGGGACAAAAATGTAACAAAAGAAGGGAAACGAGAAACAGCATTTTGCCAGGCAAGCCATCATATGAGCTTTTAGATTTTTCATAGAAATTGGCAGGAAAGGGACTTCTATGTCCATAACTCCAAGTCAGAGGTGAACACGGCGACCACTGTTTTAACCTTATACTTCTGGGACAACATTTGTAAATAGAGAGAGACACATCCAGGGCCAAAATGAGATGAGGAAAAACATATGAGAAACTGTAAATCAGCTTCTTCAGAAAAAGCAGAAAATAGTTGAACTCCTTCCCCCTTCTCAGGTAGTACTGTAGCATAGACCCAAATAACAGGAACATAAATTGCTAGCTGTCACTGTTACTGTTGTTTAAATGCCAGCAGCAAATGCCTCACAGAATATATGTGTGTATACAGCACGTAGCTGAGGTTTTCTCAAAAGCTGAGAACGTTACGTACTAACTGATATGAAAAACAAAATGCAGCAGATGAAAATCCTGGATGCCGTGAGATATCTCTCAGCGTGGTGGATGGATACAGCTGGAAGCAAATAATGCCACATTTAGGTATGCAAAATATTTTCAGATATTCGTACCCGACCCAGCAATGGCAGGGATTAATGTGTACTGAGGTGGGGGCTGGCATACCCAGAAAGCTGCTGGCCTAAGACTAAATAAGGCAGTACTCAGTACCACTGTTAACTGGTCAGAGACAATTAAAGGGATGACTGTAAGCCAGGCCTACCAGACAATCAGCAATCTCCTGAGACACGGATGGCAAAGTTATACGGTCACTGGATGCATTTTTGTCAGGAGGAAGCAAAACACCTGGGCACCCATGAGAGTGCCCAGCCATCTACTAACACTGTGAAGTAGATGGTTTCTTGCTTCCTTCTTTGTCTGCCCTCTTGGTTGTCCCGAAGGATGCAACCTGTAGACTTCTTTGCAGAGACACTGGGGACCCTACCTCATCGGGGTGGCCAAAGCTTCTCCCTCAACAGGATGCGGGGGAAGCCAGTAGCACAGGGTCAAGGTCAAAAACCCTCAGGGCAAACATGGCCTCTTGCCTTTGTCAGCTCTTCTCCATCTTCATGCATGTGCTCAGACGCCAGATGCTCGGTCAGGCATGCCTATAAGCACTTTAGAGCGTCGTTTAAATAAAGCATAATTACTATCGTAAACAAATAATTTTCAATTATTTCCCAATGTATGACAATAGGCAGATCTTCTGCCCTTGGGCACCAACCAAAGACCTGTGTAGGAGCCTGAAGCGTTTGCTCCCCGGCTCGCAATACTGCAAAGTGGCAGAAGATGGCAGAAAGAAGCCCTGAAATGGCATCCCACCAGCCCAGGTGGGAATGCCCTGCCTGGAGCTGGTCAGTGCAGAGCAAGAAGTTGCCACGTCCAACCTTCATGTGAGGGTGGCTTTTCATCTCAGCATTTTGGAGTGCTTTCTTTACCTTAGTGTTTTGGGTTTCTTTGACACTAGAAGTACTGGAGAATAGCTGAACACTGTGTGGGAACATAAAACACTAAATCCGGTAACTGGGTGAGAATTTCTCTTTTCACCCTGTTATTTCGTACTTCCTTTGTAGCCACAGCTATTGCTGAGATCAAATTCTGCTCTTTTGTGGCAACCTTTGGAGAGTCACGTTCCATAGGACACCAATCCTGTGAATTCTCGAAAAGGGATGAAACACCAGATTTGGAGCTCTTGTGCAGCTTATTTTGTATGTTTCAGGCTGGTGCTTTGCTTAATAAGACCTTCCTGCACTTTCTGCTTGCAAGGGTTCATTTGCAAACTGGTCCCACCACACCATCAGGAAGAAGAAGCCACAGCACAGAGCCAGTGCCAGTCCCACTCGCCTTCATTCAGTGTTAAGCAAGCTGTCAAAGGCGATGCTCCTTCCTTTTCAGTGAAACTGGTGAAATCACAAAATCCTTTCATCCACCTGGAACTTCAAAGAAGGGTTATTAGATTTTGACAAAGCCTGCAAGGCTGAAGACAGAAACATTGTCTGATGCTTGAATGTCTGTTGCTTTCTCTCTAGCCTCCTCGCTTGCATCAAATACCTAAAAATGAGAGTCAGCAGTTAAACTAACCTGTTCTGGAACAGATTTTAAAGGCAAGGGCTGAGTGAGCAGTGACCGCAGCAAAATCTCCCAAGGTACCTGGAGGTCCCACAGCAGAGCGATTGCCCAGTGAACTGAATAGGAAACTCCTATTCTCCCACTTTCTCCACTCTTTCCTATCTCCTCAATTCAATCTACCTGGAAAGCCCAGTACTCAGAATGGCTCCCTGCCATCACTGCTTTTCTGGCAAGCTCCTCCTTGCACCTTTCTTCCCCGGCATTCCGTGAGGGCAAGGAGCAAGGGGCTTTCACTGGGTATCTTCCACCAGGCTGCTTCCACTGGTGTGTCCACTGCCTGCAGCAGCCCGAGGTGATGACAAGAACAGGCAGCCCCTGCCCCCCGGGCTCTCTGTGGAACTCTGCATCACTGCAAGCAGACCCACGCTCACAACAGCAGTAAGAATTGAAAACAGTGGTCAGTAAGAATTGAAAATAGAGGTTCTCGCACTAAGTTACACTAACACCAGCCCTTTTTGCACTTTCAGAGAGGTGTTAACCTGACTGCACAGACTAATACAAAGCCCACTGTGGTTTTTTAATCCATTCATTTCATTCAAGGAGGGGCAGCAAGTGGCCACCCACATTTTTACAGGAGCTGAACCTCTTTAATGTGTCCGTCCTCCTTCCCAGGCCCAGGTGACCAAAACAGGAACTGCATTGCCTTGGTGTCCCATCAAAGGCCAGTCTAAGCACGGCACCACGAAGCAGCTCTCCCATGGCGTGCCCACTCAGCTCACTGCCCACTGACGCTCTCGCCCTTGCTCACACTGGCCTACAAATTGAAGTTGTTTGGGCTGTTAAATAAGACCAGCTGTGTTAATTTTATCTCCACTCAAAACAAAGCAAAACAAACACAGGCAGAAAGGGTTTGACAAGGGGAAAGAGAAGAGGGAAATCAATAGGGAAATAAATAATGTTTTCTAAGCTTCTAAGAGGGTATTAAAATAATGCAGATTAAAGAGCAAACAAAAGCTCTGAGGCAAGCTGACGGTGTCCTTTTAAGTGAACATGTGTGGGTTTATACATTCACATATGCCCTACAGGTGCACTTGCCACTTATCCAACCAGACTGTATAAAAAGTATGCATGATTTTCCCTCCACCCCACCAGACATGTTTACTATAAAAGAAGCTGAACAAGTTTGGTCTCTTCCTAATAAAAACTGTTAATAATTATTTCAAGTATACAAAGACTTGCTGCTTTTCTTTTTCTCTTAAACCAAAAGGAACGGTAAGATGTTCTGTTTATTACTCTCAGCACTTCAGCCATCACCCTGGTTTTTAGACATTGGCTAGAAATTTAGTAGGAAAAAGGAATCACTGCAATCTCTTCAGTTTCCTTGGCTTTTGGCCTCGGTTTCTCAGCAGAAACCTGTGAGAATGTTGTTGATACCCTTTGATGGAGTTAAAACCTGTCATGATATGGGTCCTGGAGCAAGTTTGAAGGCCAGCTCATCCTGGTGTCTCGCATCAGAGACCAAGTCTGCCACTCTGGGATTAAAGGCGTGAGCAAAAAAGTACACAGAAGCCCTTATTGCCCCTCTCCTCTTGAGGCTGGCAGGGAGGGTGTCAAGTCCATCAAGAATGATGGAGGGGTAGGGGGGAGCAGGAAAATGTACAGAAAAGCTGAAACATGGCATGCTGATGGGACTTAATCCAACCTGGCTGCAAAGCTGGTGGTTTTGATAAGAATGACATGTCCATCAAGTGTTTCCCGACCTATCAATTTGGTAAATCCCACCAGGACTCTCATTTCTCACCAGATAGAAAAGCACAATATTATCTCATTGCAAAAATTAAAGAAGCCACATAAAGCTGCTTTAAGAATGTCCAGGGCCTTGTCATATATCCCCACTATTTTATATCGAATCTATAGAAGACTGGGCCCATTGTGCACCCAGTAGACTGTCACATTTTGGGATGGGTCTTGGCACTGCACTGAAAGTATTGTCTTTTTTCATAAAACTCACAAGCTCTACTCTGTCCAGTATTGCCAGTAACCCCTATCAGTATCTGGAATATCTGGAGCTGAGTCAATTGGCTGTGCACCCAGTGTGTAACCTATTGTAGAAGTGAGAAAAATATAACAAAATTAAGAAAAGTATGCTTTTAGTAAGCAAAGAAAGGAAGAATTGCTTTTGGTGATGCTCATGACTTTTCCAGCTGCCTAGACATCAGGAGAAGAGACCCAGAGAGGTAGAGAGTCTTCTTTCAAGATAATAGCTCTATCCCATTTTTGGGTGCTCTTCTCCTAAAAATTTATCTCTGCAAATGATTCCCAAATCTCTCACTATCTCTTTCTCTATTAAATTCTTATTCTAACACTTCACTTCCCCAACTCTGACAATCATTAATGGCTAAAACTAAATTTTCTGTCCATCCTCCCTGATTTTTCCATTGTTCTTAACCTCACACCTCCTCCAGCCCATGATAAAGAACATTTTCAATTCTGCTTCCTCATTCAGTCACTGTGATCCAAGTCTATTTGCCTCCTCCTACATAATAACTCACAGATTCATTCTTTCTCTCAGCAGCCAGCTAAGGCTTATAGCAGGATCCCATCATTTTGCACTTCGTCTGTAATAATCTGGTCTCCAGCCATGTTCCAGCACTACTGCTGCCTTCCCTTCCATTCAAAACACAGAGATTAGAACCACGTTCCTGGCTTGTTGCTTTGGCTGCACCACCCCTCTCCTTGTGTCCTTCCAGTGGCTTTGCATTTTTGAACAAAAGCATCTTATCTTTGCCTTTAAGATCCTTCACATTTAGCCTCACCCTATCTGTCAAATATATTGGCCCATCAAACTGTCAGCTCCTGCCTATGAACTGACAAAGATGACAGCCTTGATCACCACGTCTGCTCCTTCCTCAGCCACCTCTATGCTTTCATCTGCCTGTCCCCTATGCATAAGGAAAACTGCTATGAAAATTCTTAATTTAACCTCCCCTGCAGGCTTCTCCATCTGGGGACAGAGAAATAAATTCCAAAACTCCCCTCCTGCACTGCCCAAGCAAATGCAAAGCTGTGATTTCGGCATACCTGCTAAGCCCTGTTCACTTTATTCTTGTCTTACCCTTTCATCTGAGTCCCACTGAGTTCATCCACCATGACAGACATGGAGAGGAGTTGCATCCTTTGCTATCTGCCTCTGACCCGCACATCACACAGGAATTGCCGCTTATAGAAGTCGCAGTAGTGACCGTGAGGAATCTCTCTTTGGAATTGTCACTAAGGGATCCAAATCATCTTATTTTTGTAAGGATAGAGGGCCAGGTCCATGAAAGGTATTAGGTGCCTAATGTAATGTTTAGGTGCCGAACTTAATATTTAGATGCCTAACCCCCCGTGGAAAGCAGTAGCAAGATAGGTACCTTATAGAAACTAGACAACCTCCTCCCCCCAGCTCTGCAGGTATCTCTTTGAGGCCTAAAGTCTACTAATGGCTGCAGCAGAGGCCACGGGTGGTTAGCACTGCCTCTGCCCAACTAGGGAGCGAGGGTTTCTGTGTAATTGCATCTCTTCCCAGCAAGGGAGGCTCATTTCTGGGACAGTGCTGTGATAGTCTCAGATTGTCCTGCTTCTTCATCTGCTTTCTCTGCCTTACACAGAGTTATCCTTTCCCTTCCTGTTTCTTCTTCTGCCAGTCAGTGAATGTCACCCCTAGATAATGGCAGTGTCCTATAGCCATAGTAGTATTCCTGCTTGCACTAGTGACATGGTGGCCAGTTCCAGCTCAGCTTGTCACTCGTAAGGTCTTGCTCCCTTGGCCAAGTTACGCGTTATTAAAGAACTGCTTCAAGCCCTCTGCATATGAGCTTTTCCATTATCGTTGCTCAGCTGCCACAACCAGGACCTGCCTTTAAAGCAATGACCTGGTCACAGACTCTAGCATTGCAATGATTAATTTTACTGAACAAAGGTGTTTATTCCTGGCTATCATTATCATTCTGCTTGCTTAGGTCTTGGGAACCTCTTTAGGCTGTTGGCTTGATGCACTCCAGGAGGGGTTATAGCACTGGATTGCTCAGGACTTTGAGACAGCTAATGGATATTAATGGCTAGCCTCATTGTTAGATAATTGCAGAATATGGGGAGGCTGTTACACTCAAGTAGTTTTGGCCACCTCTCCTCCTTTCACAGCGGCCAAAATCTTGTACCTGAACTGTTTCACCTAACAAAACTGTGGTCTTTCTGGCCATTTTCTGTTTGCTGCTGCCACTACTATGAATTCTTGGCAATGAACCTTCATGTAACAAGAGTTATGATACGGAGTTAATGACAGAGTATGGAAGAGGTTTTAACTTTATTAACTCTTAGCCACCAAAGTGGAATGGTGTTATATTTGGATTTTTTATTCTTTTGATGTTTCTAGAAATCCCACTGAAACACTGCTGACTAAAGTTCAGTCACTCATAAAACTTTATAGATCATTAAAATTTCTGTTTATTCCAGCTCTAAGGGAGATGTAGGTTACACTATTTTAGATGTTACTAACTTTTACTCCTTAAGGACCAATAAAAATCAGGCCCAAATTAAATCCCAGCGATTTAGTTTAGAGGTTAATTTTTCCAGCGGACAGCCTGGAAAATTAAATTTTGTTCCAAAGAAATCACATTCATTCATGTTTAATTCCATCTCCCCGAGTGTAGAACACAGACCAAAAGTCAAGTAGACAGGAGTCCTTGTGGCTTTGGTAAGTTCGTTCCCCATCCCTTATAGGATGTGATACATTTTAGTCTAAAACACTAAGTTTAATTCGTTACTTCACTTCCCATTTCACTGGGCCTTGTAGCCCAACTGCTCACAGTGAGCACAAACAAGCTTACTGTGGTCACATTCTGCAGGAACCAAGTCCCTGAAAACCAAAACCTTTGAAATTTCTGGATTTTGAGTATTGTTTAACTGTAAGTGTAAACTGTGTTGTGCTGTTATGGCAAAAAAGGGTCTCATGTTCCTTGTGGGTTCTTTGGACAACCCAGCCAAGGTTTTTCAGCAGCATGTCCTGAGGATGAAGATCTGTTTCAGAGGGATCCATCACAAGACAGTGAATTTCATCATTGTGACTTCTCTTTCACTATGCTGTGGCTATTTGCTTTTTTCGCTCCTTATCCATAATTATATGTCTGTTTGTTTGCTCCTGTTTCCCAGTACTGCTCCAGTACACTGGCTTCCATATCTTTGCAGACCTGCCCCAGGGTAGCACTTAAGCACATGCATAACCTTCATTCAGCATGTGAACTGCCTCAGGAGACTTCAGCTTGTGCTTAACTCTAATGAGTTTTTCTGATCAGGGTGTTTAAATATGGAAATGCTGGGAAATATTCAGATAGGAGCATCAGGTAATTTTCTTCAGGCTCCCTCCGACCCAGTATAAGTTTTGCAGGGTAGTTATTTTTAGGTGCTGCCTGTGTGTGAAGCTGAAAAGTGACAATGATTTTCCCATGCTAAATCATCTTCCTGGTCAGTGTGCTCCCTTCTTGTTTCAGGTTTCAGCGATGACTAAAATCATAGAGAAATACCCAGATACTCTGAGGTCAAAAAGATCGCCATTGGAATCTCTAACATTTTAACATGCCCTGTTGCTGCTGCTCTTCTCTATAGAAAGTTTTTTAAAGCTTTGCATAGCAAATGCATGATTCACATGCAGTCCATAACTCACCAGTTTCAAAGGATCTGCTTTTCTGTCCAAGAGCTGCATAAATACATCATGTTTTTCCTATTTTATAGGATTACTTTAGAACAAACACATTGTGTTATGATCGGTAATTAAATCAATAAATCTCTGAAACAATTCACAGCTTTCTGATTTATTTGAATGGTCAGTGCAACATCTTGTGTTCACATTGTGCTTTTTGAAAATTATATATGGCTATGTTGACAAGTTAATTTTTTCCATGCCATCTCTTTCTCACTTCCTAATGAGACTGAAGACTGCATATAGCTCAACTATTTTTCATAATGTACTTTCTGAAGTACTTAGCACTTATGTTTTATATCAACTTTTATTTCCAGTAATGAATTAGCACTTGAGCCCAGAAAACCCTCTGACAAGAGCCTAAATGTACATGTATTTTCCCAAGTTTCACAAAGAACACATGCAAATACACACACAATATACATGTGTGTTTGTCAAGGAGAGGAAGGGGGGTGTATCAAAACATTTGGCTCTTCAGTTCAGACAAGCATGAAGAAGTCTGGATGTTTGTTCAAAGTCTATCCAAATGTATCTGAATCTTTTGGCTCTGGAAATCAATCGGAAATCTTGCAAGGTCAAACTTTCTCATGAGATTACCTCTAATACCTCTTCAGCTTCAGTCAGGCCAGTAAAAATACCACAAAATACTCTCTTGTCCACTTTTTCTCCCATCTGAAAATGGAAAAGATGAGGAATGTGAAAATTAAGCAATTAATCAAATTTTTTCCAACCCTCAGGAAAAGGCTTGGTTCAGTTCACGTTTTTTTCACAAGGTTTCAGGTTTGCTCTTGTTTTATGCAAACTTGTTCACAGAGCCCAAGTCTGTATGTGAATTGCACTCATTCTCGTGGTCAGAACTGCTCCTGTTAACTTTAATGGGCTTAATAACAGGTCCATAGTCTTTCAGTCTCAGAGTACAGTGTTTACTAGGAGTTTCTATCCTTATGTGCAATCACATTCCCACTTTATTCCCACTTCCTGCTATTATGGGGTACTTTTTTCAACAACTCTCCTGACAAGTAAAGAAAACACTGCTCTATAAATCTATTTTAACTGTGCAGAGGCCTACTCAAGCCTATACATCACACAAATTATACTGGGCTAATGTGGGATTTAATGTGATGCAGAGGTATTCTGCAGGAATTTTGCGTATCAATGTACCATGCATGGTTTTTCCCCAGTGATGATTCCCTGAAACATTATCATCTGCTGAGGAGACATTCCAGGAACACTTTTGCCCTTATCCTGATCCTGCAAAGATCTTCTTCAGAATAAGTGACCTCCTGAAGTTCTTTTCATTTCCTAAAGCCTAAATCTCATGTAGATTAGGAAGTTTTAGATTATTTATCAAAGAACATTTCATAAAATCACTGTGAACTGTTACCTCAAACTTGCATTAAACAAACCACACTATTTGTAATAACCAAAATGACATAAAATAAAATATATATATTAACATGGAAATACCATTCACTGCTTGCATCTGAGGAAGGTTTATGAATAGCTGCTGATTATCACAGAATAAGTGGTAGCACCAAATGGAAGGATTCTGTATGGAATTTCCTCTTTCTCCTTCATTATTCTTTACACTGGTAAGTCAAATGTCAAGGAAATTATTCCAAAATTAAGTTTTTTGCCAAAATGCTCTGTAACCAAAATAGAATAAACACACTCTTTTTTACCACTTCACAAGAAAGGAAATTAGAGCCATGAAATTGCACAAATTATATTACTGGATTGTTTGTTTTCCTCTGTAAAGAAGTTCATCATACAATGGATGAAAGGTCTGAAATAATTAAGGAAAAAATAATACAGTTGCAAATACAGATTTATATTTTCTCTTTGCTTCAACAAATGTGAGAATGCCAAGTTTTCATTTCTGAAGGTGGCCATGTAGCAGTATGTAAAACACAACTAGTTTTTCTTTTAAATTTTAATACCATCTCTGTTTATTTTCCCACTTGGATTGAAAAGGAATTATAAAGGGTTGTATGTTTGCCAGTCATCTTGCTTTGTTCTGAACACCATTGTTAACTTTCTCCGGAGTTTGATGATTCAGTTCTTTATAGTCCTCTACACATCTCATAGACAAACATACATACACTGTAACAAAGAAAGAAATAAAAAGGACTTATCCCAACAAGAAGCCTTCACTTTTTCAAGAGGTCAATGAAACAGAAGGTGTTCTGAACACTCATGATGCAAGTAAAATGACTCATTGTACTGAAGTCATTGGCTGGCATGAGGCAAGTAACTGTACTGGGATTAGTCCCAGTTGCATTTCATTTCAGCTCCCGAATTTCAGCTGCACTGAATTATTCCTGGTTAAACAAGGGAATAAAGTTATGGAAAAAAAATGGAAGGATAATGTTATTTCAGCAGTCTAGAGTCATGTCCATCATTTGTTTTAAAAGTTACATAGACACATTTATTCGACATTTTCAAAGGCTTGAGTTTATTTCTTAATGGTGTGCTTACTTGTCTTCAGCATTTTTCCTCTGTTCCCAAATTACCACTAAATGGCAATATTCAGTGAGACTCCAATTTAAGTCAGAAAGACCAATGAGAACTCATTGCACACTAAAATGTTTGCTTCACATAAAAAACAATTCAAGCTTACGCCTTCATGTTCCACATTTAATGGGATGGATTTTGGATATTTTGGACTAGGTTTATGCTGGTGAAAAGGTTACAGTCAGGACATTGGTGCGAAAAATTTCCCAGAATCATCTGTTAAATATAATTGTTAGAACACTTCCCAGTTTAGACATGAGACAATTAATACTCTCCCAGATAAGGTATGAAACAGGGGTTAGCAAAGGGCAGAGACTTTTCCCAGGAGGAGCATGGGCAAGGTTGTCCTGTTCTGAGGAGGAAACACGTTTAGCAATCACAAGGTCTGCCATGGCGCTTGTCCCTGAGACTGAGATCTGTCCCATTTTCTCTACTGTAGGGATGAACTGTCCATGTGCAGGGCAGGGAGCCAACGTGCCTGCTGGGGATGCAGTGGTCAATGCAGCTGAAGATGGAACTTGAGTGAGTTGCCATGAAGAGAGCCAGACCCTGAACAGCTGCGTTCTTCACCAAGATATATCTGAATTGGACATGTTTGGAAGTGTAGTGGCAGGTCCTTTACATGTCATTTGTTTGACAAATGAGCTACATATCTTTCCTCATGCACAAGAAAACAAATTCAATCATATCTGATGAATATTGAACTGATGGAAATAGGATTTCTTGGATATGAAAAATAAATCTGATAGTAGTTTATACTTAGAACTAAATGGCATCTGCACAGATGAGAATGCAATTACATGAGACAGCAAGTAAGAAGCTGAATTCCTCATGAGATTTTTTTTTTGTCCCAGAGACTGGCATAACCTCTCTGTTATGTTGTGTTAAGCAGTTATAAAATTCTTCTTCCAGTAGTTTGCGCATTCCTTGGCCACAACAAAATAATTCTTTTTCTCTCTTTCTTATTTTTCTTTAGGAGAATTTAACCATTATGAGTGGTGCCAGATTTGTAGCACTGGAAAAGGAAGACCTCAGCTTTATGGAAGGCAAGCCAGCGTGTGGCAAGAATGCAAATATATTCGTGATGTACTTCCACTTTTTAGCTTTACAAGGAAAATCAGTCTCCGTGACATGCTGTTTTTCACACTTTCTTTGTTAAGAGCTCCTATGATGCTCTAAATGCATCTTTCTATGTGTATGAGCATGTAGATGATGGAAACATCTATGTATCCTTTTCATAGGGTTTCCTTTTCTTTCTTCAGTCAGAATGCGTGGTTGCTGTCTCAACGAGGGAACAGCAGAGGAGTTGTCTCCCAAAACCAATGGCTCTCTCTGTATCTGGTGTTCAGGTGGTTGCACCAAAATCAAAAGATCACAGGTAGAGTAAACACGAGAACTCAGCATTGGTCCCTGGGTCAGACTGCAGGCAGGCTTTCTGCCACCAGAAGACATCTTGTCTTTTCTTCCTCGGAATTTCCCTTCCTAGGAACCTGCACTACAAAGAGTTGCCTCACTCTGTGACCCATGACAATCTCAGCATCCATCAGCTACTAAAGGTTTAAAGAATGGCCAAGATGGATCAGCCAGCAGTCCTTATTTCATGCTCATCTATCCTTAAACCACGTGCCCAGAAGGACAGGCACCCTGGAGTCATAGGAGACGGGTTTGGAGCTGGAGAGAAAGGATAAGACAGCAGAGAAGACACTGTTGTCTCTGCACCTGCAGTACATGCATGGCAGCCTGGATTTTACACTGGGAACTGTACCAAATGCTATCAGGAACACTGAAATTTCTGTGATGGGAACAAAATAGGCAAATTCAGGAACTGGACTAAAACAAGTTACATATTTCACTGGGTAACGTCAATGATAAATTACTAAATTTGGTGACTAGATTTTACAGAAGTATGAATCTTGTATGCGTCCAGAAGAGAAGATTTAGAGTGAAATGGGATACAGTGTGGTAGGAAAGAATTCCAAATGGCTGCCTCTAGTAAAAACACAATTTGAATCTGTTGTCTACGCAGAAACATGAAGTTTTCCAGGGTATAAATAGAGTTGGTGAAGTTCTGTGTCAACAAAAAGGCAAAAATGGTTTAAGGTAAGTTAATAGAGAGGCCATAGTTCAGTGCCAATCATTTCAAATCAGCCTCTTCTGACTGCATATCAAATCTATACAGACTGCTCTGGTTTCAAGCTTACTGGTTTGGGATTTTCCAGTGCTCTATGCTGCTTGATCAGGAACACATGAGACCATAGAAGTGTCAAAGGATATCACTGGCAATATCCCAGTAGCAAATCTTTCCTCTTTTCTTGCACGGTCCATTTAATTGAACACTCATATCAGTGGCAGATTCATTGCAAAACACATTTTTCATTTTTATGCCCTTTTTATGAAAGCTGTAAAGTTATATGCTTAAAAGACTTTGGCTAAAAAAATTATGTGAAAACGGATAACATTTATTTTTCCTAAGCTTGGGGTGGAGTAAGCGGTTCACTTTGTGAATATCCCTGAATATGATGCATTTTTATTAACATTTCTATTTACAAGCTATTACCAGATGTTTGATTTAAAAAGCATTTTTCAAAGATTAAATTCAAAATACCTGCTATCCTTATGCATCTGAGAGGGTCCAACTATTCATATAAGATATGTTTGGGAATACTTTAAAAAGGCTGGCCGATGAGTTGTTTTTCCTTATTTTTACCTTTTTATGCCAACCTGAGGATATCTTAAGTACATTACAGAAGCTTCCTGCCCATCAATGGGTGTTCAGAATGCTGGCACTATCTGAAGTGGCCCAAGCTGACAAAAAAGTCACGGCCAGACCTGCGACCTCATTTTTTATGGAAGAAAAATTCCCATTGACGTCAATGGGAGTTTTGCCTGACTCCAAAATAAAGAAATTGGCCCCAAATGATATCTCCAAAGGGGGCTTTACTCACGGCACACAGCTGTATCTCATGAGCCAGATCTCCAGGATTCCATTATTCTTCTCCCCGCCCGTTAGTGAACTTACTAAGCAAGCCAAAGTAAGAATAATACCTCTGCTCTGGGAAGTGAGGTTAAAATGTGTGCGGCACATTCTGCATGTACATGCACAGCTCAGTCATGTCATTGTTCTCAGAAGGAAAGCTATAGTAACAGGCCACCGTGCTTGCTACAGTAAACGAAGGGAATTCACAACAGGGTCATGAAAGCAATATAGTGCCATAAAAGTTAGCAATGAAAGGACTTATGGTTACATCCAAAAAGACTTAGGCCTCTGAAAAGGGTTTGGTTTGTTTTTTTTTTCAATTCAGTTCATTTTATCCAGTGACTTCTTGATATAATATACAGGAAGAGTTCTCTGAAAGTAAAGATCAAGAGCTAGGGAATCCTGTCCTTCAGGAAATTGCCCACATCTCCCTCTTTATCTCTGGCCCAATGAATGTTGGCTTTTTTTTTTGCATTTACTTTGACAAAATGAACTAAGATCACTTCCGTATGCTCCTCCACAGCCAAGGATTGAGGCATTCTAGCAGGAGATCTGAATTTGCAGGTCCTTAATATGAAGAGGGCCTGAATACAGATTTCCTACACCTCCAGGCTGAAGGCTCACACCTTTAGTTTATTATATAGAGGAGGATGGGCAGGGTGTCTTTATGCTCTAGCTTTATAATGAAGGTGGCACCCACAGACAAATTTTGTAAGGAATGCCTTAGTCAGTACATTTTGAGTAGGTCCTGCTCTCCAGGAGGTTCAGATTGGATATTAGGAAAAATTTTTACACTGAAAGGGTTATTAAGCATTAGAGTGGGCTGCCCAGGGAAGTGGTTGAGGCAGCATCCCTGGAGGTATTTAAAAGACAGGTTGACATAGTGCTTAGTGACATGGTTTAGTGATGTTTTTTTATCAGAGTTAGGTTGATGGTTGGACTAGATGATCTTAAAGGTCCCTTCCAACCTAGACAATTCTATGATTCTATGATTCCAGATGAAGCCTTTCAGTGTGCTTTGGTGAGGAGGTGTCTAAGTTCTGAAGCCCAGGTGAGCTTACGCACAACATCTGTCCAAGGCTACCTAGCTGACTGAGGCAGCCTTCTCTTACATGCTCCGTATTTGTCCCTCACCATTCCTGACCCATGAACTGATGCAGACTGCCAAGTGGCTCTCAGCAGCAGCCCAACAACAGAATTCACAGAGAGGTCCTTTTTCACCAGCAAAACCTTGGTCTTTCTGTGGCCTCTATGCATTGGCATATGGGATGGGAAAAGAACCAGGTGAATGAGCACATGTGTATATATAGATACACTCAGTTTAATAAATTTTGCTCCACAAATGGGAAGTGCTAAGCCATCATGCCCTGTGCAGTGACTGACACAGGAGGTCTTTCTTTCCAATACCCCCCTGACACAATTCCTATAATGAAACATGGATTCTGGGCTATGCAGTCTG
The DNA here is from genome assembly GCA_002844005.1 of Limosa lapponica baueri. NCBI lineage: Eukaryota > Metazoa > Chordata > Aves > Charadriiformes > Scolopacidae > Limosa > Limosa lapponica. Next base: position 1,196,214 of record KZ505669.1, on the reverse strand, counting down.
CACGCTGGTCTTTCAGTGAGCAAAGCACTGAATGCAGGTTATGGAGAATGCAGCCTGGTTGAGCAATGAGACTGCTGAGTAATGATGTGTGTTTTTCTTTCCGATCTTCACTTCTTTTGGCATCACCAGCTAGAGTACTACTAAAAGAAAAGTATGGGTCAAAAGTATGAAAGGAATGGAAAAGCAAGAATTCTTTCCAAAGGTCATTGAAAATTCACCTTGAAAATGTGAGGACTAAAATACCAGGATGTGCATCAGAAACAGCTTATCACCATGAGTCAGAAATCCTGTAAGGAACAGAACCTTAGCAAGCCCAATTCATGTTCCTTTACTGTCTGAAGTGGTCAGTGTTGATATTTGCTGGACCATTCTCAAGTTGTGTGTGATAAAGGTCCGATAGTCTAGTGACAGGCTTACTGCATGGTCCATCCACATGCCAGTCAGCTACCTGGGACCTACCAGTCTGAAGGCCTTTGACTCTCCTTTTTAGTGATCCAGGTATGTCATTGTGCCATTGAGCATGGCACTTCATTCATTTCAGCAGTTGAATGGGCTGCTGCCACAGTAATGCTAGCATCTTCCAGGTCAGGCAATGGGCCGTATCGGCACAGTCCAAAGAGGAACCATACACGTCCCACATAAACATGCTCAGCATTACTGCCAGGCCATCCTTATAGAGAAGTCCAATAAGACTCTTTGGTATATCAGTCACTCCTCCTAGTTTTATGTCATCAGCAAATGTAATGAGGGTACGGTCTGCCCCATCAGCCATATCTTTAATGAAGATGTTCAACTCTTCTCTTCATAGAGTGAAAACACCTTGCAGTTTTTCAAACTGTGACCTGCTTTTCATGATCTATTGATGAGTTCTGAACAAGGGCACAGGTTTCAAATTAGTTCCTAGTTAAAGCTAGGTATCTGCCAAAGAGAAAAAGACATTAGTATATAGAGTTATGTTTTGAAAATTGATGCAGAAATTTCCCTGACATTGAAATGAACATCACAAGTGCTGCCAGCTAATGTGATCGAATTGGTCTCCTAAAGCTGAAGTAACATGTGTTTCACCTTCACTGGGCTTCTTTCACAACATGCTTCTAGCAGGAAAAAACTCTTGTCAGCCTTCTGGAATCAGTGAGCCTATACTGCAGCAGGCTGGGTGACAGCCAGAAAATGATTGTCTTCAGAGGATTGTGGGTAATGCCTTGCTAATTAACTATAATGGTAACCTGGTAATGGTTAATAGTGGGTTAGGCATTGCTTTCCCGTCTGTCAGATGCTATCCGCTCAAGGAGAAAAATATTTGTAAGGTGATTTCATTTATGGTTTCAACATATTCTAAATGAACAATCTTTGTTCTCTCACAAACGGTATTGTGTTGCATAACACGGTTGACAAGGTTTCATAAATCCTTTTCCAAGTTCAGTTTAATTGCAGTTCAATATTCTTTTGTTTCTATTAACCCAGGTAAATAAATAGAGTGAACTGGCAATTTTGAACTGTGATCTATGGCATGGTCCCCAATGTACTGGCACACACGGAATTCTTGCAGATCACAAATCTGCAAGAAACATGTTTGTGTCTTCCAACAAAATGTCATCAAACCTCTGAAGGAATCCATATTTATATTTTGCATGGTGCACTACAGCTTCACATCAGAAGCAGGCAGACTCTAAAGCAGCAGGCTTGAAACAGAGGGAGAGGGAAGATTCCTCCTTCGAATCTTGCTCTTTCCAAGTACTAGAATCGCAACCTATTTAAACTAATTTATTGTACAATGAAAGTAATTATCTTTTTTTTTCCTCATTCTTCCCCTTTTCCACAGAGTTCCTTTGTTATTTTTTATAAAATGATTTTCCGTGCTTTTCCTCCACCACCTAATACCCTGGTTCTCTGCTACTACAATGTATATTTGACAATTCACTTTCTCTCTTTCGGGTAAAACCCCCTTTTAATCTCTATACTGGCAAAGACGCACCATAAAATTTCACAGATTTGGGGGAGATCCTCTATCAGAGAAACTTTAAAAAAGCTAAGCTGTTACAGGATAAACAACTTCTTAAAATATACAAAGCAAAGATTGAGGCTAAGAGGTCACTTTTTATAGGAGTTGTCCTATGGTAATCTATTCTGGAATCTGTTCTGCTTAACACATTTACACAGGAACTGGATGAACAAGAAGGCAGAAATACTTGCAGATCACATAAAATAAACCAGAGTAGCCATAATCAAGATAAATGCAAAGAATTGCAGAAGAATTTCGGAATATTCTAAGGCTAAGAGAGAAAATGGAATTTTAAGTTTACTGTTGACAAGTGTAAAGGAATGCACATAGGAAAAATTACCTTATGGTTTATTAATTTATTAATTCTCACTGTTAAGGAAAGCAGTTCTGGAGTGATGGTGAATAATTACCTGCAAAGATAGTGTAACGCTCAGTAGTGATCAAAAAGACAGCTAGAATGCTAGAAAATATTAGGAAGGTAGTTGAGAACAAAATACATCAATATGATCCATGCTGTACATATGTGTTGAATACAACATGCAGTTATGGTTCCCAGAGGATATAATAGAAATAGAAGAAAATATAAAGAAAAGTATCAGAGTGATTAGATTGAAACAGTTTCCATACATGGGCAGATTAGGAACAGTAGGACATTCTTAATCCTGGACAAGAATCCTGAAGCCTCAGAGGAGAGTATGATGGGTAGCATTAAAGGGGTACATTAATTCACTGGCCTAGAAAAATGTGTAGAAGACATCACTAATAGCTAGAATAAGCAATGATCAGGGGTAACCCTCTAGCACACGGAGACTGTCATCTGCTGACTACCAGAAGCTGGGAAAGTATAACGAGGAAAGATAATACTTGCCTTGGTCTTGCATTATTCTTTAAGTGTGTTTTTCTCAGGCATCAGTCATTGGTGGTGCTAAGCTAGATGGTCTGGCCTTATCTGTTCTTAGGATCTCCTTAGGTGAGATTCACTTCATCTCACTTTGGACAAGGGTTTCTAACGCAAAGAAACCTACACCTGAAGTTGTCACCAGTGGCTCTCATTGCGTTAGAGAATCAGGCATTTTTAGGACGTGATTCATCCAAACTAGTTTAGACATCTACGTCGGAATGAGATGAATCATACTCTACAAATGTTTGTTTCTCTCCATTGACTACAAAGGGAGCCAAAAGTGATTATTTTTATTGTAGATGTTTATATTTAGTCAGATGAATTTCGCCTACTTTATCTATTCTTTTTCTCCACTACTATTGGAATAAAACTGATCAGGAGCACATTAGAGCAGAAACAAGGCCAATTAAGCACTGTAGATGCACATTCATTATGAGCACCCAAACCACATTCTGAACTATGATTTCCAGGGATTCAGAAGAGAGGCAAATGGGCTCATGTGGTAGTTCAAATCTTTTTGTGGTTTAACCCCAGTGTAGGCAGCTAAGCAGCACACAGCTGCTCACTGACACCCCCGCAGCGGGATGGGTAGGAGAATCAGAAGGGTAAAAGTGAGAAAAGCTGTGGGCTGAGATACAGACAGTTTAAATATTTGAAAAAAATGGAGGGGAAAAAATTGACAACCAAGGAAAACAAGTGATGCAAAAAACCCCAATTGCTCTCCACCAACGAACCGATGCCCAACCAGTTCCCGAGCAATGGCAGCCCCCGCCAACCTCCACCACTCCGGCTTTTATGGCTGTGTGTGACACCACATGGTCTGGGATATCCCTTTGGCCAGTTGGGGTTATCTGTCCCAACTGCTTGTGCACCCCCAGCCTAGTCCCTGGCAGGGCAGTCTGAGGAGCAGAAAAGGCCTTGAGGCTGTGTAAGCACTGCTCAGCAATAACCTAAACATCCCTGTGTTATCAACACCATTTTCATCATAAATCCAGAACATAGCCCCCTACAAGCTACTATAAAGAAATTTAACTCTATCCTGGCCAAAACCACTACAAATCTGAATAAGGAAAACCTGCAATAGGTAATCTGTAGCTACTGCCTCCACTATGCTCTAGAGAAAAATTTTTGCTGTGCTCCTGGACAGGATATCTGTGGCATAATGAAATGCTTCCTAGGATTCCTTCAATGGGTATCACAGAAAGCATAAGAGCAGTCCATTTTGGAAAAGCCTATCAGTTAGCACTGGTGACAAGCTGAGTTTTGTATGTATGTTACACCCAAAATGCAGAGAAATCGGAAGACTCTCTCGCTATCAACACAGGCAGGTACCTCCCAGGATTTGCTTTTCACACAGTAACTACAAGTAACACAACCTGCACATACACTGGCAAAACACAGGCAAAGAGTTGTCTCTACATTTTACCATGCATCTTCAAATATAAACAACCAAAGCATCCCAAGTGGTAGACTGACCTCTGTTTTAACCAAAACACTCCACTAAAACCGTTGTGGTTCTGCTTAAAAACACGACAGTAAGATCAGGTACACAGAATTTCCACCTTCAGTGGTGGTTCAAATTTCTCTTGCGCCTGAGTTAAAGGCAAAAAGGATGTGCTGTTTCTTCTGGATTGGCTTAAAAAATGAAAAATAAATATTTTTCATGGAGTCTTACAGGGTTTTTGGCCTTCCTGAATCACACTGCATCTGGAATTCTCCACCCTTTTGTTTGGGTGGGAGACCCAAATGGAACTAGCTAGCACAACCTTTGGCATCCCCGAAGCTTTGGCAATCTGTTTAGGCTAAATAGGTCAAGAGGGTGGAGATAGCCCCTAAAGCTTCAAACTCCTCTTGAAAGTTAAAACACTACCAGCTATTTCTATCAATCAACACATAGGTTAAGCTCAGGTCTTGCGAAGCGTAAGAAAAACCTGGTCTGCCAATGTCCAAGGAGGTCAGCAACCCGGAATTGGAGAGAGGTGGGGAAAAGACTTTGCTTATTGCAGCCCCAAAACAAACTTTAAAAGGAGGAATTAGGAATGATAAGGAGAGTGTTCTGGACTGTTGTGTTGGCTGCACCACTAGAGGCAGGGATTCTGAGGCAAAGGCAGAAGAGGTGCGGCTGAGCCCTGTAGACATGTATGATGTGACTCCAATGTTTATGGAAAGAGAACCACAGCCAAATATTTGGAACTTGGTGAGCGTTCTCAGCTGCAAATAGCAGTTATTTCAACAAGCAAATGGGTTTCATACTAGACTTTCTGGACCTTAGCTTTCTCCCTAGGCGCCTCTGTGCCCTGTCTTACTTCCTCATTCAGACTCTTCTTCTACCACTTACACTTTGTAAAAAACATGCCACAAATACTTTCAATATATGAAAACTAAGAAATTTCCAGATGCAAGGGAGTAAGAAGCACACCAGGTAACCTGCTCCTTCCTCCATATTTAATATTATTCTTATGTTAATGCTATGAGAAAAAATAATTTTTGTGCAAATTACAGTTTCAGTATTAACATGCTACAAGGTAATGACAATCCAAATCACCATCTATGCCAGCAAAATGGCACCTGAGAATAAATGACATCTGAGTAAACTTGTTTCTGTAGTGTCATTCACGCCAAACATCTCCGAGTCTCTTTTGAAGTTTAATGAATAGAATGAGGAATATAAGGCCAGTCCCCAAATTTGCTCAAAGCAAGGCCTGTCATATCAGTGACATCACAAAAATTCTTTGTACATAAAACCACAATCTTTGTTCTTCATGTAGCTCCATGATGTTTTAGTTTTGCACAATTTCTTAAAAACAACAACATTCAGATATTCAAGTAAAAAAACTATTTTAACAAAGGAGACAAACAGTCACATTTAAATATTTCTGGTTTAAATCATTAGCAGAAGGGAAAGTGTAGATCACAGGCATCTGTCTACAAATAAATGCAAGCGTGTGTTTGTTTGAGAACACATATGGATAGTAAAAAGGAATAATTATGGGAGGGTCAGTGGGTTTTAAAATGGGACATGGCTGGATATTCATAGGGAATTTGAGATGTCCATAGAATGAAGAAACTGACATTGCTGGTATTGTTATATACTTTCAAGATCGTCCAACATAAACATTTCCTTTTTTTTATTTTAAAGTCTCTGCTGCTTTTTGTCTAGAATCCTGCTAAGCTTATGCACTATCAGACTTAACTTTCTTGACCTCAGCTGGTTCATTCATGGTTTCAGTGCTGTCATATGTACAGAAATCCAGATTGGCTGCACTTATTTATATAAATGGATTTACATTTTTAAACTAGCAGTATGAGCTTGCGTACCCCTAAATTATGTGAAGAATCCCAGCACATAAATAGCTGTCTGAGTACATACGTCTAGAAGTCCCAGTACAGCATGCAAAGTGGTTAACCTACCAATACATAGGAACATACCAATTTTGTGTACTGAATACATTTCCACTAAGAGTTAGATGTTCCACTCCAGCTGGTCTATATTTGGAGACGGAGGAGAAAAGTGCTCCAAAAAAGCTGACTGTAATTCCTTAATCCCAGGAGATCTGTATTTAGAAGTAGGTCTTATAATTTTTCCACCAAATGAAGAGCCTTAGCGAACATACCTCAGCCTCAGCCTGCTCCACTGTCCACATATGGCAAATGGCTTTCATTTATTTCAAAGGTGAAAATGTGACCAAAGCACAAGATACTTCCATACTGCTATGATCTTTCTGCAGGCAGAGGATTCCCTTGTGGCAGGAAAACCTCTGCTAGTTGCTACGGCTATTTTGAATTAACTTTACACCACATAAGCAGATGAAGGATTTAGCCAAGCCTATTCTAGGTAAAGTAATCCATACATCTGAAAAAGCTGCCCTGGATGCCATACTTCAGTACAAACACCTTGATTTTCTCTTTACAGGATTTGACTTTCATCTGGAGAAAAGCTAAAATTTTATTCAGTCTTCTCATATACATGCTAATATATTTAGTCTAACATCTCTATTACAATTCCGTATTTAAATGCTTTGTCAACACTTCTATTATAAATGTTGGTTTTCAGAGGTATCAAGCTCAACCAGAAAAATTCAGTAACTATGACACTTGTCTTGCATAACTGTATGTTATGCATAACATCACCTTGTAATAACTTCCAAGATAATCCATTTGGAGCATTTTGAATACCAGAGTGAACTGAGGTTAGATGTTATTAGGAGAGACAGAGACGGATTCTCAGTTGACATAAACCATTCCAAAAGCTACACTCATTTAAATTACCAAAGGATCTGATATTTAGTCCATTTAAAAAATGGAAAACTTAATCAACTGAGTCCTTGTATGATATGCTGTGACCAGATTTTAACAAAAATGTAATTCAGGGGATGCACTCCCCTGAATCATACTGCAAGGGAAGAATCTCTGGCATCAGCAAGCATATTAATGGATGTAGCTCTTACTTTTAATCCCATGCAAGACATAGACGTTGTGTTGTGTGGCTCGACAGGAGAGATGCCTCTTTCCAGTCACAGGATCTGATGCAGGGTTTCACAGTCCTCCATTACAACACTGGAAAAGGTTAATTCCCTGCGTGGAAGAGGCAGGAAAAACTGTTGCCTTCATGAAAATGTAAGAGAAATGAGCATTCAAAAGAGTTTCAACCAAATACAGGGACTAGCTTCTTTTGCTCAGACCATCGTGGCCAATTTGGTCATTAGAGCAATGACTGTTCTAAACTTTTTAAAGATATTTTCAGTACTATACCCAACACTATTATTGTTGTTCTTCAGTTCTAGGCATTGCCATCAAAAATGGGCATCTTTAAAAATTAAATCTGATGTCACTGACAGATTATTTAGCATTTTAGGTGCTGGGCAGTACCATGGGGCAGTCCATGGTCTTAGTGCAGTCCATGGGCCTGGTTTTTACTCAGTGTAAAACAGGCCACCATAAGAAATGCAGTTTTCCTGACATCTCTCTAAGCAGATGTTGGACAGACCCCAAGCAGATTTGGGAAGAGCTCAGTTCTGCTTCAGTCTCTGCCCCCACATTGCTGGGTGGCCTTTGAGTGCCTGGCTGCTATTTCTCCAACCAGAAAATATGATATTGATCTCCTTTGAAAGGCCATAAAGCCAGTGAAGAAATTATAACCAGTGCGTTACAGACAACCATGCACAACCAGTGCATAGTTACTTAGCAATTACCATTTTTATTAGGATATCAAGACCTGGACCATTACTATCACGGGCTCTTTAACAGTCCTTGGATTACATGATCATCACATGTTTGCCTTGTTCTAGCAAGGTACCCCTAAGGACAGAAGGGAATTCCCAGGGAGTAGCCGGCATGGGGCTGCCCACTTCAGGACAACCCAGCAGCTGCAGGCAACCCACACACAGGCCAGTCAGTGGCCATCTGGTGGGTGCAGGCCTGGAACCCCCAAGCAGGGCCATGGTGGTGACAGTGACAGCACTGCCAACCCCTTGGCGATCACTGGAGACAGTGAGGGATGGCAGCAGGGCTGGAGTCCATCCAGTCAGCCCCTCCAGGCTCTGGGCTGGGCACAGGGTTGCTGGCAACAGGGTTGCTGGCAACATGGCTTCAGTCAGACCTGGGGTCCCACCCCGATCCTGCCCTGAGCTCCTGGATCCACAGGTGGGGCTGGGGTCCTGGCTGACTGCTGGGGGACAGGAACATCTGGGTCACTGGGTCCCTTTCATGCCAGACAGCTCCCATTCATTAATATCCATTTTAAAAGCTGCTGGTGTCTTGCCTGCACTATTTCACTGGGAGGGCTGTTCCACAGTCTTGCACTTAACAGTTAAAATATTTCTTCTCACTCCCAGTTTGATTTCAACACATGGTATATTTACCATGACATTCCCCTTTAGTCTTCTTCTTGAGAATTTATTGCAAATTCTCTCACAAAGCAGAGTCTCTGACTTCCCATCAGTCAAGCATCCCTCCTCTGTTTCAGGGCAGGCTTCCCTCAACACAGGTGAGTGCAGTTGCTCAGCCGGAGCCAAGGGTAGCCTCCCTCCCCTTCTCTCAGAAATATCTCACCTCAGAAGTCCTACAGTCACTTGTGCCTCCTTCAACTTTTGCATAATGGGGTGGTCCTGTGATCAGCCAGTCTTCCTGATTCTTCTTGGCCTTAGGTTAGCACATACACATCTTTTGATGTGTCTTCAGCTAATGAATCCCTGGCTTATTTCAAAAACACTTGTGCATCTTCCTTGTAACATTCACCTATTTCTATCTAGCATTGTAATTCTCCAAGTAATCCAATAGTGATAGTCTCATCCTGCTGGATATTGGCAGTACTTCTTCACTGTATGGCATTGTGAAACCTCATGATCATCCTCCAGACTTTTGTACCACTTTCAGTAGTGAAAAAACTAAATAAAATCTGTCCCCAAATGTGCTGCATTGTTCTCTTCTCAGCACAACACACTACTGGTGGTCTCACAATTACCAATAGCATTTGCTCTCCAATTTATCTCAGGGAAATTAATTAATGTCCCCAACACAATACCTAGTAAAATTATTTCTACATTAATGTTTAAGGCAACACTCTCAACATGTAAAACTGATCTTCAAGATCTGTTCACAGTATAATTTTCCTAATTTCTTCCTCAGACTGAATATCCACTGTCTTCTAAGCATGCTTCTTTTTCTCATTATTTGACAGCATGCTGCACCTAAACATGTAGAATGCCTGCATTTACCTTACTTTCTTCTCTGAATACTGCATATCCTTCAACAGATATTTCTCAGTTCATCTGGTTCCCCTATTATGCCTCTTTTTTCTCTATAATACTTAAATTCATGTAATGCATCAGTTGTTCAGGTTCCTCCACTTTCTATTTCTTTTTGGTTCTTTACCTTACTTCTTTCAATCTTTTCCTGCTTCAGTTGTTTCTTTCTGACTTCATTCAATTCTCTTGCTAGATTGCATGATTTTAGCTGCAGCACCTACTTGACTGTGACTCTACTCATTATCAATGCTTTCTCTTTATTTCTTTTGGTGTTATTTTGGTTTACAATAACATGCGACCCTCTAAGTGCATATTTGCTACTCTTTACTTAGTTTCACTGTTGCTGTGAAATAAAACAAGACTTGGAGATTACACGAGTGTCTTTCAACGTTCTCTCACAACATTATACCAACAGTTATGATCTGCTAAAAGCAGTGACCTTTTCAGGAGGAGGTTACCTGAATATTGGAACATCTACCTTCAGGAATGCCCAAAGCGCTCTACAGAATGGAACTGGGAAGGAACCTCTGCCAAACACCTCATAAACACCATGTGAGATATCTACTTGGATAGAGAATGCATCCTACTAGGAAAAGAGGATGAGCTTTGCCACATAGGTATACAGATACTGTACTTTTAGCAAGACTGGAATTCTCAAGAAAGTTAGTGGAAATTTCCAGCCAGTAAGAAAGGCTCCTAGCTCCTTATCCCAAAGAAAACTTAAGAATAATTTGGTAATGGGTAAATGTTATTAAAATTTTCATTCTTAGTATTATTTTCTTTCCCCTAGTAAAGTAAAAGTTATAATTACTTGGTGAGAAACCATAGCTGTGAATTGCTAGTTATTGTTGGCATAACACCCAAGCAGCACAACATTTTTTCCCACCTACTGTGTAGGATAGCTGGCAAGTCCCTGAAAATTAATGACCTACTCAGAAACAGATATTTGGACAATATTTTGTGAAGGCTGGAACAGTCTTTGCTGCTAATGTTGAGGGATGAGCAGCTGTGCAGAACCAAGAGAACTCCAGGAAAGAGCATGTAAGCGTAAGAATTAATCCTCTCAGTCTTTCCTCATCCCCAACATAGTGGAGTCAGTCATTGACTCCTGACTTCTAATGTGAGCTACTAAAATCCAGTCTAGTAAAATGAAACGCACTTAAAATCAAATTTCTGGTGAAAGGTGGTGAAAAAGAAGCTTAAAGTGCATTTTCTATTTTGCTTGTCTGTGTTTGTTCCTTTTTCTCTTGATATATCCAGAATCTTCTCCTCCCTCCCCCTGCCCCCGGCCTCTAATTCCAAGAGTAAGAAATGCTGCTTAACAAGGCATCAAGAATTTTCTGTTCTGGCAGAAGCATGTTCAGGAACTTGTGCTGATTATAGCACAATATATGAATATTGCACAACAGTATTAGCCTGTCCGTCATTCTGTTGTATGAATAGAATAGCTGGACTCTCTCAGTTACAATACTCTTCACAGGAACTGTAGTGACACAGGCACTGAGCACACGGCTCTCTCTAAAAAGAGAGTGACACAAAGAAATTGCCTTTTTTCTGGAGAAATTGTTGCTATTTACATCACTTCATTGAACATTTACTGAAAAACTACTTTAGACAGTATTGATCATAGAAAAGGACTTAATTAGAAATTGAAGTATGCAGGTCTCATTCTCTTAAAAATACTTCAGATTCAGTGTAATTGAGGGCCTGTGCAAATCAGAATCTCTTTGTTTACTTATTACACCCTCTTACACCTGCAAAGCTGTAAATTACTATATTGGTTACTAGGAAAAGGCCCAAATTTTAAATATTGGGTGGATAAGTATGTGCAATCTGAAATGTTTTCGTATTTTCTGAAATCTAATGAGTTCAGATAATTATGGAATTGGGAAAGAAATTATCAGTCTGTTTTGTATCAAGAAGACAATTGTATCAAGCAGACACATTTCGAGTCCAATGCTGAGTAATAAACCACCCATGCAGTTTCCATTTTTGACTTCTTGCTTTTGGGACATGTGTGAAATAAGCTGCAGATGACAGTCAAATGCACAGACTTTGGTAGCTTCTTTCCAATGAATATATTTTCCTGGACACTGGCTGTTCTGAATTTTTATAGTGTGAAAGTAAAAAGAAACAGTTGTGCAGTTTAACTGAGGTTTCATTTGAAGGAATTGCATGATGGATTCATTACTGAGATGGCAAGTACAGCTCAATCTAGTCAATATGGAATTTCCTTTTTCCATTCTCTAGATATAACAGGATACAACAGGCAGTGAAATAGGCACTTAGTCACTGGTTTTTTACAAATCTTTTTAATTCCCTTATTGCCCAATCTTGCAGTTGTTGTGATCTTGCCAACACTTCTCTTGCCATAATTCCAGCAAAAGCAGGCTCTTAAATGTGAAATATAATTAAAATGACCTTTAGCTGCCTTCCATGGATTGCCATCCATAAAACTAGGAATCAAAAAAAAGTACTAATAAAAATAATGTGAAATTTGTTTAAAGACACCATCTAATAGGCTAACTGCATGTGCTAACTATGGGCCTGATTCATGACACCATTACATCATTTTATTCCCCACAAGAGTTACCACAGCAAGAAACTGCCATTAACAGAATGAGCTTTCCTATATCCAACATGTCTTAAGTACTGAAGGAATTAGATTTTGAGTACTTTTTCTACGGTATTCACAATTCAGGTCTAAATTCCTAAGAAAACGTAGAGGCAATGGGATTTGCAGTAAGAGGCTTAACTCTGGATGCATAGAGACAATTATACCAAACTGGATTCAGAGCCTTGAAGTTAACTTCTCAGTGACTGAACATCTACTGTACATAGTCAGGTCCACGCACCTGTGCCCTAGGCGTGGATATCTGTCTCACCTTTTCCCCACTCTGAAGAAATCCCACATTTTTTCACTTGGCCTTTTTCTGTATGTTGCTTTATGAGAGTTTCACATATGACCAGAATGTCCTCTAACTTTATACCTTCCCCTAAGAGATTTATCATGCTTTTATATTTCGAGACATGCTTCTTCATTCACACCCTCTCTATGGAGCCAAGACTACTGAGATTTTTGTCTTACACAAGTCACCTTACATAAGCCTACCTTATAAACATATATTTGGATGAGCTCCAAGTACTCTTAGGCAATAATACACACTGATGATGAATAATAGGATGAAAGGGAAATATAAACAGGAAAAGGCTGCAAAATGACTTTGCAGCAATTTTCTATTGATCATTTTGCATCCTTTTCTAATACTGTGGAAACAGAATACATCAAATACAACCACGGCAAAAAGGCAGTTATTTTTTCCAGGTAAAACCAGCAGAATTTGACAGGTAACACTGAGAAATATCAATGATATTGTACAAAATAAATCAATTTTTTATCCTGAAAAAACCAGTCATCTCTTGAAGTTATTGGGAAATTGGTACTGGATCCACAATGAAATATAATTATAAAAACATTAGGTAATACAGACTTTCATTAGTGATGCCAGCAGTGATTGGATCCTAACTTTCTAATTAAGTTTCCACTCTTTGGTAGTTTACCAAGCCTTTCGTCCTTGATAATTTGACTATCTTTTAAAATACCATGTCTCCTCTGATGATGAAACAAATAGGGAAAAGCCTCACACAAAAAACCAAGCCCTCATCTCTGGTTCTCCCAGATTGTTCCCCTTTTTCCTACCTCTTTATGCTGTACTGTAGCTCCTTAGGAACTGTCTTCATGTTAGTCCATGGTCAACTAAAATCTGTTCATTCAAATCTGCACAAACACATTGATTTCATTATTTATTCCTTTCACATCAATGATAATGATCAGTAAGACTTTCATTGGGCTTGCAAAAGTATCGATACATTCTCTAAATCAAAGTCAGTATTCAATTGTTTATATACTTTTTAGGCTATTCTTTTTGCTAACGGCAAGTTTTTATATGTTTGATTCTAAAAACAGATTAACATATGCGAGGGTTCAGGTGTGTTTTGCACACTCCAAATACACCCTGAAAAACAGAAGTATGAATTTTTTTCCCCTTTCGCTTGCCTAGACCCTCCTTTTCTCAATCTCTTGCCTTCATACATTTTTTCTTAGTGCTGTAATTTAAATATAAAATGAGTTTACCATTCACCTAGGCTAATCAGATCTGACTACATATGAATGATATTTGGGATTATGCCCTGCATGAGGACATTCACTGCCTCCCTGAGGACATAATTTTACTGTTGAGGTTTGCGATCAGGAAGACTAATCAGTCTTGTGATGCACACTTCAGGATTTCATTATTATGAGATTATTTTTTTTTCTCCGAGTGTTGAAAGAAACTGGAAGTACAACTCACTGTTTTATATCCATGTGATGGATAATTTCATATTTGCTTTTCCTTACTCTACTTTAGTACTGTGTAGTACTTTAGTACTACAGTACTGTGTTTTAAGCAAGAAAGAAGAAAAAATTGAAAAGATTTTATGAAGCATATAAAGTGCTCTAGCCTTTTTAATTGTGTCTGTGACACGTATGAGGCAAGAGCATAAGCCCACAAAGCTTCACAATGGTAGCTTAGAAAAACCTTCAACTGTACGTGAAGTGTGACCATCTCTTGCCTGGCTACTCTCTCAGGTGACCTACACCAAGAAATACTTGAAAAACCAAGTTCTTTTCAAGATCCCTGATGTCCACAGATTTCATCCATGCAGCACTCGGATATAGTTTTGGAAAGAGGAAGCAGACAGTTTGTATTTTCTTCTTGTAGACTCTGAAAACAAACATGGATTGGTCTTGATTTATTTTCCTAACAGACTTATTTTGCTTTGTTATCATGACTCCAAGCATCAGTGTCCTCTTCCTCCATCTTGCCCAATGCAAAATATAACTATTGCATAAAGACTTGAGCGTAAATGGCCTGAATTGACAGTATACTTTCACATCCTAGCATTTTAATGGCTTTTTAGCACAGAAAGACCTCAGGGCAGCAAAGTCCTGAAGTTCATGATGAATTTTAACCAAACGTCTGTTATCACTTCTTAGCACAGTACATAACTATGCACTGAAACCTCACATTGGACTGGTTCCTAGCAGTGATATGGTTTACATGCTTCAAGTGCAGTCTGCTTCCATGCTTTGCTGAATCTCGTTTACTTATCTTTGGGAGAAATAAAACAGTATTTCAGTATATCACCTGCAGCGCCACTGGCAATGAAAAATAAGCTGTTTAGCATATGTGAGAAGGGCGGTATCTACACAGGAAATAGAATGTACAGAAAGGCTGAAAGTTTATTATTAATTCACTTGCATTAGGTTAGCAAGCAGGAGCCCTAGCCACGGACCACGGACACAGAGCAGAAAGACAGTCTCTCCTCCAAAAACCTTACTCCAAAAGAATGAGAAAAGTGATAGAGATGACAAAAGGCTAGGAAGTATTTCAGACGGTGATAAGAAATGAAACAAATCTCTGTCTGCTAGATGGTTATGATTGCACCCCAGCAGTCTACCTGGCTGATATGTTTTTTGCAGACATCAGCAAGGGCAATTTTTGAAGAGAGGTGTGAAAGATAACAAATGGAGTGGATTTGCAAGTTTTATAGGGAGCTCTTCCCAACTGTATCAGGCAGCATCACTTGACAAACTGATTAGAAACATTAACAACTGAAAAAGCACTTTGCAGTGAAATTATGTAGGATGGCCACCAGAGACTCTGGCTTCCTTTCCTGATTAACTGTTAAAATATTGATAGTCAGCATGATACAAGACTTAAATAAATTCATTACAATCAAAAGGGAAATAATCAGAGAGGAAGAAATCATATATAATATCGACTTACTGGGCATTTTTTGCTTTTTTTCTGAATAATTCAGTAACTTCCCTAATGTTTTCATCATTTGATTATTTTAATTTCAGCTTCCTTTGCTCTGTAGTCTCAAGTGAAAAATCTGAAGTTCTACTTTACTTCTAATCAGGTAAGTAATCTACTTTTGTTTTTAGTATTTTTAAGTGTAAGTCAATATCAGGTTTCTTGTATGAAAAGTTACAGAAGCTGCCTATAGAACATGTACTCTTTACTATTCAAATAAATGAGTGGAAAAAAATTTGTTTGCTCCTGGGCCTGTTAATACAGGTTGAATTCAGTGGCAGAAAGCAAACAGCGAAAATTGACTTGTTCAAGATTTTAAATTAAATACTTACAGTAAAAAAATAGCACTCTGTTAGTTCCAGGAATAATAACAGAAGTTTTCTTCGCACACATTTTTAATTACAAACCGGAAACTTATTTTTAAAAATATTAAAACCTGCAGACACTTCTCTGAATTATCTCTGTGTTTATGTTATTAAACACAGCTTGACAGGTTTTTCTTTGATACACATGATCTACAAACACTGCACAGCAGCTCCACGCTCCTTGTTTTAAAATGTTTTATAGTTTTATAGCTTGTACTTACAAAGTTATGTCAGTAGAAGTGGCTTTTACCAAAAAATCCTCCCCAGAATTAGCATAAAAGTCAGTTAAAGACAGAAGAGCTCAATGGTTCTTTAACCCTCCTCCCTCACATTTATATATTTAAAGACATTGAATATGCAAATATTCCTCACTTGAAGAAGGCTGTTGCATAAAATTAGTTGACGGAAATGATGTACAACAGGTCTCCTGTTTTGACACTCAGTCAGGGTTCAGTTTGTGGTGTCAAGTCCAGCTGCTCTATTTGATACAGAGTGTGATTCATGTGCATGTAAACATGAAGTTTAAAATACCAGGGCTTATTCTGAAATGTTCAATTGGATTTTGCTTCAATAAGAAAGATGGAGAAAAAAAATAAAGACTGTAAAGAGTTGGCACAAGAAGAACTGCACATGCGAAACTACAAGTATAATTGAAAGGCCAGATTCAAGCACTTTTGAGCAGCAAAGCAGTTTAATCTTGTAAAGTCTTGATCACATAATGGCAACTAACTCAAAATACTCATTCAGTCCTAAGGATTATGGTAGAGGAAATGATTCAGGGCCAAGAGATCTTAGAGTGGGTGAGATCTTATCACCATTAGTGCACATTATCCTCAGTAAGACCAGCAGGATTTAGCCAAATACAAAGAATTTCTCACAATGTTTTCTTAGCAAAATGTGGTATTTCTGAAAGAGAAAAAGCTTTGTATACCCAGGCAGTTTTGGAGATAGTAATCCCCATCCCAACCTCAACTTTTAAAGTTAATTGAAAGATGGAATACAGAGGCTGACAGAAAAGATTTACAAACTCAAACAGGAAGGTGAACGAAACGGAGCAAGAAAAGCAAGGCAATTTCCACTGACTGATCACCGTAGTCTAATTAGAGAAACAGCATTGTATCCAGTTCCCTCACCTAACAGCCACTGAGCCATAACGACATAAAAGAAATCACCGAGAGGGTAGGAAAGCAAGGCGCAGTGGAAAGTTCCATGAAGTGTTCCTGCTGCGGATGGCTTACAGGATGCTCAGAAATGAATGCTTCACGTGTATTTTGCCATAAATACATCCCTCGGGAGATTTGCATTAGAGTCAAGGATGTCTGTGTTGAATGACTTTGACAGTAATAAACTGTTTAGTAATTTTATATTTAACATGGAAAATTATTTCCAAAGTACTTTTTAGACACCAGCTCAAAAGTATAGACAGTTTTTTAATTGTCTGACTAACATATAAATTCTCAGAGTGTATAATGCCAGTAAAACTGCTATTCTGAAGTTGTCTTTGTTGAGATTGTTTCCCATTTTAATTGCATGGGAAGGTTGGGTTGTTTTTCCAGAATCTATTACTTGGAACAAGAGATAATGAGTCCCCCAATCATGCATTACATTTCCATAAGTGAAGGGCCTAACCCATGTCATGTCTTATAGCTCCAGTTTGGTGTCCAAAAGAATACTGTATTCTATTTGTGTAACCTTGTCACTGTCATTCACAGTGATGGAAAGAGACATATTTAGGGAGAAATGTTCAGATGCTGAACCATGGACACAGACAATACAGTGGCATTTGGCTAACAGTAAGCTGGTAGGTTAGATGTGCCTCCTTGTTCAGCGTGAAACACAAGCCCTTCATTTCTGACTTCTATGTTACATTCTTTTTCCTCCAGATGCCATTTTAATAGTTATTTCCCCTTTCTTTTTGTGGAACTTATGATGTCTTTTGTTTGAGTTGATGCTGCTCGCCTAGGAAAAGCGTTGGTTTTAGGCACAGATCACACAGGTTGCTGTATATGGCATCAGTTGTAAGGAGTGGTAGGACAGCCCCCACCGTACTGTTTACCTTCTCCATATCCTTGGGAGGTGCTGGGGCAGTGGGAAACATCTGGGCTGAGAAAAATCACCTTGTTTCCTCTGCCAGCAAGGACACCTGTAAACCCTCAATGGTTCTGCCACTGCTATCCGGCTCAGCTCATGTCCATTCCTCTTTGGAGCAGCAAACAGCAAAGCTGTCTATGTTTCTGGGGTACTCTGGGCAGTGTGGCAAAAGGTATTCCAAGCTAATGCTTGCCTTGTTACGCTGTTAATTACATCTTGGCTTCCTCTCATTTTCCATTTCATCTGTCTGCAGAGCCTTTAATTTGTGATTATTTTTTGGCCACTGGTTTAAGAGTGCCTCCCTATACACAGCTAGCCTATAGCTACAGTTTATGAAGGAAGAAGTGGAGTTCAGATAGAATTAGCCTGATATGTCTTCAAGTTGCAGAGCCATACAGTAAAACAGCTTTTACAATAGTGTTAAGTATACAGGATTTAACTATGAAGGCAAGATTTCAGTTTCTACGTGGCATATGTTTCTTACTATTCTGGCCTTCACATCAGTTCATAGTAACTTACTATGTTTTTTTCAATTCACATAGAATTAATTTACTGTACTTATTTGTTAGGGACCTACTAAATAATTACATTATTGAGGCTTATTATTCACAGCACTGGGAATTTACTAATAAACAAGATCAAATTCTCTTAATCTTGGTGCTTTATAATGGGGGTAACTGTATGAAGACTTACACACATCAATACTGACTTTTTAGTTATGTATGCATAAAATACATAAAGACATATATCCTCCATATATATACACACAAAAAGACATTGATAAATAAAGATATATATTCTTAATTGGTACATAAAGATAGCTACAATTTCTTATTTAATTGACAGATTGAAAAAAAAAACAACTCTGTAAATGGGGATCCTCACTTTGTCACTGGTAGGGTCAATTTCTAACAAAGCCAAGAAAAATCCACCTGTTTCTAAGGGGGTATTTTATTTATCACATCTACTTGCAGATAACCTTCCACTTATTATGGCAATAACATATAAAAGTAGGGTCAAACCACCTATACAGGTTGTTCTTTGTTGCTTGGTAAATAAACGAGTTGTTTAATATGACTAAACATGAGGATACAGAAACCTAGGAATGAAGACAGTAAGTCAGATTCAGAAGAATGGGGATACTCTGCTAAACCGCAGCATCACTGGAAAACTTGTCAAAATTGCTATTATTAACTAATGTCTGTTTCCAATATGGTAATTTCTTAGTAACATGGTATTAATGAGATCATTGCTGAAACACATTGCTGTCTGCACTTCTAAAGGCATCTTGATGGCAGGGACTCGGAAAGGAGCTACAAGAATAGCTAGTGGTCTGGGAATAACTCTTTTGTAGCGAGAGAGGTGACAGAAGCTCTATTCATTTAGTTAATTAAGAGAGTGATTGGACCACGTTCTACAAGTAGCCATGTGGGGAAGAGATTTTTGATAACAAATTGATTTTTAGCACAGCGGAGGAAGGCATAAATAAGACCCAAAGGTCATTCTTAAAGCAGTGAATGGTGTTTTGTAGCCATCTAGTATATTGATAGACAGAAATCAGGTCTCTCATAACCTCTATTTCCAGCTGATGAGTTCTCAGCCCATAACAAGATTTTATATTTTTTCTATTGCACCTTTCTGCAATGCTCTGCAGTTCTTACTGACAAATCTCATGTCTAGTTCCCTATTCCTCAAGGCAACGCAGCTCTTTTCATCAGCTATACTGAGTCTTTTCTCAGTTATCTAAGTTTCAATCCCACTTCTTTTAAGACTATCAGTGAAAAAATTTCTCCTAATACAGCTTCTTAAGGATCAGTCCTAACTACCTACCCCCCAGTCTAATGGTTCCTTTTTCTATATTGCCTTTTAGCCTGTAACTTTTGAGCATAACCTTGATACCGACTCTTGTTTTTTTCCAGAACTAAAAGGGCTTTCAAGAAAATTAACTATAAAATTTTATTACTGCCTCTCAGTTATTGACTAATACTCTCCCCAGGCATATGTTTTCTTGTACTTTGACAGAACTACCTACCTGAGTGAAACCATGGCCCTTTTGACGTCAAAGGCAAAACTCAATTTTGTGACTGGATTTTACCCTCTGGGATATATTTTCAAAGTATACATTTCAACAGTATAAAATGTCCTGTAAGCCCCATGCCAACACCACCAGCACCACACAAAGTAGGACATTTTTGCATTGGCATGAAAAATCCTGGCACCTCCCTTCCTGTGGTTTTGCTTTTTCTGTACATAGGCATTTAGATTTAGATTTTGGGAGAAAATGTTATGTATCTATCTACATAACATCTATACCATTGCTGGTGCAATATAAACAACACTGTTAATAAGTAACAATAAAATTATGCTTGTTTTGGTTTTTACATTGCCTCTATGTTAACCCTAACCAATGTTGAATCGATTTTACATTTCTTAAATGTGTTTTTATTTTAAACTCCTTAGTCATGTGGGTCTCTATTATAGCAGGGACGTTCTTGATTCTCATCATAATGGGTATATTCTCAATACTGGTAGCCTTTCTTGCAGCCTCACCAGAGCACTCATGATACGTTTACCATAGTGTGGTGAGTAATACACATTTAGAATCTGCTTTCCTCCATTATATTTCATATCACTCTAAAAACCATCAGAAAATACATACCATAAGCAGAATATTTCTTACGGACATTGCATTGTTTCTATAATGTAATTTTTTCCTTGAGAATAGATTGTTTCTTTACACTGTTAGGCTGAAGAATTCCTTTTGATCAGAATCCACTCTTGATTTGACTGACTAGAGACCCATACTTACCAAAAATTCTCATTGGCTTGGCTCACCAGGATGTCAGAGAACACAAACCTTCCCCAATACATTAAAGATCCAGTAACACAAGGAAAAATGAAAATGATACATTAGATGCAATTCAGAGAAGACAAAAATGCGGGTTTTAACATAAGAACCATGTAAAGATAGCCCAGAGAATCAGGGATGAGGGACCAATGCTCTTTCTCCAGTCTTTTTTTGGAAAGAATCCTCCTACTTAGCAACAGCTATACACATTTTATGAAAAAATGCTTTTGTGTCAGAATGATTACATTTTCGTAAATATAAATTGAATCACAGATCACTATGCTTCTCTAAGAAAATCAACATTTGAAATTATCCTAAAATAGCCTTATTTGGTAGAAGACCTGCACAAAGCCAGAAGTGAATCACAGGTACGAGAGCTTTTGACATAGGCAGAGCACACTTGCAGGAACAGAGGTGAAAGGGCTACTTGGCTTTTGAGAAAACTTGTCCCTTGCAAGCACATAATCCTCACTAGAGTTGAAAAATAGAAAGATTTATTTAATATACAGTCTATGGTTCTAATGTATAAAAATGTTTTCTTTTGTCACAGATCACCTTGTCTGATCATGAATATATGGAAAAGTTTAGATGAAAAATGTAAAAAACTGAAACTGAAGTTCAAAATTATCCAGGCCTTTACAACAAACAAACAAACAAACAAACAAAAATTATACATTGGATTTAAACAGATGTCTTCCATGTGTAGGCTGCTCATATTTTCCCACTCACCGTAGTGTTTCTGTATACAGTTATACTGCATCATATACAATTTTAAAATGCCAGAGAACTGTCATACACTATACTTGTTTTCTTTGGGTGAACAACCTATGCCAGAGTTCCTTGATCAAACACCATGCAACAGTCACACAAAATTCTATTAAATAGAACAGAAAAAACTTTGCTATCAACACTCACACTTACTGTAAATATTATCTTCTTAGTTAACTGATCTGCTTCCTCCCCGATTATTAGGTTTGTATCTACTGGCTTTATTGACACAATAACCTTTGATTAACTTTATTTCTATAAGCCCCACAGAACCATTACTAAAAAGTGCTTATGACTAGATTTACTCATATTTGTGCAAAATTGCAGAGTTGTTTGCTAATTTTAATTGAACTTATTTTTTTCAACCCTGTTAAAGAAAATAGAATTAAATGGAAATCGCCAAGAGACTAACTTACCATCCTCAAAACTTTTATAACTGGTGAGAAAACGTAGTCAGGAAAGATCTCATTTTCATTGTTTGCTCTCACAGGATATTTACAGCATAGCAGCATGGCAGTTTACACAACACTTTTTTTTGCCTCTATAAACTGAGCTCTTTTATTTTTTGAATTGTTGAGGCTCAGCAAACATGGAACATAGTGATATCAGTTTTATTCACTTTTCAGATTAAAAGTAAGCTTTAACTGTTCTTGAAATTCTATGGTTCACGAAGCACAAACTGCCCCACCATGTGAGCTGTGCCTTCATGTACACCTGACCTACTCCAGTTTCCTGGCCTATCTTCACAGCTCAAAGAGAATTACAGAAGATAAGTTCTGATACAGTCGAGTGGCTACAGGGTACTGAAAGCAACATTAAATAAATGAACTATTGTTAGCTATCAGCTTGACTCTCTGCCAACCAGCTAAATGAATCACTTTGAAAAATTAAACAAAAAGAGGTTTAATTTGACATGACTGTTGTTTGACTTTCCGCTTTTTTGTTTTAGTAGGGACCCAATGCCGATGCCATGCCATCCAGAGAATAAGCACCACCTATCTGTCCATTGCCAAGTCATAACTAATACATTAAACCCTTTTATTTTTCACTTCTATTGCTTGCTATTAGAAATGCGTAGTGTGGACCCATAAGTCTACAATAAAGCCCCTGGATATTTCACAATTAAAACTTCTCTATCCTCTTAAAATATTTCACTGTTTTTCTTTGCCCTTTATGTAGTAAATAAGCCTGGAGGGATATTGAATAAAGATAGCTAAACAATTTCAGTTCTTTTAGCAGTTTATATGTGCCCTTCAATCTCTTGGAAAAGGCAAAGGGCAGGGGAGGCCGGGTTTTTGCAATAAAATGTTTTATACAGTGAATTTGGCTTGGTTGTATAAAATGTTAATGTTGGAGTAAATCATCAGTTTGGCAAGCAAAGTTAGCAAAAGGCCTTTTGCCTGACCATTTACGGTTCTGTGTTTCTTCTCTTCAATAGGTTTCTCTTCCGTATTGCTACTTAAAATAAACACTCTGGGCCAAATTTTCCACCCTGTTACAGCATATGACCGCATTGGCATTATTTTGGTAACGCTGGTGTAACCAAGGCAGAAGAATTTGCTCTTCACATTTATAGGCTGCCTTTCATCTGAGGATGTCAAAGAAAAGTCTGACCAAAATCAAGTTCCAAGACCAAAACACTCCTAAACTTTGGGAAAGTACAGAGCCAGCCTTTGCAGCCAGATCCCTTTCTGATCCATATTTAAGCACTTCTGCCTTGAACCAAGAGGTGCAAATTAGTTTCAACACTCTCTGCACAGAACAGGAACCTGAAGGAACATTGAGAATTACTAAAACCTGTGGTTTGTTTCAAAATCAATTTCTCATTTAGAGATATAATTGTGGTTCTAGAGGGCATAAGCCTAAAACAGTTCTGAGTATTTTACTTTCTGCTTGGTGCAAACCCAATTGCACCAATAGTTTTGCCTGAAAGATATAAAAACTATCTAAGGAACTTGAAAACTTAGTTCAAGTTGGCTGCAGAAATAATTAAACAAAATAAACTGTTACCATGATACGCATTATTTCATGTGATCTAATCACAACAGCAGAAAACCATTTCAGTTTCTTAAGCCAATCAAACAACTCAGTCAATGCAATATATTCCCTGCAGTATGCAGAATCTGAAAACTAAAAAATACATTATTTAAAAAGAACCTGCAGCAGGGGTCATTTGTATTGAGGACAAGCAGCTTCCACTAGAAGAGTTTCTTCAAAGCATGCCCTTGCCTGCTTCTGGACCATGGCTCTGCCAGATGCAGAACTCACCTGCGCAGATAGTGGGGCTGCTGTGAAGACACCACAGCCTGTTTCAACCTGTGGTCATGGAAATAACAAGCATGGCTCTTCTTCCCTCCCCACAGAGGAAGCAAGGGGAGGTCAGTGAAGCTTCTCATTACTTTGTTTATGAGCAGACACTAAACCCACAATTTTTCAAGCTACTAGTAATAGTAATGGTAATAGTAATAGTATTTATTTTATAAAAAGAAAATTGTAAAGATGAACATAAGCTAGGGAATGACTTGGTGGAAGTAAAACTTGAACTGAATTAATTGCCTTTAATTTTTCTTCTTGATTTCTAAATTGGGGGGGGGGGGGGGAGAAAAAATTATTAAATAGAAAATACACAGCTGGGAAATTGAAATACTCCAGCCTTGGCGTGGGACATCACCCCCTCTCCACACAGAACTCAGCTATGGGGCAGATGTAGATGACAGCAAAACATTTCTAAATGCTCTAAGTCTGCTTATGTTGTCCTAAAATATGACCAGAATGCTAAGGGAGCAGAGTCAGACTCTGTTTCATGGACCTCCCACCGAGTTCGTTCTTCATTCACTACACAATAAGAAAAGTTTCGCATGTAAGGCTAAAATTAACTCTTCTTTTTCTTCCCTTAAAATGAGGAAAAGAGGCAGTATGCATGATGCTGCTGTGGGCCTGGGAATCCAATTCCCTTGGCTGCTGTCAATACCACTGGCCAGACTGTGAGGAGCAATGTGACTATCAACAGCATCTTCTCTGCCACCAGTGTTGCAAGCTGGGTAGTCCTTCCAGCAAAAGGATTGCCAGTCAGAGGATTTCTATCTGCCTAGATCACCCCTGCGAGCTGCTGAAAAGCTGCGTCAGAGCTGATTTCTCTGGCACAAGGTTTTATCGAAGTCCATTTGAGGAACCCTCTTGACAGAATGACCTCCACATTTAAGTGAATTTTAATTTTGGGTTAGAGGTGAATGGACGGTAAACAATGTAAATATCAGACATGCTCCTCTCAGAATGAGTGAATAAAAACAAGCCACCTATCTATCTGCAGTCTTCTCTATGCCTCAAATATATTTTCCCTTACCACTTGTATTTTATGGGCTGAAATTATCCATTGAATATTAACCAACAGGCAACATCTACTTCTTTATTTTCTACAGGCAATAGTTTTATAAAATTAATCTGAGCTGTAAGCTCTTAAACCCCAAACTAGCTATTTTCATGTTTTCTAGTGTTTAGCATCTTGAGAGCAACCAAAAACACTCATGGGGAGATTCCAACTGATTACAAGAGGAAAATTTTTTACACTGAGAGCAATCAGCCATTGGAATAATCTTCCAGGGGAAGTGGTGGATTCCCTAACATTGGATACTTTTAAGATTCAGCTGGACAAGGTGCTGGGCCATCTTGTCTATACCATGCTTTTTTCCAAGAAAGGTTGGACCAGATGATCCTTGAGGTCCCTTCCAACCTGGGATTCTATGATTCTGTGAAAAAAGTCAATAATCACTGTTTAATGCCTTAATGCTCTTGACAGACTAACTGTAGGTTCTCTGTTTTGAAAGGAGGGAGAGATTTATAAGAAGCTTTAGAAGTAAGAATAGTATTTGCAAGTTATTGAATGTAACACTTTTTCCATTTTAACATATCCATATAATTTTGAATAGTAGTAATATAATCGTTACTTTAAATTTCCCCTGAGAAAATACAGAACTATTGTATTCACCTTTTAGAACATTTCTTCTAACAAAAGAAACATGTGTACACAGCTTCTAGGTCAACATTCTTCAGAAGAAAGTCCCTGTGTATTTTTGTAACAACTGCCCTTTCTTTCCATTTCACTCCCGCTACAAATCTCAGATTAGCATATGCTAAGAAGTGCGGATTTTGTAGTGTTTGAGATTAGATTTGCAAAATCTAACTAACATGCACAGAAATACATATGTTACAATCTACTTACACCTTACTTCACAAAAGCAATAATAAGACCTTAAAAAAATCATACTGAAGAAACCAAAAACCCCCACACCCTTTGTTTGGAGTATCTGAGTCCTAAGATAAGGAAATAAGAAAAAAGCTGCATTTGAGATCTGTACAGACCATCATGAACCTGTAAGTTTTGTTTACTCAAAATGAAAACGAGACAACACATGCTGTAGTATGGAGTCTTAAGAAGCCTAAAAGAGTCATCTAAAGTCATCTTTTCCTCAGGGGCTCCATGCAGAAGCCCGCTTGAACACAGGCACTAGCATTCTCTAAAGCCTTTATGCTGCATCCAGGAAGGATGAAGGCATTTGAAGTAGGACTGAAGTTGGAACTGAGACCCTGAGACCAAAATTGGGATGCAAATAAGACTCATCAGCTGTTGCCTAACCTTGAAGTTGCTTAAATTCATCATGTGTGTATATATACATATATATATATATTTGATTCAGTGCTTTCTCTGCCATTGCCAGCCTAGATATGGTCAGGATCCAGAAAACACAAATTCCACTAGTTTAAAATCTCTGAGTAATGACATTCAGAGGGACATTTAACACATATTCATGCAACTGCACTTCCTAGATGCAGCAGTTGTGAACCATCAAGTTTATAATTTTTTAATACCCGGAGGTGGGACCATCCCTTTTTACAGAAGATCTTACAGCATTTACCCAGGAAGTCAGAAATGCAAATTCAACAGCTTAAGGACATATTTTGAGAGGACTCAAATTCTACCTCTGGAGCTGCTGGCCAATATGGAGGCTACCATGCAGAAAGGATCAGTTATGATACAGTAATTTACAGCAGAGAATATATTTCTGAATGGTAGCAATACAGACTACTTGTTAACCAGATGGGATATTCTGGGTTCTGGTGTTTGCTCCTGTGGCTTGAATAGCAACAAAAATCCAGAATCACCACTGTGAGTTCTATGTCCTAAATA
This sequence comes from Limosa lapponica baueri, assembly GCA_002844005.1. Lineage (NCBI taxonomy): Eukaryota > Metazoa > Chordata > Aves > Charadriiformes > Scolopacidae > Limosa > Limosa lapponica. Next base: position 1,169,447 of record KZ505669.1, on the reverse strand, counting down.
GGAGGTATAGAAACAGGTTTCTTCTTGGCCTTTCTGGATCAATGGATTTTGAATGCTTTTCTGGATGGTGCCACATCTTCAACAGTAGGGGCAGGGTGTAATTTAAAGGCATCTTTTGGGAAGTAAGAAATGAGTGTTTCCTGCCCTTGGTTATATGGGACTCCTGAATATCAGTAAATGCCCCTGATGCATCATATCACATCCCAATGTGAACAACATGCAGGTCTGCACAATCACAACCCTGGCACCCTGGGAGAATGAAACTGAAGTACACAGCCTGAACGCGAAGCCTCAGTGTGTTATGGCCAAGTCCATGATGTGATCTTCCAGAGACCAACACTGCAATGCTCACTTCAGAGTCCACTTGTCTGCATCCAGATTTGCTCCTCAAATCAATGGCAATGATCCTAGCTCTCCCACATCCTCAGACTGTTAGTCCTCAACCTGTCAGTCTATTAAGAGAAGTAGATGGCTGTCACACTATCAGCAAACATGTAATCAAAGTAACACGCCAACTTTTGAAGATTTCCCATGAAAAGGATTCTAGACCAGGCATCCAAAGTTAGAAGGACACACTTTCTGAAGCTGTAAGTCAGATTCTCTCCCACAGCAGAGAACTGAGATTCCCAATGCGTCCTTCTGGCCCTCTGTAAGAAATTCCCTGTATGGGTGTCTTGAAGATAGATGTTTTTGGTTCATCCTCTTTCCCCACACTCAACACAATTAACACCAGCACTCAGCACAGGATGTGGGATCCAGCCTAGGGGCATGGTGCCCAATTTTTAGACAGCCTTTAGTATGGCTAGTCCTTGGGCTCTGAACTGGACAAATTGCCCAACTCTTATGAAAGTACAAGTCTTTTGTAACTTTCTGTGTTCAAAGACACTCTTTAAATAATGGTCTGGGAATAAATTCTATGCTCTCCTTTTCTAGGCTCAACCTGGTAGTGCCTACAACAGTCTGTGAGGGTTCTTGTATAAAAAGCACTGCAAACTGGTATTTCAGGTCAGTTAGTCAGAAACCTATCTAATACTTAAACTAAGGGAACCATGTCCTCACACAGTGTTTAACTGAAATCTATTTAAAAATTTAAGTTAAATCAATGCCACTTGCTTCTGCAGGCAAAGCTCAGGGCATGCTGCCCTACATTTATTCTGCATACGCAGACTCCTCCAAAGGGAGCACAGGGCATAAGTTCCCAGATTTGAGAACAGTCCATTCCATAAAATCCTGAATTAAGTTGCAAAAAAGCCAGCCTGTGTTGGTTAATGCCATTGTAGCTATGGGTTTAGTACACACTGTTCCCTCTAATACTCTCATAGCTCCACATTCTTACTCCACTCAAGCAATGTGAATGCTCACTTTTGGTACAACATTCATATTTCACCTGTCACGCAAAATTCCTCATGGCATTACTAGCAGACCTACGAGGAGATCTAAAGACATTACAGCTCTAAAAAAGGCAGCTTGTTTTATTGCGCTGTCCCAAGCAATATCTTTCCACTTAAAGCCAGTACAAGCCAGACAGCACAAGCAAAGTTGACTATCTTTACTTCTTATAGCTTCTAAAAACCAAGAGTAGGGTTGCTAAAAGAGGAGGAAAGTGAACTAAGGTTAAATACACCAAAGGTTGCCTGTCCTCTTCTACGTGTCACCAGTTATCTATGCTTGCATAAGCTGAAATGCAAATTTTAAGAAAGTTGAATATTTAGAAATAAAAAATCTGGCCACTTTTTAGCTGAAACTTAACTCATGTTTCATGTGAGGAATTAGGAGTCTTTCATAAAATCTCTTGTCTGGCCTGGGATGATTCTGAGGTATTTTTGTTGGGCCCCAAACTCTATAAACTAGCCACTACTAACAGCTTCCTTCTGTGAGAGGCTCTGTTTCGAACTACAGCAAAACTCAAAGGTTAAGTCCAAAATAAACAGTTCCTGTAAAAGTAAATTGATAAATAGCTCCTCTGTAATCACATAATTAGTGGTACAATGTGTTAACCGCTTTTGTGAAAGCAATTTAAATGCTCACCATTCACATTGTCAAAAATATCATTGACCCAGTTGCTTAAAAACAATTGATGAAACAAATGTTGGTCCTTACTCTGGTTATTAAAGCTGGCGCAGATCTTGCTGTGTGCAGACAGCAACAGACCCTTCATGGTATGTATCCACATGTATGTATGTATCCCGGTATGTATCCACACCTTTTTTTTTTTATTCTTTCCTAAGAAAATTTGGAGGTTAGAGCAGGGTGGCAAGGATCCACCATCTGACCTACTCACTTATCCCCGGTCACTGAATCCAGTAGTCAAACTTCCTACATAATGAGCATCAGTAGCTGTTAGGAAAAATTGTACTTCAATGAATTAAAAACATTTGATATCTAAAGCTTTAGTAATACAATCATACTTCATAGAACATGAAATGCCCACAGTCAAGTGATTCTGTCCCTAAAGGCTTTCACATCAGTGTATACCTGAAAAAATTATGGGGATATACTCTTACATTTGCAAACCAAGTAAAACAAAAGGAACTTTAAGGAAATTCTCCACCTCTCATTGGGAAACAGATCAAGATGATTAGATCTGAGTACGATTAGGTCTAAATTAATGTTGGAATTCGGTCAACAGAAGCAAATACCCTCATTTTACCTTTATCCAACATCATCACCATGACTGAAAAATTTCTGCAGTCTGCAAAATGTTTTATCTTATAAAAGGTCTAGTCCTTATGTGTGAAAAGAGTTTTTCACTTGCCTGCTGTTGATCTGGTAATTATAGAATAAAACTTCTCAATATGTAGAACGTTCCTTGGGATATGGACTAACTTTGGTGGGCAATTCTCCTAAAGAGGCTGAGCTGCCTTTAATAAAAATTAAAGTGCTAACTCTTGCACTTGTGAAAGGTGTGCCTGCAAAAAATGGAGCTATGGGTTCAGAAGGGTCTGTCTGCAACTTATACTCTTAGGCACGCTCCAAGTCCACTGATTATAAGAGCTGCTGATGCCAATACTGCTCACTATTTCACTACTGATGTATGTCCAAAGGAAAAAGTATGTTAGTAGGAATCCTTACACCAGTGTTTCTGAGAGCAAGCAGTAAAAACCCACATGTAATAAGGATAAACTAGAATATATATATGCTAAGGTGTTTGACCTTAAAAGCTTGTGGAAAAGCAATGAGTGTGATTGATTTCATTTTGAAAGCGGGCTCAGCTTTTAAGAGACTGAGAAGGACTGTTACAGGAAGATGTAATGATTTTACAATAACAGCAGATACCCAAATAGCAACAAACCATTGCACACAAAATGCCTGACTTGCTAGTAAACAGCTGTGCAGGGCATGCCCATCATTCTAAATTTTCAGTTTTCAATTCCTTGCCTCCTGGGCCTAAAAGAAGATTCTTTACTAATAAACTAATACATCTGCCTTCATATATTATCTTCCACTCAACGGTCATTTACCAATAGTTTGACCCAGATGAGCGGCTCCCAGCCTTTTATATCAGCACACCTAGTTTCAGGACCACAACCCCATTTGTGACCTCCCCATGAGTGCTGCAGCTCCCCCGTCTGAGAAACGCTGACCTTGATTGTAGGACTCACAGGAGAATGGACAGAAATGCCACCACCTTCAGAAATAAATGTATAGCCAATATACCTTTCACTATGAGTTCTCAGTACAAATACGTTCTCTCACACTCAGTCACATACATGGGTACACAAATACCTCAGGCAAGCTATAAACTAATGAAGATATTTTCTGACACTGGACAAAGAAAAAGGAAAAAAGAGAAGCTTATACTGTTACAGATATTTCTATTTTTAAATACTCAGAAAGAACTTTGATACTTCAGTAACAGGCCAGTTCCTAGATGGACTGTGCAAACAATTGCGCAAAGAATCACATCCAGGGTAACAGCGTCAGGGTTTGATGTCTGCATAAAGCAGTGCTCTGGCACACGCGGCTCCTATGACAGACTTGGAAGCAGAGAAACCAATTTTCAAGGACATAGCAAGCCAAAGCTTTTAAAAAATGGACATAGTATTCAAGCCAGTCATTCAGTCCCCACTAGTTCAAATGTTCTTCCATACCGACAGGGCTTGGAACCTAAGTTGTACTGAAGAATGCCATTTAACATCAGTGATGAAAATCATGAAAATTAAGACTGGAGTTGTAAAAGCAAATGGAAAAATGTGATGTAAGATCAGGGTTGCCATGTGTTGTTTGTTGTGGAAGATACCTAAGTGTGACTTTGTCTATGAAACGGACAACATACTTACTTTTACCAGAAAGACAGAATAGGATAAAATAGCTCTAGATCAACCACTAAGGAGGAACCACTAAGAAGGCCGGAATTTGGATTCTAGGAATTCAACCCTTAGATGAGTTCCATTCCACAATTATTCTTGTTCAAAACAACCCCTTTTCTGCAAGTCCATACTATTAAAAAGAACAATCACTTCAAGACTGTCACCTGATTGCTGGCTGTTAGCTCCCCTCATGGATCGTACAGTGCAAACACAGAAATTTCTGCCCAACCTAGAGAAATGCAGCTTAGCACAGACCTAGGAACCAATGCTAAAGGCAAAATCAACACACTGTTACATCAAGCAGGTAATATTTCTGCTTGCTTGCTTGCTTTCCATTCCTTTGCTCACTTTGAGTGTATACCTCCTTTTAGCAAAATAGAATCAGAATCTATTCCATCTTCATATTTCTGTACTTTTAACAGAAAGCTAAAGTCAAATCCTTCCACGACACAGCTGCGTAAAGCAGAGTAGGAGAAAATTTCAGTGTGGTGAGGGAGGAATGGGGGGAAGGGGAGGCAATAGGCTTTCATTGCGTTGCTCTGGACATGCAGGAAGAAAGACAAGATGCAAGGGATGTGGTTTATTTTGGCTGCAGCTTTATTAACTCAACTCCTCTGGGAACTACCATCAATAACTTGTATAGTACAGGTCGTCATTCTTTCCATAATCATTCCCACCTGCTGGAGAGCTGCAGTTGGCCTCCTTTCTCCCATCACTCCTCCCCTCCTCCCCCTCCACACCTCCACAGCTGGTCACCAGCTCGCTATTGACCACCATATCCCCTAAAAAAGGGTAAAGGGACCAGAAGGGGCAGTTGTCTCCTCAGTGTTACAGACTTCAGCTACTCCCCCTCTGATTTTTACCTTTCTTTAAGTCCTCCTCCAGTTCCAGTTTATCAGACATCCAGATCTTCACGGAACAAATACCTGCATTGCACATCTGCCCTATGGAGGAGACAGCAATTAGCTCAGCAGACTTTCTCCACCTCTCTGCCCTGTTTCCCAGAGTTAACAGTTCACATTTGCTGCTAAGCATAAACCCATTATCAAACTCTGTGTATACAGACTCAGCAAAGTGCCTCAAATAGAAATAAACGCTATTTATCCAGAATGCTGATTGTTGTGACGTTTAAGATTGCTGTTACAATGTTTACTTAGATCAATATTTGAAAATACCATCTTAAATAGCAAAGGAGGTTGTTTTTTACACTGGTCAGAGAAAGTGACAAGCAGAGAGCAATCTAACTTCCACGGTTTTATATATGCATCAGGTGGTCTGTTGGCCTCGCCTTCTCGACTTTGTCCTTTAGCTCTAAGAATAGGCAGCAAAGAGAGGGGAACAAGGGATTGGAATGAGAGGGATAGTGTGTTTCATAAGAGCCATGACTGTATAGAAGCAGGGATGCACCTATTGACTGACTGCACACACGATCAGTCCCTTGGGTTGCTCACACATGAAGTTGATATGTGTGTCTGCGTGTATACCTTCTCCCCACCTTCCCTGGCAGGAAGATGTGTGAAAATCATGTGTGGAGGGACGAAAAGATGAATGAATGCAGCAAGAATTACACTCCCGTTAAAAGTCTGTCCTTTAAGAAAATAGCAAATACACACTCCAAAAGAAACAAGCATGCAAAGAAAAGGTTTCCTGATATAATGTCAGCCATTTGTCAAGCAAAAGGCACAAAAGCGTCTCTGGAAAAATCCATCTGGTATTACAATGGTATGACCACTGCATCTTAAAAAGCAATCAGTCTATTTTTATACTTCTGTTTCTCTAAGATTTTTTTTTATTTGTTTTGGCAATGTATCTACATTTTCCATGAATTATCAGTGAACGTAGGAAAGGCTTTCTAGGATCTTCAGTGCAACAAATGTGTTTGGAAATACTTATATTTCCTAAGCTATTAAAATGCAGTTGTATGCAGTAGCTATGCTATCACTGCCATGTCATTTTAGATAATTATCTCCCTTCTACAAAAAACAGCTAACGCAGACTCACTGACCCTTCCCCCTTCTGAACTGATTCTCTTTTCTCCTCTTTTATTGCTTCAGTAACCAAATTTAAATCGTTAAAAGCTATACCAGTTGTAGATGGGGTGTAAGACCAGAAATGGGTCTGTTCCCATTGACTTCAGAGAAAATGGGTCATCGGTATGCATGACACTGGCTCTGGGAACACAAAACTAGGAGGACTCTGCATTTCTGTTTTGGTATTTATTTTTTTTTTTTCACACCCAATTAATAAGTAAAGTCAACTGTATAAAGGAAAAATGCACATATAAAAATGGAACACATTTTCATCTGGCTTTTATATTTTCTGAATGAATTCCCTTGAAAATGAAGTATATAATTGAAACAGAAATTACATATTTATTGCTCATAAAAATCTATCATGCGCAAGATGTTGAATGTTGAACTACTTAGAGAAATTTACTCCTTTGCATTTTTCACAAGAAGTTCCATTATGGGAACTGATGGATCTTTTCTGGAATCAGGGACATTTTTCTCCGTTCCCAAATGCAGAAGAATGGAAATATGGTATTCTATCATTTTGCTGCACTTGGTCCAGGTCCATTCATTTTTTTTCCTAATGTTTTGGAAACATACAGACATGAAAACCAATGTCTGCCTGGCCCAGCAGGAGACAGTAAAATACTTCACAAACACCAGATGGGATTTTAACAATGTTTGTAAAATATAAAATGCTCGAAGCGTTCTCTGCAAACCTAAAACTGAACATGTTTCATCTCATTATAAGCCTTTTTTTTCACCTAGTGAATTCCTCTACATTTTCTGTTAGAAGACTGACACTAACAAACCTCTGATGTTTAAAAGGACACCCAAAAATCAACCTAATATTCACACATGTGATAAAATACTTGTGTGATGTCACCAGTGTAAATCTGATGTAATCATTATAATGTGACTCAATGCTGGGAAAAAAACCATAATGATATTTTTCGTTTCAGTCTTCTATTAAATAACTAAGGCATTTGTGAGTTTTAAGATACTGTATTATGTTCATGTTTCTAACCATCAGATAACACTTTAAAAGTAAAAAAGCAGACTGCCTATCCATCATCACATTGAAAGAAATAATAATGAGTCCCTACTCCTCCAGGATTAGGAATGCTGCTGAATGGAAAATTTCAAGAAACTTTTGCCACAAGGTACAAAATGATTTAAACTGAAATTATTTGGGAGACATGAGCCAGCTTCACTGAATTTCTTCTTAAAAAAAAAGGGAAACGCTTCAAAAGTATTGACAAGAGCTATTTCGATTATTTTCTAACTGATTTTCTGTTTGATCGGTTTTTCCTCTCAAAGATTAAATCTCAAATTTAAGGCAGAAACAGCTGAAATAATACACCTTAAAAATTGAATTATGTATTTAGAAAAAATCTTTAAAAATAATTCATGTCAAACCAATAGTTAAGTTCACAACCATTCTGAAATTTCAACATATTGCCCTGACAAGGGATAGGCAGAATCATCAAAATCTTGAAAGTTTTTCCAGGAAGGAAAATAATTTTAAACTATATGAAACAACAAAGCTAATTTACATGCAATATAATATAATTCTCTAGAAGGAAACTGTCTATATACAACCAGCCTTGTAGCCTACTTGTTCTCTTAAATCCAAACAGTATTTGAATTAACTCAATATTTTAAAGTATATGGTACAGGAGTATTCTTATTTTCCTTACTAAAAATTCCTGCTTATAGGGTACCTGCACTTTCCCGAACAAAGGATATACAACTCTCATACAATTTTATAATTTTCTGCCTCCATCAGACAAAGCAGTCATTCCAAGGCTAGATCTGCAGTTAGCATTAATAGGCATAGGTGCCTGCTTTCCTCGTCCAGAAGCCATGGTCTCCCTGACTTGGTAAGCTGCAAAGCCAAACTTCATGGTTTCCTTCTGACAGCAGTCTCCTGTGTTTCCAGCAGCACAGTGACCTGGGTTTAACAAAAGGACTCTCTTCTCGGCGAGCACTGCAGTTGGAGCTGCAGCACAATCAGAAGTGACAGCCAGTGACTCCAGAGAACCTGCAGTTCCTCCTTCTCACTTCATAGAATCATAGAATGGGCTGTGTTGGAAGATCATCTTAAAGATCATCTCGTTCCACATTCCCTGCCATGGGCAAGGACACCTCCCACTAGACCAGGTTGCTCAAAGCCCCATCCAGCCTGGCCTTGAACACTTCCAGGGATGGGGCATCCACAGCTTCTCCAGGCAGCCTCACCACCCTCACAGTAAAGAATTTCATCCTAATATCTAATGTAAATTTCCCCTCTTTCAGTTTAAAACCATTACTCCTCATCCTATGGCTCCACTCCCTGCTAAAGAGTCCCTCCTCATCTATCCCATAGGCCCCCTTCAGGTACTGGAAGGCTGCTCTAAGGTCTCTCCAGAGCCTTCTCTTCTCCAGGCTGAACAACCCCAACTCCCTCAGCCTGCCCTCGTAGCAGAGGTGCTCCAGCCCTCTGATCATCTTTGTGGCCCTCCTCTGGACCCGTTCCAACAGGTCCATGTCATTCCAGTGCCGAGGACTCAAAAGCTGGTACTTCCCAGCTAAATGCTATGCCGCAAATGGTACATTGGCACTGGCATTGCCTTAGAAGGCGAGTGGTCAGGGCCTGACCACTGAGTGCAAATCCGAGGCTGCCTTTGGATGGGGGAGGCATTGCAAACTCCTGCAACCCAGCAGGACCCAGGTGGGAGAAGAGGGCCATCTTACCCACCCTGGGGGCACTTCTGCATGGGCCTGGGGACAACCTCAGGGGCAATTAGGGTCACACTGAAGGAATTTTAGCCAGCACCAGATGTAAGTAATGGTGGAAAATAGCTTTTTTGGCTGCTTCTCCAGGAATTAGGTACCTCATTTCAATGCAGTTTCAGCAATCTTCAACTTCAGCTTAGGGAGCTAAGTGCTGGTAATGCAAAATAGCTTAGTTTAGAAAGATTTAATTCCAGAAATGCCTATTGCCATCTGAAGGTACTTAGTAGAGTGCGGCAGTCTAGATATTTTTGTATCAGGTTTACCAGATTCTCTCAGTTGCGATTTATATTTATCATTTAATTTTAAAGAGGCGTCAAAGGAATTGTGGCCCCCTTGAATATGCCCCTTTTAGTTGTGACTCTTGGATGACTTTATGCACAAAAGTGCAGGGTGTCAATTGAAGTAAAGCCACAAATGAGTTATGCATGGTCATCTTTAAATCAGAAGAGTATTATGTGCCTTTAAGTTTCCCTATCCGTTTGCATTGTAGGCCAGATTTTCATCAGGTGAAGCCTGATAGTCATATATTTTATGAGCCTAACTTTTGCACCAGCAAGTGCCACAATTGCATCCTCAAACATAGCTTTATTTTCAGAAAACAGACGGATATTGGGTGACTGAGGGACCAATAAGGTCTTACTGAATTCAGTGTGAACCTTTCCACCAACTTCAGTGGGATTTATGTTAACAGCAAAATCATATTTTAATTAAGAAATGGAAGATTTCTGTTTCTGATTGCATAGAACAAATGGTGAACGGATGGAGTCAGGTCTGTCATGACCTCTGGCTTGCTTTGTGAAAATCCCACACTGAAGGTCATGCAAGGAAACATTATTTCAGGAGAGCCAGTGCTGGTATAATCTTTTTGTTATGTTTTTTGTAAAGTTGCTTGGTCTATTAATTCAGTAGCAGATATTATTATTGCTACTGAAATGCTATGAATTATTAATTGATGATTTTTATTCTCTTGTCCTGTGGTGTATTATTGCACTTCCTGAGGGTTTTATGTGAAGTGCAGTTTGTGCTTTTTGGTTAAATATTTTTAAAACAGTAACATTGTCAGGATAAAGAAAAGCCAAAATAAATTCTACTCATGAAAATTTTATTTTGGTTAAGTAATGTATATGCATCACCTACACATTTGGCTGCATCCATTTACAGACAAAATCTGCCTTCATAGAAATTTATGTGCAGAAACAAGGGACAAACTTTAAAAGCTGGAACACTTCAGCAGAGATCTTTTTACAAGGGTCCTATAATTTGCGTTACTCAGTTCCACATGTGGCACCCACTTGAAACCTACAGCAATTTTGAGTGTACAGTCACAGAAGAATTGAGTCCTATATATTTGTTAGTGAGAAAGATACAGTCAGTGTCCTGAAGGAATTCACAGAATAAAACATACCTCACTATGCAGTTGTGTGCTAAAATACTCCGTGGTAAAACTGTGGTCTTTCAAGATTTTTGTTTCCCGGTGATCTCATAGGTTTTGTATCAATTCTATTCAGTTTACAAGTTAAAATATGCTTGTGCTGCCTTTCGTAAATGCCAACCCTCCAAAGTAGGCCTGAAATGTAAAAGTCAAGATAGGCTTTCTCAACTTTATACTCATCAACCTCACCAGTAAAAGATGTTCTGCAGCTGGAGCTTCATTAGAAATGCTATCATGCAAGCCTGACAATAAACCAAATCACCCTCCCTAAATTTGTTGGCTCTCCAGAAAGACAAAAGCAGCTAAAACATACCAGCAAGGGCTAGGCTACCTTTGGAAGAGCTGTAAGCTCTTCCGTGTGCTCCAGCTCCTGTCTGCCTGCTGCTCACACATGGCTGAAGGACCGACAGACAGACTGCAGGCTGCTTATGAAGGCCTGTCTGGTGGTGCAGGTGCCCTGTGTGGGCTTGCACTGGCTTGCTTTCTGCTTGGTTTTATCTTTCAGGGTTCCTTACTTACTCAAGCGCCTTCATGAACCCTGAAGGAGCCCATAACTACAGACCATGAGCCCTGTGGCCCTCTGGGTTACACAAGAACTACCATCTTAGGGAGGACACTCATTCCTAGAGCCAGCACAGTAAGCTGGCAGAGCTCAGCACACAGCGCAAGAAAACAATAGGAGGAAAAATGTGTCATTTTTAGTGGGCACTTTACTTTATTCACATTTTTAGTGGGAAGTTTTACTTTATTCACAGTAATTGTCTTCAGAGTTGCCCACCCGGTGAGGAGTAGTCTCTGAATTTCAGTGGGAAATGGGAAGCTGTATCTCCACCTCCTTTGAAAACGCCTATCTGTATGTTAGTTTTGATGATGCAAGAAAAATATCAGATCGAGAGAAATTTTTTTTCCAATTTCTTTTTGGCCATAGAACAAAACTGCCAATTACTTGTGCTAGTGTGTGTATGTGTCCAGATGCTGCTTTTCAAGTAACACACCCTACCCAAGCTCCACATTATGGCTCCATCCATGTCTAGTGCCCTCAACTGCACTAGGTTCTTAGTCCTGTCTTTCTCATCCAAGAGAGAGTCTATAAGGCTGAATTAGTCCCAAATTATATTGCTTTTAATGGACCCAAATGCTAACTGTCCTTTCTGCATTTCAAAATTTACATCTGGAAACAATAATAAAGCCACTTTGCCTATAAGTAACTTTATCCACACTACTTACAACTTAAAGAACGTTTTCTTTGTATTTCTATTTAACTAATTTGACGAAGAGATCTCTCAGACACCGGCTGATTCTCCTTGTCTTGGCTAAAGGCTGCAGTGCACCCTTTCAACCTCCAAATGTGACCTTTCTGTCTCTTCTGAAATTCCCTTTGAAGTTTCTGAGGCAAGCCAGTGGTGTTGGTTCACCCGCCTGCTTCCATAAAAACTATTATTCATAAATTGGAACACCGACTTGATGACTGTAAAGGCACAAGCTACAGGCTGGATTCAGCACATTTCAGCAAACATTCTCCCATGTTATTATTACAGCAGACAAACATAATGTGCAGAATAAATTCTTTTAAAAGAATTCACGCTGTAAAGCAGATACACCTAATATAAAATGAAGTTGGGGAAAAAAATGGATTTCATAGACTACACAATGTATTTTAATGAACAGTGCATGCTTCTCCCAGGATTTTTTAGGCAGCATATGGAAGATTTTTTTTTCTTGCATTTTGTGATAGGATCAAATAGGCTAAAACTCAGAACTGAAAGTAGAGTAATCTTATTCATAGTTTTACATCACTTCTTTAAAATCCAGGCATTCATATCAACAACATAATCTGTTCTCCAGTATATTGAAAATGTGCTAGAAAATACAAGGCATGTATAAATCCATATCCATCCATGGTCTAAAGAACTGAGAAAATCACACTGAACCCTGGAGTGAGGGAAGAGAAGGAAGTATTCACAAAGGCTAAGTTTAGCTTTCAAAGACCAGAATTGTTCAGCTACTTTCATTGTTGATAGGCGAGAAGCTGTACTGGGGGAAAAAATCAAGAATGCCTAGTTTATGGCTTCTGCTCTGAACCACCTTCTAAAGAAGCCTCTCTCTCTTGTGAATATTGTATGTTTCCCTCCTTTCCTCTGGCACTGTAAACTTCTTTTCCATATAACCTACGTACTGCTGTTCAGTACTTCGGGGAAGGATGGAGAGTTCACATTCATCCACTCTCTCTCCCATGCAGTGACTGGTTGTGTCAGGCAGCTCTGTTGTAACTGTTGGCCACAACACAGAGCAGTTAAAAACATTCTTTTACTTTACTACAGCCTGTGCAGCCTTCCCCCATTGTACAGGCATTTCAGAGACTATCACCTGAGCCCTCCCTCTAAGAGACAGCGCCCAGGATTCCTTTTGAAATGAGCTGTATGTAGTTTTCCACAGCTTTACTAATAGCTATTAGTTGGTACAGGGGACACACAGCCATTTTCCTTAATGCCTGAGGAGCTCCCTGATCTGCACCTGTGTTACACCTCTCCTCTTGCAAAGGCTTGCTGGTATGCAAAGAGGGAAACTTCAGAAAGTGGATCCAGGCCCCTCTCCTTACACATGTAGAATGCCATTTTCTACCATGGAATATAAAAGGCCTTTCAGGATGAACATGAAGTTAAAGGCTACATTATACAAACTCCTTTTCGTAAGTTTAACCTTTCTCTCACATTTAGGACAGAAACATAGAACAAAGTAGGCTGAAAGGAACGTACAGAGGTTATCTGGTTCAACTTCCAGATCAAGGACCAACTTCAGATCAAGCTGCTGAAGACCTTAATCAGTTGAGATCTGAAAAAAGGTCAAAGGATATTGAAATAAATTATGCCCCAGAATCTGGGTATGGCTAAAAAGAAGAGAGAGATGGATTATTAGTTTTCTGCTGAGTTTTACAGAGGAATTAGGATTGGTTAGAACTACATCCTTGCTTCTCCACTCCCCCCATCTCTTTCAGTACCTGATATCACAGAATGTAAAAACTTGTTTCTGCCTGGTATTTTCTTTTCCGATCTGTCTGATGCTCTTTCACCATAAAACTATTATTACTTCAGAGTGTCTGGGCATTTCAAACGGAAGTTTTATGTTACTGTTTATTTGAAAGGCTAGACTAAATCTATTTTATTAGACGGCTTGATTATACTTCTGCCTCAAAGAACTTTTAAAACTGTTTAAAATAAGCTGCAACTGGTGTCTTTTCAATTCTACTGTCTGGAGCGCCTGCTGACCGTCCTGGAGAAGGGCTCAGAGCAAGGCCAGCGGCCAGCAGAGGGAGCCCATGCTTTTAGCTTGGTCTTGGCTTACTGAAATCTTGAGCAATGCAAAAAAGGCAACACTAAGTGTAGGGCTTCTGCGCAGATAACTCAAGCCTTGATAACAGATGGTAGCCAAGTTACTTTTTAATTCAAGCAGAAGTATCTCTCTCGGGTGTGCGTGCTTTTGGCAAAACAATAAATAAACTCCACACCTTGCAGTAATAAGCAGTAAAAAAATTATTTGATGTGAATACACAAATGCATGGGAATCCATTCAACTTCTTCACAGATCAACTTGTAGATACAGTTGGAATCTTTTAATTAACCCTTGGCCTCATATGCCTTTTTGTCTGTTACTACTTTTTCAAAAGTTAAAATAACATCTTCATCTACTGCTGCATCTTCAGTTCAACCACTGCTTTAGGCTCTAGCCTTGTAAACAAATATACTGACTTTGTACATGCAAAGAGTCCCAAAGAAGTTGTGCCATGTGCAAGAAACACATTTATAACTGTGACTTTTCCAAAGAGTAGTTTGTTGTTTTAATGTCTTACTGAAATCTAATTGTTTAGGGTATTTTTTCAAATAGCTCTGTCATAATTTATGTTAGTTACTATTTGTGTGAAAGTGTTAATAAAAGATACCATATTTTTCATCTGTTACGGGTATGTTTTTACAGAAATTCCTCTGAACAGTTGCAATTCACCTGAACACAAATCTAAACTTTTTAGGTTTTACTCTGGCAAGGTACTGAGATAGAAATGGGAAGAATCGCCTTGCATGCTAAACGCAATGGAACTACCACAAAGGCCTCTATATTTGGACAGACCGCAGTAAATAACAGGCTTTATTTGAGAAACATCTATGTACCTGATAATACATTTTCTTTCTATCTATCAACCCACAACAACAGTAAGAGCTGAAATAATTTAGTGTCACCAGATTACTGTGAACTTCTGCACCTCAAAATAATTTAATAATAAAATTAACTTAATAATTAATTTAATGCTGATGTGTCTCAGATAGATATTCTCAAGAAATATAAAGTAAGAGTTCTTACTCCATGGAAAAAGGTTCTCTTAAAAAATGCAGAGGGAAAAACTTTGCTGATATAATACTGGACAACTGTAAAACTGGAGGAAATTCTAAACATTAAAGCTCCAAAGTAAAATATACCATAAATAATCTTCTTTGATCACCACATTAAATCTGAATTTAGGGTTTCAAAATAGCTTACCTAGTCTAACTTTTCAAACTGTTTTTAAGTTGTTCTCAATTTGTTATTAAAGTGTCCAAAGTTAGGACAGCAAAATCTACCAGTGTCTCAAAATTAGCAGTTACATCTTGAAAATGTAAATAAATAGAAATACCTTATTCTGAAGATTTCTGAGCACAAATGAACATTACTAAAGAGTAGCATCTGATTTGACTCAAATTCACCTGTGAATAATATGCTCGTGGCCTAAAAAAAGTTGAATACAACGTTAATGTCTATATACTTAAACATAATAATGTAATAATAATAATCTGACAACTTATCCTAAAACTCTGACACTTTATGGAAGGGGCAGATTTTGCTCCCTGTTACAAATGAGTCAACCAGCAAGTTGTTGAGAGGACAGAAGTCTGAAGTAAAACAACAGGACAGCTGAATTCTGCATGGCCACCCAGGAGCAGCACAGCATCCCTTATGAATTCTTCTCTCCCCAAACCTTTTCAATTGTGTTAAGTTCCCATGCTCAAAGAAATACTCCCTAAAATCATCAGCCAACAGACCTGACACTTGTGACTTTTTTCCATAATAACATTTTCTAAAATTCTGCATTAATCATTATTATTCTTAATATTAAGTGCATTAAGTGTGTATTTGTTCTACAGATGAAGATGTGTTCCCTGAAAAGGAAAATCTATAATGGAAATTAAAGTGAAAAAGTACAAATGCATTGCTTTTGACTTCATGCTTTTGAAACCCATTCCAAGTGATCAAACTTAAAAGTAATTATTTTTCAATACAATGCATTGCTTTCTCCTTTTGTCATTTTCTTTCTCTTTGTATATTTTAAATTCCATCTGGTTTTACCATAGTCCACACAAATATTTCAGAGAAAAATTAAACTTGACCAAATGCTGCTTCTGACAGATTCCAAGTGGCATTAGACCAAAATGATTAGTACTGATTTACTTTTAATCTTCTGTTTCACCTGTCTCAGGGGCTTATATATTGAGCCAAATGTAGACCAAAAAAATGTACATAAACAAAATGTACTAAGCCTGGGCTTTTCATATTAGTCCTTGTTTGCCAAAGTTTCCTCTTTCCTGCACGTAACTTCTCAGGGCTCTGCTCTACTTTAGCAGCAACTCTAATCATAATCAATGCAAGGATACTTTTGCATAGCAACCTTGATTTAGCTATCCACAAATATATAAAATAATTAATATAGGTGCTTTGAACCACCTTCTGGAGGAGTCTATTACTCTTAATCAGCTGCAGAGAGATGCTGGGAGATTAAATTTGGGTGGTATGAACACTCTCTCCTCATCTCCTACCGTCTCCGTTAATTACTAAAGAAAAGTAGCCAAACCCTCAGAGGCCTGTGCTATTAACAGAAATAAATATATTGGCTTCTGTAAAACTGTACTAATTTTGTATTGTTGCAAATCTTGCCTTTTCAGCTACTACAACAAAATGAACTTTACGCTGGATTTACAAGAGTTTAACAGATCTGAACTAGGTCTATAAACTATACATTTAAACTTCTTTCAGACACTCTTTTAAAAAGCAAGTCCTGCAGCAACCATGTGTTTTGAAATTTCAGTGCTAATGACAGCAATTGGAGGGATATTCAAACCATCCTGCATGGGCAACTGTATTAGCCCTGTAAGAGGCCCTGTGTAATCCCAATGGACAGTCTCTCAGCTAGTAGCCAGGGGAGAGCAAGTGCCTTGTGCAGGTACCTCTTCGTCTTCAACGATGATAGATGAAGCTAAATGATGCAACACCCTGCTCCCTGTTTTTGTAAAGAAGTCACAGGTCATGGGTCTATGCTTACACTCTCTTAAGGTGGGGTTTATAAATATAAAGACTCTTTCAAAGAAGTTGCTTGCCTCAAAGGCAAACACATCCCAAAATAAACATGCCTGCCCTGAGGTCAGCTAACCAGGCTTGCCAAGAAATAGAAGAGCAACCCAACGCATGTTACAAACATGTTCATGTTATCTAAGGCCCTGATTCTAACGTTCAGTCCAGAAATATATCTCTATATCTTTCAAAAACATTTAAAGCAAATCCATAGCAATTTACAGACTATTAACACTATGAGGAGCAGTGTTTGTAGAAGAAAGGGCATAGAAACATCACAGCTGTGTATTTCAACTGGTTGAGTTTCTTGCACATACCAAGACTTCTTGTCTTTTTCTCCTGCAAGTGTTTTGTGGTCCACCTTCCCTCCTCTTCTTTGTAATAACCTCCTTATCGTTCCCCTGCTCTAAACTTCTAAATTCTAAACTTAGTTCTGAGTATCCCCATTGTCTTTTTTCAAATACAAGGGCTCCTTCAACCCACTCTCATCTTCCTATAACTATCTGTGCTGCAATCAATCTTCCTCCCTTTGCTCCATGCCCCCCTGCATGAGGCTCCTTCTATCTTCAGCAGCTCAGAAGCTTTAGGCACACAATCCCAATTTCCCTTCCTGCTGGTTGCTCTTTCCAAATTCTCAACTAGTTCCCTTCCTCCACCTATAGCAGGGGCCGTGCATCATTGCCAGCTTTACAGAAGAAATAGCATTTCTTCTACGCCTTTGTAAGCATTCTACATTACCCATGTCACTGGCAGGGTCTAATAGAAGCTTTGTGTGTGTGTTGAAGGACATTTTGCTCCTTCCATCCCATAGTGTCATTTTGCATTACTGAAGGTGGGACTGCTTCAACTTGAAAGAGTAAACAGAGGTAGGTAATGTATCCTGCCAGTTTATCACCATGGTACAAAGTGAGGATGAAGCATGTGAGCCACAGAAAAAGGGACACTTCAACATCTGGTCCGATGAAGTATGTACTAAAAAGCTGTGTTGATTAATTTTGCACTGGGCAATATGCAGTTTTCAAAAACTTCTTAAAAAATTAAGTCCTATAAGGTATTTCCTGTTTGATTTGTCCGAAGTCCGAGTCAAGAATAGGAAAAGCACTGCTATCAAAATGATAGAGATGTTTGAAATGGTTTAGTCTTACTCATTAATGAAAAATTCTTGACTTCTGTCTCCACAACGAAATCTTTTTCTGTGCTCAGACCTCAGAAGCCAAATACACAGAGACAGAAATAAAAATACAGACCTCTCCCCCCTTCTAGAGAGGAATGTACAGGAAAACAAGGTATTACACCACATCTAAAGTCTCCCTGCAATTTGTCACAATTAGGTGCTTCTTTCTTAGATAGATTTCTTCCTTTTGCATGGCAGTTGATCCCAAAATGACTAAAGTTATTACAACCACCACAAAAAAGAAAAAGAAGAAAAAACAAAACATTGTGACCTCCTTCAAACAACTACAAAACAATGTAATCGCTCATTATACAGTATCATGCAAATACACTTCAAAAACCACAGGAGCCCTGGGGTGTTTGCCACACAGACACAGTGAAAGAAGGAAGGATGAAAAGAATTGGACAGAACTTCTGTATAAGCTGCTAAATTAAGAAATGACTCTATGCATGCACATGGTATGTATCAACTCCCGTCTTTTTACGCAGAGAAGAATGCAGATCACCACAGCACGTAGAGGACACAGCATCTCCACACACACATATTCAAAGGTTTTATGTTTTACAAGTGTTAAGATAAAGAAGGCCCTGCAACCCTCTGTGAACTGGAGTTAACTTCCTCACCAATGTGGAGGTATTGACTTTCCATGGGAGTGCTGAACTTGTGTTGCATTAAGTGAACAACATTTTGGAGACCTTCCTCAAAGTCCCACTGACAAGCACCACAGAATGCAGCACTTTCTGGACTTACTACTGTGCTATAATGCACAGTAATGCATTTCTAAATGTTTAGCTCTGACACCATCTATTATATATAACAAGTAGCGATTGATTGCTTTTGTGGGGTGAGAAAGTTAGAGTCCCAAGACTGCTCAATTCAGGAAATGGTTGAAGGGATTCATCCATCACAACACATAGAATCATAGAAT
>KZ505669.1:1015964-1145658 GCA_002844005.1 Limosa lapponica baueri | reverse complement strand
GTGTAAGCTGAGATGCTACCACAGACAGCGGCGCGGCGGCGGCGGCCGCAGCAGCTCCCCGAGCCCAGACGGGCGCCCGCCTTTCCCCCCCGCCGCGCCGCCGGGCATGAGAGCGGCCGCCCCGCGGCTCTAGGTACCCCCCACCCATGGCGACGCCGCGCTCTGCCCGCGCCTTCCTCCTCCTCCTCCTCTTCATCCTGCCGGGGCTGCGGCGGGGGGCGCGGGGCGGCGGGCAGCGCCCGCGGGGCTGCCCGGCGCCGTGCCGCTGCGAGCAGGAGGGCATGCTCGTCCGCGCCGACTGCTCCGACCTGGGGCTCACGGCCGTGCCCGCCAACCTCAGCCTCTTCACCTCCTACCTGTAAGTGCGGGCAGCCCGGGGAGGGGAGAGAGAGGGGGCACCGGCAGCGGCGGGGCGGCCGGCCGGGGAGGGCCCGGGGCCGGCCCCCGGCGGTGACAGGAGGCGCGGCGGGGTCGGGTGCGTTTGCCGCGGCGCTGCCGACAGAAAACGCCCGACTTCAAATAAGTTTCTAATCGCTTTTTAATCAGCGGGCGGGTTGTAAAGCGTTTATAGGTATCTCGCTATCTCGGTGCTGGGTCCGGCGCCTGGAGGATCGCTGTGTGATGTGCCGTTTGGAGGGTAATTAAAAGCGATTGCAACAGCAGAAACTCGATTAGATCCGCAGGGACGTTATCTTCACCTTTGCTTCCCGGGACAGGGCTTTGAACTGCGGTTGCTGCTGATTTAATCTTTAACAGATCTCCCCTCGGGTTGAGGAAAGGCAGTAAATAAAGGGAGCTGCCGGCCGGCGGGCAGCGGCGGGGGAGCGGTGCGGTGCCCGGGCGGGCAGGTGGCTACAGGGGTCCGTGTCCGTGTGTTCCCCGGAGCCGGGAGCCCGCCGGAGCCTACCCCGGGCATCCGCGCCGGGAAGCTCCCCTGCGTGTGTGTAAGGGACAGGGACGGCGAGAACGGAGAAACTTTGTATTACCAAAACAAAAACCACTCACCTCAAACCGTGGGGAAACTTTTTCTTTGTTTCCTTCTTTTTGGCATTAGGGTCGTCGTTTAGCCTTCATCGTTTTGTGTGTGGAAAGTGTTGGTGCGCTAAAAGTGTCGGTTTAGTGCCCTCCTTACCGATTTCATAGGGTTCTTTGTGGTTGCGTGTCCAGTAGCTTCATAATTTAATGCTTACCCTCCGTATCCAGCGTACAGTGTGTCAGTGTCTGAATGTGTTTGTCCATCTGTATATTTTGACATGCTGTTGACGTGCTTGCTACTATGGTTACTGTAAAGATGCTTTCACAGTATCGTGTGTCTGGGGCACTAAAGTGATAATTCTGAACTCACTTTCTTCATGTGCTTCAAAAGACGTGAAACATACGTTGCATCTGAGAAAGCAGATGAAACTAAACTAGACATGGTCTTGCTAAGAGAATTATAAACATGACAACATAGGCAAGGTAGAAATGAAATGCAACCAATAAAATCTAAGTACTAAGTATATGTTAGGAAAGGGCTTAGTTTTGTGAAAATAGCATTAGTTTAGAAAGAGGATGTGCAGCTGAAAGACTTTTCTAAGCATTACACATGTAAATATTCTTTTGAAATTTATCTTAATATGGTCAGTTTTAGCTTATTTATCATAAACATTTCAAAGTCAAAGCTATTAGTAATGTTAAGAGGCAGGAGTCAGCACTACTGAGTGACCATTTACAGTAGAGCAGAACTTTGGCTATACGTAATTAAGATACAATCTTTAAGGCATACAAAGTCTGCTGCTGGTTTCAAAAGTAGCAGGTCAGGATTTTGGGTATGCTTAGGGCACAATGTTTTCTGGTGCTTTGGAAAGTCATAAGCAGAAAGATAGACAACAAAGGTATAAAGGTGTACTTAAGCTGTACATACCCTCTGTCAAGAAGTAGATGCCGTAAATTCATGGTTGCTTGGAGGAATGCTAAAACTGGAAATTTTACTGTTTTACTGTTTTATGAAGAAAAAGAGCACATAAACATGCATGATGATGTCAAAATACCACTGCTGCGGTCTTCTGCTGTTGCAAAGATACATACCTCCAGTAACCTGTTTCTTGGTAGGATTGTGATCTGGTCCACACTTTTGTTTTTAAATCCTCTTGTCCTTCAGCAGGGGAATGTCCTTCTCCAGTCAAGAATTCTTTGCTGTTCAGTAGCATACACCCCGAAGTGAAAAAACCCCACTGTGGGACAGGCAGACTTTTAAGTGACCAAGGCTGTGTACAGGCAGTATAACAGTATAGAAGACATGCAGTGTAACAGTAAAGAAGACATGCAGTATAACAGTATAAAAGGCTGGTTCATACACATAGGCAGCTACACTTACCCATCTCCAAATTTACCAGGCTGTTATCCTTGGATTAATTATTGCCTAATTATGCAGAGTTGTAGCTCCTGCCTGCCTTCTATAAAGAACTGTCAGGTCTCATTTTCTGTAGATGGCTAAGCAATGGCAAATTGTAAAATGTGTCTGCTTGCTATAGAGATGTTCGCCTCCCTCAGCTTGGTAGAGGCCAACCAGATGCTCCTTGATTTTTTTTTTGGGGGGGGGGTTTCCCCAGAAAAACAGAAATGTCTTTTTGCGCTGTGACAATTTTTACTTCGGATCGAAGCAGGAGATTGAAACTACGCACTCACATTAACTCTGTTTCCAGCAAAAAAACCCATCTTTAGTTGATTCTGTTATTGCACAGTAGATGTATCTGGCCAAAAGAAGTCTGCTGTACTACCTTGTCTTAAGTTTGGGCTTTTGAAGTTTTTTTTTCTAAATTTCTATCATTTTTGTCTTATCTGGACACTCGCATAGAAATTAAAAAAAAAAAAAAAAAAAGGTAAATCTTTTCTTCATGTGCCCTGGAAATTGTGTAAAAAGTTGAAATGTCGAGGCCATTAAGGTTTGTTTTATGTTGGGACAAATCTGTACAGAGCGTGATATATTATGGTGTCTGAATTTTGCATGTTTTTTATGATGGTGCTCTTTGCAGCAGAGCTAAATGTAGTCTACAGATGGACCCACTACACACTTCTGCATTCTCGTTTATATTCCTAGGCAGCAATTCTTGCCTCCCATCAAAAATCTTTTTGTTTATGATTATGTGTCTGATGCCATGACCTGTTAGACTTTTCAAGAGCAGACAAGGAGAATCCAGGAGTTTCTTTCCATTCTTTTTTCGTCATTTACTTTTAGGCTAAATAATGTACTCAATGTATTTAATGCAATTCCTTTTGACATAAATGTGAATTCCATGTGCTGATGAAGGGCAGCACTGAGTCTCTGTTTCAAATTAAGAACATGTCACTTTCCTGTCAGTACACAGTCAAAAGAAGAAGCCAGGATCTACAGGTCTTTTGCAGATGGGACCCTCATTAATTTTCAAACCAAGCCTGTGAGTTAGTGAAATATTGTTACTATTTACTGTGATGTGGAAAACTGAGGCAAAGAAGGGCTTGCTCAAAGTTAGAGGTAAAGTTTGTGACAAACCCAGTAATTAAAGCCAGAATGCCTTATCCTAACTCCGTTCTTCAACCACAGGCTCACCCGACTTCTCCTAAATAATTACTCGTTAAAAACAGTGTAAAATCTGGCAATGCCTGTTCAAGAATATTTAGTATGATGAGTATATAAAAAAATCTGTTTCCATATCTCATGTGATAACACTACAGAAGATAGCTCTTAAAGATTTTGAGGGTCTCTGTTATGTGCCTGGATAGCACAGAAGAGTAAATTCATTATAAATGCCAGGTCTGTCTTCCCAGTTCAGATGCTGTCTTCTTTGTGATCAAGAACTCTCAATGAGTGTTTTATATTTATATTCCACTTAGTGGAGTATTTTAAGTGGAATATTAAGTGGAATGTTTTCATAATGTTACCATCTTAGATTGACATAGACGTGTGCAAATATTGCAGCATATGGTATGTTGTCTTTTACATTATAGTTTACTGAGTTATTTTGGCATACGTGTTATTTGCATTAAAATGTTTAATTTTGAGCACATTGTAAATAAGCATAGTAATATTTGGGAAAATCTGATTAATAATTTTTAATTATTCACAGAAATAATTAAGAAAAAATATTTTTCAAAACTATGATAACATTGATTCTATTACAGAAAAACCTATGAAGAAGAAATCAATGCATATTTTAAGGTTCCTAAGATATTAGTCTTCATATAAATTTTGGCCTTCTGCTTCATTCATTGCCATAATATTGTATTTGATGATAAATATTCCTGTAGAGCACAGTCAAAAGTGTATAGGCTATCTGAAAGTGTTTAAGACTACTAAACCAAAAAAATAAAAAAAAAGGCAGACTTTGGGAGAAAAAAAATTATTTCGTTTTTGAAGGTTAAAAAGCATAATTCCAAAAATTAACTACACTTCTGAAATAAGAAAGTTAACTGTTTCTGTGTCAGGAATAACCCCAAAACAGTAAGACAAAGCCCTTGGGGTAAATTTGCTCTATTTTAGTCATGCTGATCTCGGTGCAAATTCAAATCTTGTCTGTGTCTTCATCTAAGGTATCTTGGGAATGACCATAATTTTTCAAAGAGATCAAACAGCAAGGTATCTTCTTATGAAGAGTAAGCTTTACAAAGTCTCTTAAAACATCCAGATCCCTTGACAAAATTTAGGTGTTAGGTAGTTAGTAAAATGTTTGCCTTTTCTTAGAAAGTACTTCTTTACAAAGCTACAAAGTTTATAAACCGTTTTTGCACCTTTCGAGTTGAAATACATTAAATGATTGCCATGTGGTTTCCGTTAATAATCTGAGTCTTGTTCAGTTGAGGATGAAGGTGAGCCCAGGTTATGGATTTAGAATTTAGTGTCCCCCTTTTGAAAAGAAAACAGGGCATTTCCTCTTTACTTATGGCAACAGTAGGTATGCAAAGGTAAAATGTACTCATAGGTAAATTAGAGGTACATAAAAACACGTAGTTTGTGTTTGCCAGTTTCCAAGTGATTTGCTTCAAATTTCAAAACATAATGTGCCAACTCAAGGTTAGTATCTTTGTGAAAAATTTGGATTGAAAATGCGTTTAAGAAGAGAATGTCACTCTCCCCACTTGAGAATACAGTGCTAAAAATAGCTCTTTACACTGCTTCCTAAAGAGCCTTGTGCTGCTCAGAAGGGGGAAAAAAGGCACTCAAGACACTACCTCCCTCCTTTGTGGCATTTGCTCTGTGGAAACGCTGCATAAATTGGCAAGGAAAAGGAAGCTGTCTTTAAGCTGGTGGAATATAAGGAGCTGGCAGGGTGAAGGCACCTTCAATTTGGTTTGGTATCTGAAGTGCATAGGACAATTGGCTGGGCAGAGGGAGCCTGACTCCAGCTGAGAACGCGTGCACTGGGCTGACCTTCCCAGTCGGCATGCCAGTGGAGATTAGACTTTCCTCAAGTGCTCCCTTGTTAACCCAGTCTTTTCTCCGATGTCATTTGTCTTTCAAATGCTTAAAATTGCTACCAGTTTTGCAGCAGTCCCGATCGCTTTTTTATTCTGTTTGCTGGCCAAGATAATATTTCATCTGCCTGCGCTGTTTTGTTAATTCCCTATTGGTTATTTAAATGGTCTTGATTAATACAATTTATGATATTTTCCCTGACTGACTTCCTTCCTTGAACTGTCCAGCAGATCTGATTCTTTTCCCAGTAAAAGTCATGGTAAATAAGGCGTGGTTCCTTTGGCTCCAAGTAAACTGACAGAGGGCAGAGCATGATGTGGTGTTTTTGACATACCAAAACAGCTTTAGACTCCAGTTAGAAGAAAATACCTAACGTCTTTAAAAAGAATGAGATGTGATCAAAGCATGCTTACTTCTCAGAGATTTAGCAATTCATGTGGCAAATCCTTATGCTACATGCTCTGTACTGTTTACCGAGAAGGCCTGAGAAACTTCCGTACAATTTTACTAATCAGATGTGAGAAATTTAATGCCTGGAGAATTAGAAGAGAAATAAACAGAGCTGGGGAGGGGTAGGGCCTGAAGTGATGTTACTGTTACTTGTTGAATGAGTGCTACCCTCTTCCCTCTCTTGAAATCAAGGTTTAAATGAAAAACGCACAAAACTAGGACAATGAACAGCTTTGGCTATAGATGACAGTAAATCATGGTACCCCCGGGTTTTAGTGCTTGCCAAGAAGCATGTGGTTTTTTTCTAAAAGCCTAGGGACAACAGCTTGGAATATTTGAATTAGAGACCTTGGAATGAGTATTAAAGCAGCAGCACCCAAGTAGAAATACCGTCCTGGAGCGTCTTTGCCATTTAGATGAAAAAAAAAACCCAGTAAGCTGCTGCTCAGAGAGGTGTGATCACTCAAGCTGAGAGAGCACAAGCCAGCTAGTATTATACTAGGCACCAGTAATAACTGGAACTCCAAGCAGGAATGAGATGGGATAGCAGTGCAGATCCCTAGGAGAGGAGCTGGTACAGTGTTTCCCCAACTTGATAAGGCCTTTGCTAAAGCAGTGCATTCTGTATCACCTTCCAGTTTTATTATTTTGCTGTGTTTTACTAAGTTTTAGCTATGAGCTTTGGGTTTTGGGGGCAGTGGCCACAAGTTGTATTTTCATGGCTAGACACTGCTGCAAAGAATAATTATTTTGAAGTGTAGTGTTATCCAACAGTGATAATTACAATAATCAGCCACTCCCAAATTAAGATTTTATTGGTAACAAATGGGCTCTTAGTTTGGGCCCAATTGTATGATTTGGCTCCAGTCCTGCAAATACTTACCCAGATACTTAACTTTAGTGTCAGGAATGGTTCCACTGAAATCACATGAACAAATGTTTGTCAGATCAAGGCTTTGAATAATTCTAAA
The DNA here is from genome assembly GCA_002844005.1 of Limosa lapponica baueri. Classification (NCBI taxonomy): domain Eukaryota; kingdom Metazoa; phylum Chordata; class Aves; order Charadriiformes; family Scolopacidae; genus Limosa; species Limosa lapponica. The sequence continues at coordinate 1,138,806 of KZ505669.1, read as the reverse complement.
ACAATTACCCCCTCTCCCAATTATCAACTCATTTATGTGGAAGTTTCACTAAGATGTTCTGTTACACTGTCTCATTACACAGCCTGAAGCCTTATGTATATCATAAATTGCTTAAAAGCCTTTCTTTCAAAGTTTTTCAAAATCTTATGTAAAATGAATATTTAGTTTAATCTGGAACACACTTTCAACAATATTGAGTTATGTAATTACAATTAAGTAACTTTAAGGACAAGTTTTTGATAAAAAAATTGCTAAAACTTTTTTTGGATTGCAGTATAAAAGTATAGTCCTTTGGTACAGGAGATACATTGTTTGTGTGGAGATATATGTGTGTATAAATAGGCTTCAGGCAAATTAGAACAAGTATCCATCAGCCTAACCAGTGCAAACAACTATAGCTCTCACCACACCAAATCTCTCCCCTCTTTTGCAGACACTTGAATAAATGTTTTTGGTTTTTGTTTGGTTGGGGGTTTTTTTGAGGGGTGGGGGGAGTAGTCATGCTTACTAATATTACCAAACTTACGCATTAAGCACTTAAGTAATGCAGAAGTATTTGCTGGACTGGGACTTAATTTGTATAATGATTTTGTATAACCTCACCCTTTACGTCTTATAATTTGGTTTGTGCTTGTGTCATACACCTTCTCCCATGAAAAGTGTAAAATAATTTTGGTATTTACAAAGGGTAGGTAGGTAGAAAAGTACAGCTGGTGTTTAGTACTGCTACGTCTCTATCTTCTTCAGGTTTTTTGCTGTTAGTTCCTTTACCAAATACTTCAGTCTGCTTTGCTTGAGGATGGTATAGTTACAGCACTGGTATTATGCAGAAATAAGGCTTTCCTAGCCCTTGTTTCTGCAGCAGTAGCCATCTTACAGTGCCAGTTATACCATGTCTTCTGGATCCTGTGATAGTACAAATGCTAGTCTAAGTGAACGAGACAGCAGATGTGAGATGATGTCAGCATTAAGGGAAGTGTAACTGCACTGATTTGGCATTCACTGAGTTTGTAAATGAGCCTCTGTGTGCCCTGAGGGGAGAAGTAGGTCATAGCTGGCAAAGGAAGCAAGTAAGATAAGACATAGTTCTCTCTCACCCATCACTGAAAGTTACCTGTTCTGAACCACCTTGATGAGTAACTTGCCTTTGGGTCTTTTATCCTTGATCAGTTTGGCGTGGAGGCTGCCTCAGAAATTAAATCTTTCTCCTCTTGGTCTCGCACATGATGAGGTTGCAGTTATGTTTGTGGCGGGGGGCAGACCAAGTTGTCCAGTGTCCACAAATAAGATTAATCCTTATGAAAGCATAGAAACCAAAGTTTCTTAAACACCCTGGTTCACAGAGATTGCCATTTTGGAAGCATGAGAAAGGGGCAGGAACTGCTCCTGGGAGTAGGGAGTATGATCAGATAGCTGTAGCTGGGATCTAGGTAGCGAGACCTTTGAATTCTGCTCCTGGATACAGTAATGAAGCAGTTTAAATTTAAGCAAGTAGTGCAACTTCTGTAGTCTTACTCTATATATGTGATGGCTGGGACAACTACCTACATCTGAGTTTTGACTAATTTGGTAGTGGCTGATAAATGCTGGAGATCTGTAGATTAAAAACACTTAAAAACACTTAATGAGGTGCTAATTATGAGTATGGCATGGTAAAATAAGGTGAAATCCCAAAGGACTTTCTTCTCTTCATAAGGATGTACGTCTGCCTTTCAGTTTTGTTCATGGCGGTCTATGTGGGCTGAACTCTGAGATATATAAGATTCTTTTTGGAACAAGTGAAGTCTATGCAGGCGTCTGAAAGCAATATTTGACCTGCTGACAGCAAAATACAGGATCCATATGCTTGGTGCAATATGGAAGTATTGCCTGCACTCGTGCTGAAGTTGTGCAAAGACAGGGATTTGGGAGAGGGCCAAAAGAAGTGCAGGTTCAACCTTGTGACCTGACGAGGGTCTCAGGGAGTAAATTCCAGGCCTACAGTGTCCCTGCATAAAGCCTAACTATATTGACTTTAACCTGCTACAGGCACACACAATTACAGGAAGATGAACAGAGAAGCAAAAAAGTGCATTGTGAAGAAAGAGGCGGCAGGTAGCTTGGGAATCCGTCTGTATTGGTGCTATAGAGTAGTAAAATGTGGCTCTCATCAGGAAGCTCAACCAATTTTAAACCCTCAGGAGAAGTGGCAGTAATGCAAATCACAGTTTACATGTGTGCCATGTGTCTGCAATAAGACTTTGTAGGGTACAGTTACCTTGGCATAATTATTATCAGAAATGTTTGTAACTAACTGGCCCTACTGGATATAGGTCTAAATATATAGTTGGAGTGAAGAGTAAGGGTTTGCAGTACTGCTGCTGGATGTTTTTAAAAACTGAGTGTGGGGCACTGTGGAAGAGTAATTGGTAGCAGAATAAGGGGTTCACATGGTGTTATTTTGGCCTAGCACTGGAAAAGGACAATATGAAAGCTCATGATACAAGAATAGCTGCTGAGAAGGCTGTACGTTCCTCAGCATATGGAGGCTTCGAGTTGCCTTTACCTGTTGCCTGTACACATGTAGAGTAGTGTGAACTGCCAAGTGCCAGAACTTTACTTCTGGGAAGAGTGTGGCTAGTAGGTCGAGGGAAGTCATTCTCCCCCTCTACTCTGCACCGGTGAGGCCACAACTGGAGTATTGCATCCAGTTTTGGGCTCCCCAATTCAAGAGGGACAGGGAACTACTGGAAAGAGTCCAGCGAAGGGCAACAAAGATGATTCAAGGATTGGAGCCTCTCCCTTATGAAGAAAGGCTGAGAGAGCTGGGACTCTTTAGCCTGGAGAAGAGAAGGCTGAGGGGAGACCTTATCAATGCCTATAAGTATCTCAAGGGTGGGTTGAAGGAGGATGGAGCCAGACTCTTCTCAGTGGTTCCAGTGACAGGACGAGGGGCAATGGGCACAAGTTGGAACATAGGAGGTTCCACTCAAATATGAGAAAGAACTTCTTCACGGTGAGGGTGACAGAGCCCTGGAACAGGCTGCCCAGGGAGGTTGTGGAGTCCCCTTCTTTGGAGATTTTCAAGACCTGCCTGGATGCAGTCCTGAGTAACATGCTCTAAGCAATCCTGCTTCAGCAGGGGAGTTGGACTAGATGATCTATATGGTCCCTTCCAACTCTAAAAAATTCAGTGAAATTCAGTGAAATTCTGGCCAAGACAGAAGATGTGAAAAGAAAGGGCAGGACAAGCATCTTAGAACATCCTTTCTGCCTGAAGGGCAGAGACAGTATAGAACATAGCTGAACATGTTCTTGAAATCTTGAAGTACATGTCTTTAGAATAAAACAAATGCTTCCTGAATACTGATAAGGTGAAAAACTTTCATCTGGAATAGAAGAAGCCATTGTGTAGAAACAGATACCCATGGAGGAATATTGTAGCAAAAGTATTTCTTAGGTTATTTGGATGGAGTATTTAAAATAAATCATTATAGGGAATGGAGAAAAAAGACCCAGTGCCAGATACATCTCTGCATGTCATTCCATGTGTGTAATTTAATAGACTTATGCCAAGAAAGACTTCAGGTAGTTTTTGCTCTGCTTATACTAATGGAACTAACTTAATTCTTTGGAATTTGTACTACTTAAATATAATTTGAAAAATTTAAAGATTTTGGAGAAGCATTAATTAATATAATTACAATGAAGCATTCACTTCAGTTTTAATGTGCCGACACTTGACAGAAAAGCTTCATATGCCATTACTGTGCATTATGTCCGTCTTTCTGAAATAAATGAAAGTCAACATTTATTTTAGAAAAAAAGGCATACAGCCAAGTGATCATTATTGCCTTGTTTGTGTCAGGATGTCGACTCTGGCAGGAGAGTTGCGTTGTGTTGTGTCACGGAGTTGTGGTCAACTGTATAGACTTTGCAGCACTTTGAGGAAGGAGGGATTTTCTTTTGTTTTTCAGTCTTTTTGCTGTTGTTGTTGTTGTTGTTGATGACAACATTCAGTGAGAAGAGGAACAGATATTTTTTGGAGGATGCTTATACAGCCCTGTGATCCATTCATTCCCTTTATCATAGACAGAAAGAACCGTCATACCAAATAGAGTTATCAAAATCACATTTCTGTACATATTGGTGCCTCAGCTGCTCTGCCTTCAATGGCTGTCTCCGGTCAATCTGTGAAGAATCCCATAAACCTGAAGCCAGATGTGGCCTGTTTTTTCCATCTATCATCAATCACAGATACAGCATCTTGCAGTCATGTAGCTCTGTGTTCCTGCCTGTCTAACCATAGAGCAGTGCTGTAGGAGCATCAGATTTCACAAGGAATTTGTAATATCCAGATTCACTGGATGGTATTATTTACAGTGTTGTATCTCTGTGTGGGAAGTATATAGGGAAATGCTGCATGCTGTCAACATGCTGCTGGTTTAATCTATACGGATAAGGGTTTGTGAAAACTAATTATGAGCCAGTTTGGTTCCCAGTAAAGCTAGAACTGAAACTCCTTTTGATGATATGGATTGAGTTCTGTTGGGTCACAGTGAGTCTAATCTAAGGGAAATTACTCGCTCTTTACCCAAATATCACCATATGTTGAGTACGCAATCAGATTTGTTTTTCATATTTGGTGAATGAATAATTGCCTAAGTACACAATGATAGTAATTAATTGTAAATGACATTCATTAGTGGCTTTGATTATCTCAGCATGGAGACCTTCCATTAAAGTGTTCACGGCTTTTATAAGGCAGCATTAAGGTGGTTGTTCAATAAATATGTACTGATCAAGATTAGACCAAAGGAAAATAAGCACTCTATGTAATCATCATGTAACAATATGAATTTGGTAAATGGATGGATGTCCTAGCCACAGGAGAATAATAACAGAAAGATGTAAAGGAAAGAAAAACACACCTTAGAAGCAAAGCATTATGTCTATATTCTTTCAGTCAGTAATATCACTACTAGCATTAAAGATAAATGAAATGCATGTGTAGCTGTACCAGCATGAAACAAAATCAGACATGAAATAAGCCTTCATTTTGTTCTCTATCTGTAAAACAGTGTTGTTTATCAGAAACAATTCCAGCAATTAAAACATTTGGTAATCTAACATTTATTAGCAGATTTAGACATTAATCTGAGTGTTCCTCTGAGCTATCAAATCTGTTCACAATGAAATGCCTTGGACCAGTACTAGCCAATGTGACTCTTTGAAAGATGGGTCTAAAGAGCTCACAAAGCAACTCATGTATTTGTATGGTGTTTAATTCTTGGAACAATTTCTGGCTTATTAGGCAAACTGAGGTCTTCAAACAGTGTTAGAGGCAAAGGCCTGATTCAGTCCTCTTGGGTGCAATTAGAGGAGGCCTCTTGCTACTGCAGTGACCTTGGGTGCACTTCGGGAGCAAGCGGTTCAGGACTATGTAAGCTGACCTGAAAGAAACAGCCCAGGGCTGCACCAGGTGGGAAGGATGACACAGAACAAAGGGAACTCAACATTTTTCTTAATGAAGTACGGCACCATTATTGATGAAGGTGAAATATGAGGTGGAATTTCTCGGTAGTTACAGGATGAAAAAGAGGCTTTGAAGTTGCATACTGAGATGATTCTATAATGCTGCTTCAGAGCATATAATTCTTGAATAAGTATTTTAATAATGCAATACATGTATGTTTTTCACTTCCAGTTTAAAAAGACAGTTTTTGAATATTTTGTCATGTGTCAGGACAAGTATAAAGAAATAACTGTGCACAGAGATTGATCTCAGTGCACGGGGGTTTAAACATGGAGAAAAAACCTCAACAACATTCAGATACCCGTCTTTCCTTTTACGTCATCATCCATCAGAATAGATAATACAGCTCATATAAAATCAAGAGTTTTACTTCCTATGAATATTTTTTTATTTCTTTCATATTCATAGTAATCATGTTGACAGGGTTGTCTCTGACTGCCACATTTAGTAAAAATATATAAATAAATGTTCTGATAGACAAGATGATGGTTATGTTTACTGCTGGCATGAGATCATAAACTAATTTTTGAATTGTTGTAAAGCACTCAGAGCACAGATTGCATTAACATAATATATTGAGTATTAGCATATTAACATAAGACACAGTATTGATGGATAAAAATTCAAACTAGACAAAGGAAAGTACATGTTAGACCATGAAATAATGTCTTCAAACAGATGACATGGCATAGACGTGCAATTTTCTCTAATTAAATAAATAAATAACTCTTAAGCTTCCCATTGTAGAGAAACAAGTTTGAGATGTCACCATGTAAGTATATATGTGAGGCTGAGTGATATTAAAATGAATAAAAGCTTGTTTGAATACCAGTTCTGTACCTCATGCTACTCTTTCAGCATTTCACAAAGCGCGTGATGCAGTTGACTTTGAAAGGTACTGATTAAGAAGAATTCAGTAAAGGGGTATTGGAGTAGAGTTTATGCTGCTTCTAAAGTCCAGGCCTGGCAGGGGTGGCCAGAGGTACCTTTTGCCATTTTAAAATATTTTCTTCTGCAAGTTACTTAGGACAGCAACGCAGCTCACAAAGAAAGTAGAAAATGCCTAAGGCTGCTTTTTAGAAAAGCCTAGATATCCTGGGAACTGTTCCACTAGTCAGAACTATTGAGCAAAGAATTTCAGTGTCCTACTCTGGCTTCTCAGGAGGTTTGCTGTGTACTATTGTCTGCCTTTTCCTGAGAGGGCTACATAGAGGCAAGTGAGCCCCTTTCAGACGCTGACCCACGGCTGGGTCAGTGAAGCACTGTTCTCCAGTTCTGTGAAAAATGATGATCTGTCACAACTATCAATTTAGTTCAGCCTAATCATAGGCTTCTCTTAGATCTTAAAAAACTTATATCTGTGTTCTTAAACTTTCACATTTAGAAGAACTGACAATATAGCTACAAGCTTTGCTAGTTCTAGGTATAGGTCTCTGGTAAAATGATTTGATTTATTATACATACTATATTTTCAGGAGACATAAACAAATACAGGCTAATGCAAATATGTGCGTCTTCAGGCTAATGATTTCAGCTGCAGTGCTTCTGTCTAGTGTAGAACCTCCATGCACTCATTAAGTCTTATCCTTAAAGTGTAAAATATATTAAAATATAGAAATTAGTGGAGGTTTTTCTCAGTGTCTAAATCTCTCATTCTGTCAAAGTGGAAATACTTTTGAAGTTCTGTTATACATTAAGTTTTTCCTTGGATACCAAGGTATTCTATATTCATGGGAGTTTGGCAGTTGCATACTTTTGGATACAGCTGCAGACCTGGCTGTTTTGTGTTTGGAAGGAAAGACGGGTCATGGTGTGACTGCTGTGACATCAGGCAATCCAACTGTGGGAAGAATTAGCTCCGTATCATCTACTCAGTGCCTGATGTCTTCCTAGTAAATCTGTGTTTGCTGTCTGCATCTCTAAGTTCCTATACAGCTTTTAAGACCTCTACCCTTGCCATCTTTAAGCTATTAAAGTAGGAAAGAGATGCCTTACATGGGAAAACAAAGCTTTTTCAAGCTTCTCAGCTTACTATTCCAGATCTAGGAAGAGATTTTCCATAAGATTTTTCTAGCTATTGAGTCTGAATTACATCTCTCACTTTTTAAGACATTAACTGATAAGATGAAGAAGATTACTTCATTTCTAAGTTGCAGTTGATAGAACACATACAGATATTGTGTATGTCTGTATACAGGCTGGGGAAAAGGTTCTGGCAAATATTTGGGCCTTAGAATATTTATTTTTACATTATTTTTTATATCCTGTGTCAATTTAAATGTGCCTATCAATCACTTTGGAAATCTGCAAACCTCTACAACTACTTTGATTAGCAACAAGAGTATGACTGTAAGGGTACAGGCAGTAGAGAATAAGACAGCCGTCTAGATCTGATCCTCAGATCACTGACTAGATTTCTGTCATGTTTCTAGGTCCGTCCTCTTTGTGGAAGTAGTTATTGTTAAATAAATCTGAAAATTAAGTGGTCTTATTATCACAGTTAACTATGTAAGCTCTAATAAAATAGAATCAAACTGTTGAAGAGTCTACAAATTATACAGCAATTAAAATGGGGAAAATCAGAGTTGAATTATTAGGCAGCCTGTATTCTGAAGGGCAAAATAAGAGTTTGCAAAAAGGTGATTAAATCTATATCTCATTTTAACAGCAACCAGTCCTAGCTGCTTTGGAGGATATTTAATTGCTACCTTATAAGGGAAAACAAATCCCTGTGTTCCATGGTATTTTAATACTCTTGTGAATATTCTTATTCCTGAGAGCACACCGACCCTTTCTGAATGCTGCCAAAATACTAATTTCAGCTGCCTCAAGATAACAGTTTTTACAGATACAAATAGAGTGCTTTTTGAAGTATCAAATATTGATAGCTTTATTATTACAGGAATCTTTTTATTATGAAGAGGATTGTTTCTCATTTTTAAGAGGAGACACATGTATAGTTTAACCATGTGTTCATCTTCTCTCTAAACAAAACAATCCTAATCTTTTTTTTTCATATGTTCTTATGGTAAGTTTTTTAAAATTCCTTTTAATTATAGTTCTCAAATAGTAAATGTTCAGTGAATACAAAAAATTTTTTTTCAATTCTTTGCTTACCAAAATAAAAAAATACAGAGTAATCCAAAATCAGTGCCATTGCAGAAGCCAACTTCAAAAGCCAATTTTGTTCTTTGCTATAATTTCTGTGCCTGAAACGACAACAGAATGAGGATGTAGTGGGCATTTTGGGTTTGGTCCGAGGATTGTACTTGAGGGTAAGTCATGAAATCTTATAACATTGATGGTTTTGTGAAAAAGATGTGAAGGAGTGCAGGAAAAGCCTGATTTAAATGCTTTATTTTCTGATATGTTTTATCTATACAGTTTCTCTTCTGGTCCCGTCTGCACAGAATCTCCTCATACAAAGGCATAAGAAACCAAAATGGACCTTTTCTCCAAGCTATGAAAGGTGACAGATTTAGGACTTGCTAGATCTGTGAGGAAAAACAATTTAGGAGAGGCAGACCACCAAAAGTGAGTTCCGAGGTGCCAGCACGCGTGCTGGCTCCTGACACTCCCAGCTCAAGAACAATTCCTGATTTCACTTAGCAGGGCACAGCACTGGGGAAAGAACTCACTTTCTGCAGCTGAATTCCTTGAGTATAAGCTGCTTGTCTTTGCTAGTTAAGTTTCTGAATTCGCACAATTGGAAGAAGATGGTGCTCACAATTTTCTGGAAGATTAGATTTGCAATAGGAAACTCAGAAAAAATGTGCTTCCTTATTAAGATTCCCTCTGCAACAGAGACAATTTAAGATGTTCATGTTGGCTTTCCCCCCTTTGAAGCCAGTTGTTGCCAGCCTCCTGCTCTACGTTTTGTCTTTTACGGTTGTGCTGACTCAGCTATTTGTTGGGCTGTGCTTCTAAGCAGATCTGTGAAATAATCCAATTTAAAAAGAAACACATTTCTGGTCTTTGAAAAATACGTGTCTCATTCCACTGATCTGTGTTAGAATGTAGCCACAGAAACAGCCAAACCAGTGCAGCTGAAGGGACAGGGACAACTGATTGAGAGTACAGCAAGCAACTGAAGGGGAGTGGAAAACTTTCAAGTATTCTTGTACCATTGCAGGTTCCAATGCGAAAATGAACATACAGAAAACCATAGGGATGGGATTTTCTTATCTTTGATTTAGTTGTAGTCATGTGCTCATTAGCAAAAGTCTCTTGCCTTGATTAATTGGGTATAGTTGATAAACTTAGCATTTTGTAAAAATTCCATTGGAGGTGCTTATAATTGGCACAATATAAATTCTTCAGACTATTCCAGATGAGTCTAGAATTCAGCAAAAGTGAGGAGGTAAACATTCTCAGAGAACTTGAGTTCAATTACTGTGGTTCAATTTAGTAGTCAACTGAAAGAAAATTTTTTACCCAGACATAGCTCAATGAAAACAATTGCACAGAGCAGCAGTTCTTCAATTTGTGAGTCAAATAAGTATGAAGTTTATACACCAAAAAATTTCAAGATAATGATGGGGTAAAAACTTTTCCAAAATTGGAAGAAAATATCCTCTCCACTCCATAGTGAAGTACCTACAGGTAAAACATTTTGTCTGCTTAATGGCAAACTTCACCCGAGATATAGATGTCCTTAGCCTATAGACCACACAAGATCATGTTTAAGAGAGTGAAAGAAGACTTAAGAGATATACAGCTTACAGTTGAAAATGCCACCTTACTCTGAAATAGCTATGAAATATATCATCCAGAGCAGAACTTCAACCAATTATTAGCAACAAGACTCTAATAATTGTTATTAAGCCAATAGAGAGCAGTATGGCGTGTGTGTGTATACTTGACATATTTCTGCAAGAATAGTTTCATTCCTTTAGACACTGTGGCACTATTATGATGCAATAACAGAAAAGACGAATTGTAATAAGTGATTGCAGCAGCCAACTTCAAATATATTTGCTGGTTGTACTTTATTCCATACGCAGAAAGGGATTATTCTCTTTTGCCTCCCAGCTGCCATTGCTTGCTTTGAAAATGAGGCCAAATTCTGCATTCCCAACCAATGCTCCACAAGTAAAACATAAAAATAAGGCAGTCACATTTAATAGGTTATCATTTCATATATCATTTTACAAAACAAACCCAAAAAGGTAGACATGTTTCTGTTTCTAAAAAACTTAAACCATTCTCCAATTTTATGTTTCACTTTCCTAAAATTGAGGAAAGTAAGAAATGATACACTCGGAGCACTGAAGAAAATGTACTTCTACAAACCTTTACAACTATGAATTATCTCATTGTGTGTCTGTTGCAGTAGCCAGAGGATGCACTTTTACGTGAGACGTACAACGTAACAATGTTGATCGGAACATTTTTTTTACTAAGATTTGTGTTTTAACATTTTCAAGGCAGTTCTGTGTTTCTTGATTACCAAATAGCAAATCCCCCAGATTTGTTTTATAGTCACATTCTATATATATAACATTGTAAGGAATTATATTAAACATATAACAGGGTAAGTAGAATTGTATTTTAAAACCTTGCTTGTCCCACATAGTGCTTAAGGCAAAGAACACTGTTATATGTACTTCTGTAAAAAGTGTTTTTTAAAACTGACTTTATTTGTTTTACAGTTTAGAAAACTCTGCAGGTAGCCTTAAGAGCCTGTTCAATTCATTATCATTAAATCAACAACCAGAGCTTCTTTCTGCCATTCCCTGGCAGGATTAATGGATTTTGGCATGATTTGTGCATTTAGCAGTGAAAGCTCTTGCTGGGTAAGCTAGCAAGCTTGACTAATTCTCAGTTGTGCTAACTTCATAAACCTATTTTAAGGTTTTAACTTTGACTGAAGATTAGAGGTAATGTCTTTACGCTGCTACCTTTGAATATATGATACTCTAATATGATTATGTTTAGTAAGTGTAAACAAAATATCGAATGTATGTTGTATGGTACACACGTGAAAATAGGTACGTAATGGACATTTTACAACATCCTATAAACTGTCATTTTTGATGGTTTAAAATGAGATTGTACAAAAAAAATCGATGTATTAATATAAAAACACCTACATACATTTAAATGCTTGAAATATTAAGTGATACACAGAATTAGAAAACTCCACAACAGGAACAGATTATTTGTATTTCAAAACATCATACACTTGAATCAGAAAAGTGAACAATTATGATTTTATTTTATTTAAAGCTGGCTTGCTCAGCAAAGCCACTTTAACCTGTAAAGCATTCGAGTTACTGTTGGGTTTTTCACCTTTCCAGACAGCCCTAGAATCAGTATTCAGAAAAGCCTAAAGAAAGGAGAAAAGAGAGGAAAAAATATTTTCAGCCTGTCTGACAAGACTACATAAAAAGCCCGTGATCAAAGGGTCTTAAATACACGTTACTGGTGTGACAAACAACATTTTTGTCCTTTTATTAGATTTATTTTTCTTCTGAAAACTGCAGTGGCCAGTGTATAGTTTGTGAAAGAAAGCTGGCAGGGTTGTATTCTTTGATTCCTAATTAACACCTTCAGTCTCAAAAGAGAACTAACAGAAATACCATAAAATGTTGCAGCTGCATTGTTATTCCGCTTGGTTGGTTTGTTAAAAGTCGGCTGGGCATTGGCAGCTGCAATAAAGGAAAAGCTCAATGGATGTTTTGTATTGTGCCCACTGAAGTGAAAGAAGGCAACCATTTTATTTTCAAATGGGCAGCTGCATAGTGATGTTTAAATGGAGCTAAATGTGAGATTTACTGTTAATTTATAGTAATTGGTTATAAATAAAGTAGCAGTATAGCTTGGCTTTCATCTGTTAAAGCCATAGAACACAAATTGAAGGGAAATGAGTTATGAAGGGTAAAAAGCGAATAGTAAAATACTAGAGTGATAGAAAATGCTGCTTAAAGCAGTTACTTAGAAGGAGTAATAGTATTCAGTTTTGCAATGTAATGCAGCAGCCACCTTGGAAGCAAGTAGCCAAGCCATTCTTTAGATCGTGCTTTGAGAAGCAAAGGTAGACATTGCTTTGTCCCACTGTAGCAAAAACCAAAATTTTAATGCTGAGATCAGAACCAAATGCAACTCTGCCTGGAAAGCATAGGTTTGTACTTTTGGTAGTAGAATAAAGGAGGCATTTAACTCTGGTCAGATAAATCTCTCTCACATTCAAAAAACGCAATTAGGGAAATATGTAAATCTAGATGTTTCATCAAATGCTAGCTAAGGGGTTACCAGTTCTTTCCTTGTACAATGACTGAACTAAAGAACTTCAGTGTCTCTGTAAGAACCATTGTCCCAGCCCCAGAGCCCGTTGGAAACAGAGTCCAGACTGGCCGTGGGAAATACCTACATATTTGACACAGGCCCCATTTCTGAGAGAAAAGGGGGTGGAATAGAAAGTATGGAGATTTTACTGTTGCATTCTAATCAGCCATGATCTGCCTAATTTGCTTTGATCAGGAAGATAAACTAATTTTCCTATAGGCTGGATAAAAGTAATTAGCAATCCAATGCTTTCATGTTTTTGAAAAGGGTGAAGAAAAGAAGAGCAGAAATCGTTATGGTGGGAGCAAAGTACTCCTTTTCGGCTCATCTGAAAGCGCTGTTAGTTGAAAATAGGATGGTGCCATAGGAGAGGGGCCCTGATTAAGGTGGCTTTATGGGCTGGGATGTCATTGTGCACCATGATCTATAATGCTATGCAGCTAAATGTTTCTGAAGGTTAATTTCACATAAGTTTTAGTATATTTAGGTTCTCTTCTCTTATATGGAAAAAACAGTAAAGTATGTCTGCCATTCTCTGAGGATGCTGTTTGATTTCCCGAGGCATTTTGGTATCTTTCTCCACAATCGCATTAGAGTAATTGGGTGGTTAATTAAAGTCTGGATCTGCTGCTACCATAAGGCTTTAAGATAAGGGTTTCTGTGGACACATAGTGAAATCAAAAATGCTATAACCATAGCCAAAGCCAAATTACTGGATATGTTTGTCTCCTGATTCTGTTAGGTAACAACCGTGTGGTTCTGCAGGCCTGAGCTGTGACTGTTAGCCTTACACGTGCACTATGGTGTAGCATGCCTCCACTAAGTTTTCTGGGAGCTGTTACTCCTCTTTGGCTTTGGCCATTCCATTTAAGTATAAATCAAGATGCCTTGAAAGATACTGAGTTTCACTATAAAACCCTTAATATGGAGACATGATGAAATGCCAGGACACAGAACTGCCATCTTGACCCAGGCAAACAGTACTCATTCAGATAATCTTACTGAAGTCCACAGGCTGCAGAACACCCCATTTTTAATCTCTGTCTTTAAAAATGAAGATTATTTTGGAAATATTTATTAGCCATCTTAACTAGTATTAAATTGAGAAGCTTTCAAAGAATATGTGTTCCTGTAATTTTTTATGTTTGCTGCCAATCAGCAGTCTGGTGCTCTGTCAGTAACAAACCTATTATCATAAGCAAACATCTCTAAATTATCCATCCCACATGACTTGAAAGAAATTACTGGACTGCATTGTTCACCTTTTAGCTATTTCGCTTTCACAAGCTTGACTTACAGAGGTATAGAATGTATTTCGGGGGTGCATCAGAGGCCTAAAACACCCATTCCTCGTGGAGGCCAGACAGACCTTCCATAACATTAGGGTCTCACATTTATACATACTTTTGTGCTATGCAATAATAATGCAAAGAAGAATCATGTAACCTTAGGCTGTACTAAATGAAGGTTAAGGATTACGCCTTCCCCCAGGTCTCCCCATCTTCTGTATTAATTGAGTAGTTCAGCAGGCAGTTACAGCCAGCCTACTTGATAATTCTGTCTACCTACCTCTTTGTATTTTGCAAGTTATATTTAAAAAGTCAGATAAGCATAAGGACTCTATTCATCATTTGTTGTATTTGTATTGCAGTCCACGGCCATAATTGGGATTGTGGATCCACTGTGTTGGGAACAGTAAAAATATAGAGGCAGGCTCTATAAAAGATTTTGTAGGAAAAAAACAGCTATTTGTGATGAATGGGAAAACCATTTTATGGTGTGGATAGAGAAACAGGGGCATATGTTCTATCTCAAAGACGCTCCTATTAAAAAAATAATATCCTTTAAAGACTGAGTTTGGAAAATTAATTTCCCCTGCCAGCAAGATGCACTGAATAGTATTTGGGGGAAAAAAACTATGTTCCTGTATGATAGCACTCTTAAACTGAAGTAGATAACAGATTTTTCAGTTGCCTTTCTACATCCTGAAATACGTTGGCATTGTGAACATGTGCAGTATTTGCATTCCAACCCATGTGATGTCAGCTGCAAAAGCTATGTTAGATCGAATGTGAGAACATGGTCACAAAAATAAAAATTGATGGAAGAGTTATAAAGAAAAGTAGAAGCATTCATTGAAGTACCACTGAGAGTTGCGGTTAGCATGGGAATATTTATTGGTTTTGGTTAAGAGACAGCACCGCCTCATAGATAAAGCATTGATCTGAGATGCAGACTTATATTCTATTTCGCTTCCTTATTGCATTGCTTAGTGCCACAGCAAGATTAGTTCCTCTCCCACTCTACAGTGTCCTCAACTCCTAAATAGTAGTTAACTCTTTCTTTATGTTGTTCTTTGGAAAGTATTGCGTAATTGAATATTGCTGTACAAAAAGCGCAGGACAGAAAAGCCAACAAGCACATAATTACTTAGGCCCAGAAGATTCTCCCCCCACTCCCTACCAATACATATCCTTCTTGGATATGAGTTGGCAGAAGTTGCTCCCCTGGCACTCCCAAGAGAAGAGATAGCAATTTTGTCTCAGATCTTTGAATTACATTACATTTTCTGTAGGATGTGAGCTAGAGTGCAGATTCCCACAGCTGTTATTCACAAACCTGAGAAAGGACAAAGGATTGCTTTTATCCCTCTTTTCAAGTTGCACAAAAATTAGTTTCCTAAATCCTTGGAATTTTTCAGAATGAAAACCATGAGGAAATTGGAGGATCTGTGACTCTTACAGGAGGAAAACACTGACCGTAATTATGAAAGTTGTCCTTCTTCCGTAGTGTTCCGTTCATTACAAGGCCAAGGGTTTTTAAAATAACATTTTCGTGATAATACGGAAATACACAACTCTCAAAATGGTGCAGAAAAATAGTTTTATAAGGAATACTTTACAGTTTTGTGATATCAGTCATTTCTAGTCCCAAAGGATTCAGTGCACATACAATGTCACGTCTAGGTAGAATTTTTTAGGAAGATACATAGGAGCTCTGCCCGTGTTCTAAGCCATCTGGAAACAGTCAGCAAAGCACTGAGCCTGACCTTACCTGAGCACTAACCTTACACAAAAGGATGTTTTTGATCTAGAGACACCTAAGAATCTGCATGAGAGAGAAACCTGCTCCATCTCATTAAACCTAGAGGAATCTGACTATAAGGTAGAAGCTGATGTGAAATTGGGCTCCCTAAGCTCTACTTTCATGAAACACATCCTGAGTTACAGAGAAGAAAGATTTCAAAAGTCTTTAAGTGTTGTTACAGCCTAACTCCCATTCACTTTTGTTAGGGTTTTACTAATTTTTATTAAATTGTCCTTACTAAGTACTCTGTATTTCTAGGAAGACTTACCCATTTATAATTTTATGAAAGGAAGCCCCACAATCAAGTCACAAATCTGAACATATACCAATGAAAGTAAAGGCAACTTCTCACTTTCCCACATGAAGAAAACTAGTTTCTTTCAAGAAAAGCTTGAATAAACAACCAGTCTCACTCTCCTGACAGTCAGTGTAGTCCTAGTCGTTGGAGAGCATTGACCAAAAAAAGTCCCTTATCTGAAGATGAGAGAAATCTTTCTAGATTTAACTGACTACACTAGGAGCCCAGAAGCCTGTTTCACATGCAGACATGAATCCCAGTCTGAGAGGTCAACCAACACAGTTGCCTAAGCAACTAGTGCACTCAATTTACCTTAGGGTATCTTAGCTGGCCTTCAGCTGTCCCTTCAAAAGGCAACAGGCAACCTGTGTCATCGGTCATAATGTAATATTTGCCAGGCCCATATGGATGTCTCAGGAAACTGAGAATGTTTCGAATGACTCTAGATGCCTATGTTTAGCAAATTAAATTGAGTCTTCATTCTTTAATGAAGCTGGAGCTTCATTTGGGTGGTCACAAACATCTATCTTATGCCATTTAAGGTACTCCAGGTTATCTGATGTATCTTCATGAGGTACCTATTATATGACCTTTATGGGAAGTGTAAGGCTATTATAGGGCCTTTACCATCCTACTGTATGGAGAGTGTTGGTTGGAAGCCAGATATGATACCCTAAATCATCTCAAGAAGTGACCCACAGATAAAAAAATCTGACCTAGTTTAATCAGGCAGGAGACCCATAGCATAGTTCCCCTAGAAATCTTGAAGACACATGGAAAATTGCAGTATTATTAACACAGTAACTTGGGGTGGGGGGAGAGGGCAGGTTTGGAGTAGAAAAAGCCTTCTGTTCAAACTTGTGTGATAGGCTTCATATTATTTTTACAGTGAGTTGGGCTGAGCAAAAAATGAATGGGATACATCCACATCCATATAGGTGGTCAATAAGGCAAACAAAAGAAGCAGATGCAAGGTGTGGCCTTCAGCCATAGTTCATGTGATTTCACATGTATAAATCCTTGACTAAGCTGCTCCCTTTCAACAGTACTATAGGGAAGGATAATCTTTGTGTATCCTTGTGAGGGATGTCAAGTGAACTTCGCTGATCCCCAAGTTGGGTATTCTTGGTGTTCACAGTAAATTGTCCAGTATGGTAAAAAGATTGATTTGTTCAAAAGAATTAGATCTATCTGGGTTGGGGGAAATTTGACAGGGGTCTGATCTTATATTTTTTTTAATATTAAAAAATTTGCCTAGCATTACATCATTGGCACCTCAATATTTGCCAGGAGTCTCTAGTGTATGATCTTGTTCTGTTTTTCTTCTTTTCTTGATACTTAAACATTTTGACCTCATTATTTCAATAATAATAAAAAAATGTCTTGTGCCCTTCACAATAGCTCATATCTTGGCTTTGGTATAACTTATTGGATGCAAAATGCAAAAAAGAAAAAAACTAGGAGAGAACACAGATGTTGTTATGATGTAAGAATAGCCTAAAAAAGAGTTATATGTGTAAGGGGCAGAGGTTTTGAGGGTTTAAAGTTTGTCCATTTGCTTTATTTGGAGAGAGATAAATTAATATAGTATTGTCCTAAAATACGACCACAAGGCAGTATGTAACATATTATAAATTATTAAGCCTTGTAAAGTAAAAATGTTGAATAATGATTTTTATGAAGTTCTTGTCTTTACTTTCAATATAAAACAAACAAAAAGTCTTCTGACATCTGATTAAGGGAAATTTTAGACTTGTTTCTTTAGATAAAACAATCAGGTTCTGCTTTAATCAGTTTCATTGTTGAATTAGAAGAAACATACCTTCCACTCTTAAAATAGTAACATAATTGTAAAGTTGTCAGTCTAGAGTTCCTATTTGGACTGATTACACTTGATAAAAATAACAAGCCATGACAAATAGCGGGGCTAGGTTTCAGTAATTCACTGAAGAATGTCTCTACCAAGTCTTTGTGGTAAAATGTCTTGTTTGCAGGACAAATGCAGAGTTGAAATAACAACCCATGAATACCACTGGTGAAATGGCTATGTACACAAGGTGAATGCTAAAGTTTTCCCTTCTGAATGGACCTTTTAATCCAGGCATTATCTAGCCTCTGAAAAAGTCTTCAGTAGCCTTACGTACAGATTAATGGGAAAAGCTGAGACTCTGAGTTGGGCTATTTGCCGAAACAGTTTTCAAGATTTACTGATGGTTGACAAATGCCATTTAAGCTTTCAAAGCCATCAATATGCTATTGAAAGGGATTTAGAGGGAAATCCTCCCACTATAGAAGGCGAGGACTTTGAAGGATCTCGGTGGAAGCCCTTGGTCTCCCCACCCCTTCAAACCTTTCACTGGCTTCCTTCAGCATATAGAGCCCTGAAACGCGTGGCTATGGGAAAGGGGGGGGAGGTCCCTTTCAAAGGCATTTGTATGTAACTGAATGTGCCAATCTGCTTTTGTCCAGGCATGAGAACTGAATAGAAGTGTTTCCAGAAAAAGTCTCTTGTGCTAATGGTCAGCTTTTCAATAGGCTTTCTGCTAATAGATTTTTAATATGGGAGCTGGAAATGGCGAAATACAAGTTTGAAAATTTTGTTGAATTGAAAAATTGCCTAGAAAAGGCTCTCTGCCCTATAGCATTTGTTAACAATGCTACCATTTCCTTCTTTAACACTGGCTTTTAAAGAAAAGTAATGTCATACATTATGCATGTGACAAGACAAATCACCTGAGCTTTGAGTTTAATTACTTAAAATAATGCCCTGTCTTTTTTCTGCAGACATTTTAAAACCTGTTTCTATGTTCTTTCTTTTTTCTGGTTATTTAAAAGCTCATTTTCAAACCACATGCCTTTATTAAAAAATGTCCATTATGGGATTAGGTTAGAAAAAAAGACGCCTTAGATGATCACGTTTTTGTTAAAGGGTTTTGAATTTAGGATCAGGATGGCTTGAAGTCCTAGCTTTTTCCTGTGTTCTGCTGAATCTGCAAGATTCAGGATGAAAATTCTGAAGAGCTTAATGAAACTGCACAAATGAAAAAGTGGCAGAACCCGCTGGACAGTTCTGGAGAAGGGATCTCTCTGGAATCTCTGGTGGATCATGCAAGGATATACTGGAGCTTTTTTCAGGGAGTTCCCAGTGAGTTTGTGTTTTTCAGTCAGAACTGATTGCCCACAAAACCCCCTTTGCAGTCCTTTTAATAGCAAAATGTCTAACCATTTAGAGCCATGCAGCGCCATCTTCTTCAGTCTGCCACAAATATGTGAAAGTTGCGATCCATGTGCCAAGACCATGACACATCTCTAGTTTTCCACCACTCTCCGCATGGGATGGGAGAATGAAGCCAGCCTGTGGGCTGAGGTAGTCGCTTTATACCCGTTGTGTGGTGTGAAGAGCAGCACCAGTCTGCATGCCACCAACTCGAAACCACTCATGAAGGGACAGCAAGGCTGACTGGATTCTGCGGAGCGTGGAAAATAGGATAACACCTCTCAGCAGAAGACCTTCTTCTGCTTAATGATTGCCTTGACTTTACTTCTGTCCTATATTTCATTTCTACCTGCACTATTTTCAAGCTGGCATCCGTTCTGTCACCGTGTGGGGGAGAAATGCAGAAACAGCAGTATGGGGCAGGTACTGCCTTGTGCACTCCTGTGCAAGACGAGACCAGTGGTCATAAGCAGTTGCTGTCATATAGGAAGTGGGTGGTGGTGTGTTCGTTTGTGCTACTTGCTAATCACATGGCAAATTAAGCCTATAAGAGATCTCCCAGAGCGTCTAAGCCTTCTAGTACCAAAATGTTGATTGGTCTTTGCCCAGAAGGAAACATCACAATGCAGATTATTCTGAGTAATCCTTCTGGTTTCCTGATGGAGCTGACTGGAAAGCTGGACTTCATGTGAAAGAAAAATTGAGCAAAGGTTATGGAAAAGAGAGAACGAGGAAGGAAAAATGAGCAGAATCAGCACATCGCTTTGGAAGCACAACATCCGAATGAAAAGTTAAGTGCCCAAATATTTGGAACAGGTACGACAACCAAATAGAAAAGAAAGAAGGGCTTTAACAGTGGAAAACACGGAAGTAAAAGAAACTGAAATAAATGACTTCCTGAGATTTCTGGAACCTCCTCACTTGAAAAAAAGGTATGAGGATGATTTCATCAGCAGAAAATGTCATACGTTCCTCTCCTTAGCGACCCAAATGAACTTCATTCTGTCTTTAGCTAAACAGATTTTAGAAACGGTAAAAGGACTGGAAAAAACATATAGAGATCTTCCCAGTGAACCCAGTGATACTACCTTCACTACTCCAGGCAAAGCAATGTGCTGTTGCATGATTTCCGCAACTGTGAAATGCTGCCTATTGGGTAGAACCTAGCATTAGGCATTAGGAGCCCTGGGATGACGTCCTCCTCCCATGGGAGTCAATGGGAGCTTTGCTACCAGCATCAGCAGAGCCAGGTGTTTACCCCCAGGCACTGTTGTAGTGCTGACATTGACTTGCTGTGTTATATGTTTTCAGACATGTAAATAATAGGGTGGCTGATTCTTTCCAGCATTTTTATAGCATTTGGAATAGCTAAAGAAAAGAGATCTTGGAAAGTTCATTTCATGTGCAAAAAAAAAGCAGAGCTGACAGGTGCAGCATAGGAGACGCGTTTATTTCACATATGCACGCAGGTGGAATAGAGTTGGCAGCAATACTTTACATTTGTTAAAGGTTTGTTTTGGCTACTGATGTTTTGTAATATTGTTCAATATTGTATCCAGGAAGACCCAAACCTGATATTTGAAACCTGAAACTGGGACACAGCAGTGGATTTGTCTGAACATCACCAATTAATTGCTTGCCCTGGAGAGATTTTCTGTTGATCATAATAACAATCACAAGAAGTGGTGGGTCACCGGCCTCAAAATGAGGTTGCCAAACAGTGGACTATGTAAACGCTGTGAATAAAAGGAAGGAAGCAGGGATCATTTATTCTGGATCAGAGTCTGCTGCCTCTACTCATACTAAATATTAGCTTATCCTCTGAATAGCCCAGCTCACCTCAGTAGAAATAGTCCTGAAGTATTTTGCCTCCGTGTATAGATTGTACATCTCTGATCTCAGTAATTTAAGTTACTGGAAAGGGAAATAATTTATGCAAAGAGATGACACTTTTATACTAGAAGGAGCACAACCCTCTTCCCTGAAGATTGTGCTGGTATAACCACATGAAGGATACATGCCAGCCTGATCCAACATGTGAGGTCTCTACTAGAGATTACTCTTTAGTAGGGTGAGTTAGTGCGTCTCAGCCCTGCTCCTTGACCTGAATTGTTTAAAGCTAGTTCGGGGGTTTCAGTGTTCTGCCTGTCTGAAGGACAGCACTTCAGGTACAAGCAAACAAATTGTGTGGAGACCAGGTATATGGGATGTCAGTGTAAGATTAAGGGCCTGGTGTTTATGTATATTCAGACTATTTTATACCAGCCCATGTGAAGGTATCTCATGATGAAAATGAGTTTTGAACACTTAAGCAAAAAAAAAAAAAAAATTACCTGATGGTGAAATACAGTGTTTTTAAGTCTGTTATCTTTGTAAGAATCAAGCTATATGTATTTCCTGGCACTTACTATTGCAGAAGTTTGGGTGTTCAATCTGTCAGTGAAAAATCTGACAGCTCTGTCATTCCTCTGAGCTCCGTAGGAGGTGTTGGAAGAGGCTGTCAGCCAGCCAGGGGCTGGCAGATCTGGAGGCCCATTGTATTCCAATGAACAAGCTCTGTCAGACAAAAAGAGAAGATGTGCATACAAGAAAAAAATCCACAACTTTATATCTCTGAAGAAGATTTACAGTATTTATGTCCTAGGTATAGGATCACCCTGCATTTCTCTAAGCCAACACTGCCAACTGAAGAAAAGAGTTCTGCTTCACCTTCCTTATTTGTTTCTCCTCTATGTTTTAACTTGTGGTGGAACAAACAGCAACACAATGAACCAGCTCAGGGAAGTGATTTGGATTAAAAACTTTTTTTATTTTTTCCCTGCTGTATTTATTTAATCTGGATCAATTGCCAACTCTGGTTCAACAGCGTCCTCAAAAGAATGTGCTGTTGGGTGAGGAGGAGGAGGAGGCAGAGATCAGGAGTCAGTCTTTTGGTAGCAATGTTGGATGAAGATGAGCGTGCTGGTAGTGTGACGTCAGTTGGGTTGTCCACGCGATAAAGAGAAAATTCTGTAATGAATTAATTCAACTAAGCAACAACACAAAAACAATCAAATTAGTAATTCAGAGCAAAACTCTAGTAGTTGTGATGTAGCCTAGCATCATTTTCTCTGGTGAAACTCTTCAATCACTCTTCAACAACACAAGGTACAACTGAACTGAAATAAAAGTAGAAGCTGTGTTAAAACAAGTCCAATCATTCAGCACCAATGCATAGGAAAATGGGACCCTATAGAATAAGAAAGGTGAAACAGCTAACCAGAATTTTACTGGAAACTCCTTTTGAGATAAAAAAGATCAGTACGGATCAAAAGAGGTGGACTCTTGTCTTTGCTGAATGACGCTTTTTGCCATTTCCTTTACCAAGTCGGAATTTCACTCGATCTAGGGTATGTATATTTTGCAATGAACCAGTTTGAGAATACCAAGTTTATATATGCGACAACTGCTACGTTGCATCACACAAGGTAGCATTGTGCGGAGACCCTGCATCATGAAATTAGTGCAGTCACAGCAGTATCCTGCTGTACCTGGGATCATTAGCCTTTCTGAGAGCACCTAACATGGTAATGCAGCTTCCAGCTCTGGACCCAGCTCACTCGTCTGTACCTTGGACACCTTTGCACTATGCAATGGAGGACATATATTTGCTGCTGTAAAGGCAGGTGTGTTGACACAGGTTTGCAGACACTCAGACTTACACCGTCACTGTTAGAATATGTTTGTAGCAGATGCTCTCAAATCTGTTTGCTTTTTAATTCTTCAAATCCGTGCTGTGGAATTGAGTTGAGGCAAATTAAGACCAGCAAAATAACTAATTTACAGTGTATCTTGTTATGACTGAAATCAGGCTAATCCTGATTCATTTCCACCCTCAGGAGCCTCACTGAAGTGGTATTGGATATTTTGGTGAAGATGAGTTTTAAAATTGGTTTGTGTGACATGTAACCTATGCTGTGCATAGCTTCCAGTTGGGTATTCAGCCCACCTGGCTTTGTGGCCCATAATACTTGATTTAGGAAGGTTGTACTTTATGACTTTAGCTTGTATTTTGAGTCTTTGTCTGCACTCAGATATTTTGAATTAGCTTCTGCTGTATTCAAGGTGTAGTACTCCAGTAAGCAAACCATGCTGTGCTTTTTGTAGATGTTCTCCTCTGATATAAATAATCATAATTCAGGGACATCTTTACTGAATTCAGAGTGATGAAATTATAGACCTGAAATTAGAAGGAAATTGAACCCTCATTTTCTAAAATGGATGAATGTTTCCATTCATTCAGAAAAAAAAAAAGGTTGTTTTCCTGTATTTCTGTCATTTTTATAACAAATAGTTGTAAAAATAAGGAACTTCTAGAGTTGCAGAAAATATTCTGAAACTAAGAAAGACCAAGGGATTTTTTTCCCAGTCTTGGTCACTTCTAATACATATCTTTTCTCAATTTAACTGCACTGTTTTTCATCAAAAATAAGACAAACAGTACCTGCTAAACAAACAGGTAAGGATGAAAAACAGAACGAACATTTTAGTAGTTGTCTTCACAAATTACAATAAAAATTAATATATTTTCCTGTTGTGTATTGTTTCAGTATATGACCATTATGAATCATGTGTGCAGTACTTGTAAAATCTATTTGAATTAGTGCAGCAGAAACAAGCAATAACTCACAAAGTAAAATAATACTAATACAATCTGTGGGCATGGGAGGAAGAAGAATTCCATTCAGTCCTCTTTTAATTGCTTCTGCTGGCTTCTGTATTATAAAATATTCCTTTAGTTATTTAAGCTTTAAAATATGTGAGTTAAGTACAGTAAATGATTGACATGTTGGAATGTTTTTGTAACTTACCCTGGTAATTATTACTTAGCAAACTGAGTCTTCAGCGCCAAATGAACAGCCATGAATCAGCTTTGAAAGTAAATGGATAATTTCATCTAGTGAGCATTGTGAATTTGATATACAAAAAAAAAAAGCAGAGAGCCAGAATCTTTGCACCTAAAATGAAATGTCAGGTACTTGTCAGATTAATTCAGCACTGTGTGTGTTTGATCTGATCTTTGATCTTTACTTTCTTTTTGACCCTAATTGTTTGCTCTGCCCTGCTCCCTCTGCTGGAGTCTTGGATAAACTGAATGGCAAAATTCTTTCCTGAAAAGATTAATCATGCACGTACTGTTTGCTTTACAAATGTTCTGCAGTCTAGAATTAAGTAAGTCTTTGATGGCAGTTTATATGACAGATTTGCCTACTGTGTTCAGGAATAATGCATGCTGTTTAAAATGACTGTGTTACAGAGCTTCTGCAGTAAGAAGCCAAATTTTGCTGTCTATGACACTAGAGGAACACACTGAGAGGTGTTGGGAGTGCAGAATTTTGGCCAAAGCATTTTGTTAATTTGTGTTGAATCCAGATGTGCCCTGTCAGCCTAGTTTGCCAGAATCTGACGTTTGATAGTCACCCAATGGGTTATTGGCCAAATACAACAGCAGAGAAGAGGTGTAGGCAAAGCCGTCCTGACCTTGCTGGATCACCTTTGAGGCTTCCTTAAGTTGAAGGTGCCTGATCCTTCCCATAGATGTATATTTACAATTGCAGTGGTTTTCTCTTCTGTGAGCAAAATGCACTGCTGGAACAAGCACCACTGGTGTGCCAAGGAAGGGAAGGACGGTGCGAGGGGGCCAGTGGGAGTACAGTCCGTTCACTGGCATAAAGCTCTTCATGAGGTGCACAGGCACACATATTCCCACTGCAGGGTCTATTCTCATGTGACCACACGATGTCATTTGCTTTTTGCAGAGTGTGTTTTAATAGAAAGGTGTTGGGTCTCTGGAAACAATGAACTTCAATGTCAAGTAAAAGAAATTTTCTGTAAAAGATGGATAACAAGCAATCCTGGTTTAGACTTGCATCACTTCTGTGTTAATTTTTAAAAGCATAGAATGGGATCAGTTGCTGATAATTTGCTATTACAAATAATATTGCATGTGATAATGAACTTTAAAATATTTAATTTTAGCATTTGTCATTATCAACATGCAAAAGGGCAAAAATATCCATGCTATTGCCACTTGTTACTTACTGTGAATTCTTTGATAGAGCGATCGCCTGCTCCATGTAATGTCTATTATAACTCTCACTCTTTACTGTTTCTTTCTCCAAATCACATTTTTCCCAGAAGATGTTTCAAAATACAAAGATGTACTGCTTCAAATGTGAATCACTTAGTGGAAATTCACATTTTAATCATAGTTTACTACAGAGCCCTTCAAAGAACCACAGATGAAGTTTGAAGCTATTTGTGAGAAGAAATCCTATGATTTAATTGTCAGGAAGTGCTTACAATGCTTATTTATGCATGCTCATACTCTGTCTTGTGCTGCTCTGCATGGGTGTATTAAACGTGCAAGTACATGACTACCAATTTTCATGTTGATTTTGGAAGATAACGTCATTTAGGACCATTAAAACGAAAATATGGTCATTGTTTTCTGAGTCCATTGACAGCTTATGCATCAGCATTTGGAAAACCGGTGTAAGTGCCATGGGGTGGACAGTGTGATCTCATGAAAAGGGCACTGGACAAATCATCATCAGTGTTTGGTTCCTCCATGGCATTTAACCTATTGTTTGACTGTGAGCATGTCACTTCACCATTAGGTGTCTTAGTTTCCCTTCTGTAAAATGATGGTAGTTATTATTCTATTTATTTATTGAAACCTTGAATGAAAACATGCTATAGGATTTTATTTGTAAGAAATAGGAACTACTACTACAGTGTTGGCAAATAGATTTATCTACTTTAAGTAGCTGTAGCAGATGAAATTATTTTTACTATCCATAGTGAAGCATTTGCGTTAGTTGGTGGCATCCACTTAACAGTTGACATATTCTTCCATCATACAGTGGAGCTAGTAAAGTATTCTGCCAGCAGCAGAAACAAGAGTGCTGTGTTAAAAAGTCAGGCAGAGCAAGAGAAGACCGGTAGTAATTCTCACCCCTTTTCAATATTTTGTATTGCTACATATAAGATACTATCAAATTTTGCTGTAAATGGATTAAGGAAATTGTCTTAGTTCAGGAGCTGTTCTTAGCTGGTAGGAACTCAGAGAGTCCATTCAGCCTATTGTCAGTATTTTTATGTGAGTGCTTTATCTTTCAAAGACTTCCATAAAAATAGTCATTAATACATCTTGTTGGGCTAAGGCAGGCCTAGAGGAAACATAATTAATAATCCTAATAACAAGTCTTGATCATTTTCTAAAAATCAAACAAACTGTTAAAAATAAAGATAGGCTACGAAATTAATTGTCTATAATACTGGGTTATTGTATAATACCTGCAATGGGTAGACAAGTTTGTACCATTCAGTACAATTAAAGTTTAGCATAGTAGTAGATTACCAGGTTGGTGAAAGCCCATAGAAGCCTTGCATATATCCCAAGACAGATTTTTGTTCTTCTTTAAAAGACAAAAATATGATGTGGAAAACTGATCTTCCAAGATGAATAGTCACTGAAACATCTCTTGTAATAACGGCTAATAACAGGTTAGTAACTTGGCCTTCAGACTCCTCTATTACATGTTAAGAACTACTTGTTTTACCGGCTTTTGAGAATTTATTGTCAGCTACTAACTTTTAAGATGGTAGCTGGATATTTTTTCAGCATGGATATGCATGAACAACAAAACTGGGGGGAGAAAAAGACCCGTTGTATTTGCCTTCTTGGACTCTGTTTTGCAAATGCTCAGAATTTACCCATCTAGTCACCAAGAAAAAACAATGCATGGTGCAATTTGCAGTATTTTCTGTTCTTCAAAGATTTCATCCCAGGTAGGATTCCTTTTGCAAGTCACCGGAGACACAACGTGGTGATTGATTGGCACAGAGTATAATTAAGATATCATTATAGTGAGCCATGTTGCCAATGCAGTCATTGAAGCAAAGCTTTTTATCTTTTGAAAAGCCAGAAGTTTTTTTTGCTGGCACGTTGCTTTTATAGTCAGCACTTGGAAACAGGCTGCAGGAATACTGATGGGAGAACAGATGATGTGTTCATCTGACTGTTCAAAATAACCTCCTTTCCAGTACAGTACCTCAGCTCATGGTGCAGGTAGTTTTCATAAAGGTAGATCTGGTACTGTTGCTGTTTACAGTAGGAGCATTTTAAAACTCAGAGTGTACTCTTACAATGCCACTCTGACTGAGATCGGTGGGGTTTGCATGTGCTTTGGTGGTGTGATATAGGGCTACTTAAGTTATACTAACTTATTTAAAGATACTCAGTATTCTAATAATTATAAAGTTTTCATCACTGTAGCTTGTAAGAGTCTACCAAGTTTAACAAGAAATGTTTACAGTTTCAGCTGGTTTGGTTCTGAGTATACATGCACAGGCACACAAATAAAATATAATCAGAACCATTCCACTGAGGATAATTAAAGATCTAGTACCTTGATTTTAATATTTTTCAGCATTACCCTACAAATCCTGACATGCAAGCCATCTTTCATCTCCTTTTCTTTTCTGGAGAGAGCAAATTGCTGATTTTGACAGGCTAGCACTGAAAGGAGAAATCAGAAAACCTGTTTGATGCACCTTTTCAAAAGAAACCATTGCGGGTGCCGGACGTTAGACATACCCATTACAGTTGTTACTGGTTTTCATAGTAGTCATATGTAAGCCTACAATTTACCAGCTAGCTCTTTCTGGCTGTTAGCTGTGCTTGATCTAGCTAATGGCCATAAATCTCATCTTAGCTAAGTCTTCTTGGCAATATGGTCCAACGGCTGGCAAGTTTTATTGAGAACCTCCTGTATTTGTCTCTGGAGCACTGTGAGGAATTTCTTCTCAGCAGCCCAAGCTTTGCAGTATTGCTCACGTGAGACCCAGTGACTGATTACATTGCGTTAACTCTTTTTATTTGTCTCTCTTCTCCAAACATTCACCCAGAAGCAGCTCTGGGTGATGGGACTTCTCTCATAAGTCCCTTAGTTACTCAGTGAACAAAAATTGGATTAAATGTGTCCATGGTGATTCTGACCCAAAAGAGTATTCTGAATCTAAAAAGAGTAAGCACAGATGAACTACTGTTTTGCCAGTGTAAGCAATGTGAGGATTTTAGGGAGAAATAATGTGGCCTAGTTAGCCAACTGGTACAGTTGGAAGAAGTAGAGGTTTTGATTTTTGTGCTGGAAAATTTCTGTCTTTCCAGCTGCATCAGCTAGCTAATCAAAGATACTACCTCTCTGTACAGTAGTCTCCTTTATATTCTTAAACCCTTAGAGTTACAACAATAACATATTGCCAACACAGACTGGAATGGCCTGTGTGTTAGTTACTAGTCTGTTAAAAACTTGTTTGGAAAGACATTATTGAACAAATTTGGAAATAATTTCTGTTACCTCCACCATCCCTGCAGGTATTTAAAAGACACGTAGGCGTGGCACTCAGGGACATGGTTTACTGGTGGACTTGGTAGTGTTAGGTTAATGGTTGGACTTGATGGTCTTTAGGGTCTTTTCCAACCTAAATGATTCTATGAAATATGCATAGGTAATGTTTAGTAGTTCTGTTGCACAAAAACATCTTTCTACTTCATGTTCCAAGAAACAAATAATCTGGAAAAAAAGGAACCTACCTAACATAAGGAGATTATTTAGCTGGTAGGTTTAAAAAGAACTAGCAATTGCTGCAGCGTAAACTGGGGAAAAGAAAAGGTTTTGCTCCATCATATGATGTGGAGCACATACTTTACCACATGAGTTGAGTCCTAAAAGGAGACTAGGACATTGGAGTTAACTTTTGGTAAATCCACCTCTGTGGTATAAAGATGTTTTTAAGAAAAGAGCATGTATTGTTGATTTTCTCATTGTGCATTAAAGAATGTAATGAGAGCTACCTTCTCTTATTCCAATCTTTTAAGATACTAGGGTCTGGTCTGTAGATTTCTCGTAACTGGTGTCATCATGTGGTCCTGTGGGTGATATGAGCAGACAAGTACTGCCTGCTAGAAAAGCAAATTCCAGCTTTCCCTGGTCAGCCAGAGCACTGGTTAATGCTGGTTTTGTAGAATGCCCTAAATATGTGTCTTGCTGAAGATGAATCACTCCCATTTTCCACCAAGGCTAGCTTTTAAAGTCTAAAATGTGATTTGTTATGTTTACAAAAACACATTAAGAGAAGTGTTGAAAATCTCATTATCAAAATGATATTGTTAAAATACTGGGTTTATCTTAATATTCAGTAGCATATGATTCACTATCTGGATGAGTTTTTCTTTTTGCCAAATAAATCCATGTTTTTGTTCCTTTGCCAGAATAAATCCTTTGAGCCTTTATCAAAGTGAAAGGGTAATAACCTGCTAAACGGTATGAAAAAATTGGGTGATAAAGTATTACAGTAAAGAATGAATTTAATAAGTACACAGTTCTCAAATTATACCTTGATTTTGAAGTGAATGCAGAGACTTTACCCAACAGTGATTTGATAATTGTTGCAAAGTATTAACACATTTCCTTTATTTCAAAATCTCTACGTGAAGTATGTTTTTAAATTATACATTTTTAAATTCAGCAAAAGATCAAACAACAAAATTAACTATGCTGACTAAAAGCATATATTCTGTAATGTGAAACAGACTGTGAGTAATAAGAACTAGATGGAATAGGAATAGGACGTCTACCCACCAAAGTACAGATAACTTATTTACCTTGTAAGCTCTCAACAGCTGGAAGAAATAAAGTGATCTAAATACTGCCCAAAGTAGCTGGAAAGTATAAACATATATATTTATATGTTTAAATAGTGGGGAGTTTTAAATTATCACAAAACGTTTGCATAAAATATGCATGTCTGATATTTTTATTTTAGCAGTCTGCAGGACTTTTGATATAGGTGTGTAGTCGTATCTTTCACACAGAATTTTATTACGCACTCTGTTTACAGTTTTTATACTTAATGCAAAGCAATTATAATGATACTGTGGGGCATGGGGAAGACAATGGAAAACAATGAAAAAGCATGTTAAGAATAAAAAGGTATTATATGAAATTTAGTCTAAAACATAGCTTGAATGAGCTCTGACAGAGCTGATATGGCTGGTTGTTTCCTGTGCCAGGAACTACCGTGGAACCCCACCAGGAAGTGTGCTACAGAGCAGGATCACATTACACCCTTGTTTTATGGTTCATTTCACTTATTTAATGCAATTTGAGAACCTGCAAAAAAAAGAGCACTCTAAAAAGGGGATGTTTATTATTTGAAAATATGTCATTTCTTTGACTCAAGTAAGTTGGGGTTGGGGGACACCTAACGTGCCTAATGTAAGGCAAGGCAAATCAGTACCACCATGCAGCAGGTTGTTCACAAAAGCAAAATGTTTCCATATTCATGAAGTGTAAAGAATGATGCAGATAGTGTACATCTGTACACTTTTGTCTGTCTACTTTAATAAGCCAAGTGTGCTACAGTGCTACAGCAACAGCAAAAGTCATAGCAGTTTTCCTTTACTACTCCAAGTAAATTTTAATACGGTACAGTGGTTTATTAAAATTATGTAGACTAAAAGGGTTGTTTAGTGTTCCCGCTGATTTATAGAGCGTGATAAAACATTCCAAAATCTTTGGAAACAAGGAACATGCTACAACCTGTATTTGGTTTGACAAAGCTGCGTTCATACGAAAGAAGAATGTTTAACGTGCTAACAAGATAATGATTCATCAATTCTGGCAGAGGAACTAATTTTTGTTAATGTAGTACTTAAAAATGTGTGGAATGAACAGCTGGATACCACAGTTGTGGCATGCCATGTTAAGTCTCTGTCTGTTTTCCCCTACAGTGATCTCAGTATGAACAACATTACTAAGCTGCCCTCAAACCCCGTGCACAATCTGCGCTTCCTGGAAGAGCTGTAAGTATCATTGTATCCTTGATGGGCATAGTCAGCACTAGACACATTCCTGTGTTTGTCTCTCATACTTACTGTGGGAACCAGATAAAACAGTGCAGGAAAGCTGTGAGCCTGACACTTTTGGCACATGCGGAAACACTTAGCTGAAAAAAAAACCAATTGCTCGTGATTCTGGAAATGAACTTATAAAAGAGTTACCGTGAGGCTACAACTTCTTTAAGCAGAGACAGAGCCAAACAAATTAAAATTTTTAAACAAGGGCTGTTTAAAAGAGCTGGATGGCTTTTTGGAAATAGTTAAGCAGCAGGATATTAAAAGTTTGAATACTGGCTCATGTTTATTAAAATCGCAAGTAAAGCTATAATCAAAACCAAAACCTGCTGCCTCGTTCTGCCTGTGTCAAGGACAATTGAGCCCACGTTTCATAGTATCAAGGCTTCTTGTCCTAATCACTTTTAATTACTGTTTCCTTGCCCTTAAATTTAGCATCCCTGAAGGCTGACTGTAAAATGCAGAAACCTGCAAAAAGCTTAGTTACGCTATCTAGTACGTTCACTGAGGGGAAAAAGTACACTGCAAAAACTAGCTAATCAAGCACAACATCAAAAGAGGAATACTGGTTTGAAGTGATGGTGACTAACCAAAAGTGAAAAGTATTGTGCATTCATGAGACCTGGATTTGGCAGTGACCCTAGTTATTATGGCCCAGGCTTAAAAAGAAAATTTCAGTTCCTGAGGAGTGATGGAGGCTCTGTAAGTGATGAACCATAGATGTTGTGGGAAAAAGCTGGCACCTGCATTTGCATGAGTACCCCTAAAAGTTGATTAAAAGAATTGTCTAGGCATCCAGCCTCTTATGAAACATGGGGTTTAAGCTTTTAAAAGTGAAAGCCTCCTTTTTTTACCGCAAGTTTAGCTGCTAACACACTATAAAACCCATGTAAGATACACAAAGTCATGGTGCTGCCCTTCTTGCAAAGACAGAGTCTATTTTAAGCTATGAAATGTGTACAGTCCTCTGCAATTTAGGTGGGTGTTGAACTGACAACTTTTGGTGTCCTTGCTAATGTTCATTTGAATTTTGCCACTTGGTCTTTCCAGCTGGCAGCTATGAAAAAAAATAGTTAAAACTATTTTGGTAACACTAACTTTGAACAATACCCTATTTGCAAGCAGATTTTCATTTCTTGTCTTATTTTTATTACTGGAAGCATTTATATTTAGAAAAAATTCATTCTTTTAATTCTCTCTCTCTTCCTTTACTTACTTCCTTTCTTTGTTTATCATTATCTGTATTGCTGTTGGTGCAACTTTCAAATAACATAGCGATATGGACATAAAAATGAGAGACATCGCACACCAAGCGTTAACAGTATCAAGTGCGTATGAAGTGAATATGCCACAAGGACCCTGCTTGTGGATTTTTACATCATGTTCATGTTTGCTTGTCCAATCTCCTGTCAACTCTAATAACCCTACTAAAAGCTTCCAACCCAATGATTTCTCTCCAGCCATTAAAGAAAAGAAGAAAAACAGAAATTTGGGCTTTTTATGGAAGGAAATTCTAATGCATTAAGCCAAGATACCTTCACTCTTTCATTTTACGGTCCAAAATTAGATGACCCAAATAGTGAGACTTACATTGCTGTTTGAGAAACTGTTCAGCAGTCTACTTCATCCTCCTGATGAAGAGCTTTGAAAGTGTACTGACTTTTTTCTTGTCTTGGGCCTACTTTTTCCACTGGAAATATTAAACCATTATCCTTATAATCTTCTGTTCCAAATTAAGTGATTCCAGTCCTTCATTGCTTGTAGTACCAGAAAAATATTTATTTATTATGTTGTACTTTACATCTATGCAGTCAGCTCCTCCACTTGTTTCACACAAGCCAATGATTTCCATTTCTCATTAGTTCTGATGCTGTTTTGTGAAAACCTTCCATTTTGTATTCACTTTTCAAATAAACATAGAAAACTGAAGCCTTTCAAGAGGTGAGGCAACTGATTACCTCTTCGTAGTGTAGATTCAAACCCATTGTGCTGAGAGGCTCTTCGGTGTTCAGAGGCATGTATTACAATTCAGTCTAGTATTACACAGAAAAAGTATAGACAATGGAAAGGGAATTGGCTATTCGGTTTTGAAGTAGGGGGTAACAGCCATCATAGTTCCCATGCTCCCCTTATGCTCATTTCTGAGCAGTGATTGTACATTGGAAAATTATTTTGCCCATCCAGACATTGCCACATGACTTTTATTCCCAGTTTACCTGGGAATTACGTATTTTGTTGATGTGGCTCAGTTAAAGGGGACTATTGCAAAATATAACTTGGCCCATAATGCAGACATTGTAAAAATAAGGTTTTATTAGGTCTTTAGACCAAAGCAATGTTCCATGAAATTAAAATGCATCTTAGAAATGTCTGTCCAGTCTTTGAAATACAACAACAGTAGGAGCTTAAAATGCATTTTTTGGGTTTTTTTAGTGTTGAAAGAAGTATTACTAATCCCTTTATTAGAGGGCTGGTTTAAAAATCTGATAAAAGCAAACAGTTGATCCTCTGAATTTTAGCTTAGATACTATGTCCTAGATGCGTGGTTTGGCAATACTGCTAAGTCATTACCCCAGAAGAACTGAGAATTTATTAAGACAGTTAAACCAATTGTTTTGACTCCAAAGCAAGGATGTATAAGCCAGGTCTGTTCAGCCAGTTCTGACCTTCTAGACTGAGTCTGATCCACTCTTCCAGCCAAGGTTATACACCTCTGCAAGCAGCATTCTTGCAATCCTGATGATCGCGCCTGGTATTTATCCTTAACCAAAGACTTTGATCACTGAAATACAACATATTGAAACTATGCTTTATTTTTGAGGTGCATGTTCCTCTAAAAATTTTGGAAAACATTGTGGTACTTTGAAAACTGAACTGTTCTAGCTCCTAAAAAGTTCAGTTTTGAGCAGGATCTTACATTTGTGAAAATGATTGGCCTTTCAGGCATAATTTTCTCTTAAAGTGCATGTGATAGAACTCCCACCAAGAAAGAAATATGCTTCGGCTGCTTGATTATCAGCAAGTTGCTCTGCATGAACTTGTACAACACCATTAAGTCAAATTCTTCATTATAAATTCAAAATAACTGCAGATATTTATCAGTATGACTGAATCCAAGACTCGGTCTCGTGGAGTATTTCTGTACATATGTTATTCTACAATATGTGTAGAATGCCCATATTAATAGAGCAGTAGTTTGAGTAGTGCATTAAAAAAAATAAACTAAAAAGTGTAAAGAATTACCTAGGGTGTGACTTTTAAGAGTTTAAGAGGCAACTACATCTGAGTGTAGACATATCATTTTGTGATTACTAACACTTCAAAGCAGTGCCTGAAACTGTTTTATTTTATAAATTAATGTCTCTATGAAGAGTGAGGAAGAAAGCCAATAATAATTTAAAACTATTTGAATCAGACCTAACTACAAATATCTCCAACTAGATATATCTACACACACACATACATATACATAAATATATGCACACACACCCACACATGCACACATATAAGGCTTTTATTTTAATTTTAAGCACAGGAACGGTCCACAGATAAGCAAAACTCCAAGTGATTTTTAGTACTTGCTATTTTTCAGCAACTTAAAATAGGTGTTCTAGTAAAACAGCAGCAAAGGACTGTTTTATTACAATTAATTTACCTACAGAGTAAGACAGTTCAAAATAACTTGCATTTCACAAAACCAAGCATTAATTAATTAGTTGCAACCTACATACAGGTGCAAGAAAGCTTACTGATACCTGTATTATTTCTTAAAATGACCTTAAAGGAAATTAAATAGATGTACAAAGTTTTTCAGATTGATCATGGTATTATTACAGCAGTTACTCAGGCAGAAGTTCCTTTTAAAGTGCATTTTACTACAATACTGAAGTGCAGAATTACAGATACAATACAAACCAGGCGTATTATGTGAATCTCACCATGATTTGTGTGGAAATCCCTTTACACTGCAGAAGTGGTCAAGAGGCCACTGTATACATGAATATGAAGTCCTAAATAACCGGGCACAATCCATTACCATCTGTTCTTATTTACTGTTTTCACT
The DNA here is from genome assembly GCA_002844005.1 of Limosa lapponica baueri. NCBI lineage: Eukaryota > Metazoa > Chordata > Aves > Charadriiformes > Scolopacidae > Limosa > Limosa lapponica. The sequence goes on along the minus strand of KZ505669.1, from coordinate 1,103,377 downwards.
TTACTTCTCTCTCTGTTTGCTCTTTGTTCCTACAAAGAGGTTTTCAAAGCTGTTAATGGGAATTAGGTGTTCTTTTCCCCACTGACTTGGAGCAGTGGGACTGAGCTCTCTGGTCATTTACATCTTTGAAACATGAGAGCATTAGCTCCTAGGGTATTACATAGTCTTTATTTTTCTGCTGGTGCAGGCACATTGTGGCTAGCACTGAAAACGGATTCTGTACTTTACATAAGCTAGTAGAAAATATATAAGTGTTGCAGCCATAGTCCAAAACTTTTTGGAGAAAGTGGGGGAATCTGTCATTTACTTCAACAGTCTTTGGATGGGATGTTTAAATACTAGAATCTTGCCCAAAGATTAACCTGCATAGATTTAAAAACCTCCAAGGCAAAAAAAGTAAAAACACCAATAACTGATATGCACAACAAAAGTAAAAATAGATTATCATCTAGTGGTCTCAAACTGTCTTCACATACTTCCTTCTGATGTCACTTAAATAGCAGTTTCACAGTTCTTGCACAGTGGATTTTAGTGGAGCTGTTCCTGGTGGAAATGGGCTTATGCCACCTCCGTCAGCTGACTTTTCAAGAACTTTCACTGCTAAATGATTTATGATCCCATAGGTAGTTTCAGAGCTGCGCATAGTCTAACACGTAAGTTATGAATTTGGTTTCTTCACATAAATTGTGAAATTGGTTCTTCACTTCATATGTGCATACATGTAGAGGCGATCTGTTCTGTGCCACCATGTTCAATATGTGGTGTTTGTCAGTGAGAGGAACCTGCCACCAGCCAGGCAAGTGGCCCAGGGCACATTGTAAATTCTGAGACAGACTTCGTTGATAAATCAGGGCTGTGACTCCCCAACTTTGCTTTAGTACAGCCAGGGAGGCACTAAAAGTCCCGACAGCGGGAATTGCACCGCTCATCTTGAAATTAACCATATGTCGGTAAAAACAGTGAGAAGATGTTTATCTAGTTAATCAGTTGGAAGCAATTATGGTAGTTTTCTCCCCTAGCTTTTTCATACAGTTTAATTTACTAGAAAAGAACAAACCCAAATGCAGAAGATTCCTACTGTACGATATAACAACTTCTAACCTTTACATTCACAAAACAAGGGCCCTGACAGCCTCTGGAGCTGTCGCTGCCTTTGTTGCTCTTCCCTTTGATGCCACCAAAGCGAGGAACAATAAAGAACTCTGCCACGTGGATATGTCAGCCTGGCACACTCCAAACTGCCCTTTTTGCCATCTTATCAAGAATGACAAGATGAGGAACCAAAAACAAAAAAAAAAAAAAAAGAGAAACATCAGAGCAAATGCCTTATTAAATTAGAGCTGCTTGCATTGCTTGTTGAATAGCTTGTGCTGACAGACAATTATTCTGGAAATGTTAATACAAATTGTACAGAGCAACCTTGACACTGGAACTGCTGTGCATCTGTGGTGTAAAGGGGCAGAAGGGGAGAAGATGGTGGATGGAAGAAGAGAAAAGAGAAGAGAAAATAGTAAAGATATGCATGCATGTGGAAACACTAAATGTTCTAGGTTGATGTCCAAGAAATCTTGTCAGTGCTGCCGCGTTGCTTGTACTGAGTGTGTTGAAGTTTATTTTTGACTTGTAGCTTGTAAATGCTTTCTGGAACTTGTAAATTATTATCCAGCAAATTCGTTAGGAACTACTTTAGAACATCAAAAAAAGTCATAGGAAGAGCTTTTTGTATTTTGCGATCAATACAGATAGTGAAATTATACTTAATTAGACTACAGTGAAACAGTGCTTTATTAAATGTGCTATATATCTGTAGATCCCGAGGCAGGATTTTAATTTAAGTCTTACACATTCTGTGTGTACTGCAGTAGCAAGTAGCAGAAATAATTTCCTTTTTTTTGTCAGTGGAAGTTCAGCCTCTTTGTGGACTGCTTGATTCCAGTGCAGTGAACACTTCTGATACCTACACAGTTCAATTTTCCACTTGCTTAGGATTGTGGGTAATGGATTCAGCCAATATCACATTTATTTCTACTAGATTCACAAGCACAGTAAAAACAACTTCTTCTCCTTAAGTTGTTTTTTTTTTTTGAATTTCCAAACAGGAGTAGCACTAACTTCTCCAGTAATTCTTTGGTACTGCTTCGTTGTACCGCTCAGAGAATGGTAGTAATCCCAAAACTTGGATCTACATGATGTCTGTCCTTTGCCTGTCACACTGGAATGACAAAAGTTAACACATTTTTCATTATTGATAGTTTGATCATGGTGTGTGGTACTGCAGTACACTTCAGCTAAATCCTGGTATTAATGGTGATGATTATTATTAGTTTTTACTCTTTCTGATGATACTGGCACTACTGGGGTAAAACCAAAACAAAACCCAGTATCAGAAGTGTAAATGACACTTGGAAGACCCAGCCCAGGAAATGTAAAGTATACGATCCACCATTTGTTGCTCCATCTTGCTGTAACATTTAATCAACACAAAAGGAATTTTAACAAATTTAAGATTGATTTGGGAGTAGTGGTTTGGTGACAGCATTCTTCAAACACGGAAGTGATGTCTCTTATTGGGTGTATCCTTGGGATTTGCTGCTGGGAATCAGCATGGGATTTCCTGGCTGATGTGGGAGCATCTCCGGTCAGTTGGCCTGGCTGCAGTCAGAAGGCAGGTACTTGCCTGGCTCTTCAGCAGAAGGGCCTTGTTGGAGCCCCATAGAAGGGCACTGCCTTCAGCAGCGCTGAGAACAAAATGGCTTGTCTCAGCGCTGGCCATGGACAGTTTTACCAGAGGAGAGATCAATTGTCTGTAGCAGTTATTGGATCACACTCATGCCAGGTGCAGAAAGAGTCTCTGCCTTTTATAAGTGGAGAAAGAAATAGTACATTTTAGACCACATCCTTAACTGACAATAATCTATGATCTGTTTTATCAAAGCCAGTTCAAGATCAAATGCACACTGATTTCATTCCAACTGATTGAGCTCAGTTGGAGTTATTCCAGTTTACACCCTGTGAGAATTTGGCACATGCATTTTAAAAGACAATTAGGCCCTCAAGCAAGAACAGACTGTGTAATATTTGAATTTCCAACTAAACTGTAAGTAGCAATAAATATAATATACAGCACAATTATGACTTGCACACTCCCCTCGCCTTTTTTAAAGAAGGAGAATATCTTTACATTTTCTTCTTTGATCTCTCTGAGCATTAGTTTTTTTAATGTATCATTTGACCCACATTTCTTTTTATATTACTATAATGATTACAGTTTTAATTAATGTGGCAGATTGAAATATAAAAAGATAACTAAAATACAGAGTAACATTTAAATTCCTAGTCTAACAAAGTAATTCCTCAAAAATATTTTGAAAGCTATATGTTGATATCATCCATTAATTAACTAATAATTAATACAGTAATTAATCACCCATTAATTCATACATTTCTATTGCATTGGCCTAATAATAATCACTAATAAGTATCAAATTATCTTATCTCAAAATTTCAGTTGACTTTGGATAAGTGCTTGATGAGTATATGTATTGTCAAAGCCTTTTTGATGTAAGAAGCAGGAACATTTCATGTCATCTATTAATAGATGTACATGTAAATTGAAGAAAGTTATTATCATAGAAATATATTGATTATATATTGGCTATACATTTATATAGTTGGACTAAATATATGTGTAGTTGCGTGCTTGTCTATCTTTGATAAAGTTTGACAGGAAGCAAAATTTAAGCAGAAGATTAAAGGTTGTTTATTCTTCCTTGAACAGAGGCAATTTTTTCTAACCAGAACAAGTTGTTTTAGAAAAAGATTTGGAAAACTGTGTTTTCCTGTTATACTTCCACATTGTTCCTCTACAAACAGCCATTTCCTATTTTAGAAATGGAGAGAATAGTTTTAAGTTTGGTACTAGTGCTCTTGGTACAAATCCACAGAGAAGAGGTAAATTACTGGCAAATACAATACTGAGGGAGGATGCAAATGAGAGTCTTAGTTCTCCTAGTGTCAGCACAAATTTTTCCACCGACATCAATGAGACTAAGATTTCACCATGGATCTTTATCAGTTATTCAGAACAATTATGGCAGTTGGAGAGGCAGATCAGGCTTTTAAGGAAGAAGTTTCAAATTACAAAAGATAATTTCTTATCTGTACCGAAGGTATAAAAGACACAATCCACTATTACAGGAATTTGAATGGAATTTTCTACATGGCATACTAGTGTTGTAGCATAGATTCAGGAAGCTTAGTACCACATAGCAGCAGCACTGTCCCAACTGTTGGGTTTTTTTCACTGTCTCAGGCCGCCTCTACTTTCCATTTCTATTCACAAAAGCAAAGATTTTTTTCACCAGTCTCTAGGTTGTTCTATATAATTCCTTTTCAGTTTTCTGTCTGGAGAGTTTATTAATTGCAGTATATAATGTAGGAAATGAGGAATTAAACATCTGTTTTCCAAAAAAAACAGGCAAATATAAAACTAACTGAATTGTGACATTATTGATGTTAACCTACTCATCTTTAAACATACATGTACATAACCAAATTCATCATAGCATTCTCTTATCTTGTGCAGTCTTTGCTGTCATTCCTTAAATAAAATCAGCAAACCAGTTAGTGAACAGAAGTAAAATGCAGAGTCGTAGGGACATCAAGGCAAGATAGCACTTCATGGAATTATTTTTGTAGAAATCCCTCAGTATCTGCACAGTTGAAGGACGATTTCAGATTGCACTCACAATTGCATTCTGTATAGGAGATTGCAGTACATGTGGATTGATTAAATTTAATGCAACACAAGTGATGCAGTGATACATAACCTAATTTGTATTAAAGGGCATGCAGTGGCACTACTCTAGAAACACTGAGTCAGTCTGGTGTTGCTGTTATAGTCTACTGGCATAATAATGAGTCCAATATATTTATCATAAATTGGAATGTAATGAAGTTCTACTTAACTGTATCTGTTCTGAAACAGAATTACAATAGATTTCACTAGATTTTCACTTCTTAATAGTGGAGCTTGACTCCCTTTAGACTTGTTATTCCTCTCATATGTTGAGCCACACCAAGATCCAGAGGGCCACCTATTCTCCTACATTTCAGCACCTTGCAAGATTTGATCAGTAACTTGTTCCAGAAAATTCCATTGTGCTAATCCTGTTAGAACACAGCATGAATATTAATTAATGTAAACGTATGGTTTTTCCCAAGGAGACTATTATCTTCCTTTCATGTCCTTCCTGTAGGATTGACACTAGATTTTGAAACACACTTTACAGATGCTTGTTCAGCATTTGCTGGACTAGATCTTACTCAAGCAAAGCAAAAAAGCAGCCACTACCCGTATCGTACCGTCACTGTCTGCTGAAGACATTGAGGGGTAGCTGGGGGTTAGATTTGTCACAGCTTCTTTCCACAGTTAGAGGAGAGGTGCTTTATTTATTAAATACCACAGTTTGTTAGCTATAGAGAGAAGTCTTTTTGGTGTTTCAAGTTCACCTTCCATCCCAGCAGGTAATGAAGAGCCGCTTGGTACCAGGCAAAGCTTGTCCTGATGCAGAAAACATTCATTCACAAAGCAGTTTTGAGTTGGCAAAGAAAATGGTTGACTGTGCTCAGTCACAACTTCATGTTCATTTGCTTCTTTCTGAAGAATGAAGTTTTTCTTTTCAGACACAAGGAGCAATGGGAAAAAAAAAGTTTCTGATCATTTTCAGAGCTTTCCGTGGGTGTGTTATTAGTTGTGTTGTCTTCGGGAATGTTCTTCTGATTTGGTGACCACCATTTCTCAGAACTATGACACTGCAGGAGAGGTCAGAGACACCAAAGGGGTAAACAGATGGGGAACACTCAAAGGAGAGCCCAGACACACCTTTTCTTAAATCCGACCACAGGCCATGAACGTGACCTGCAGCACTGCAGGTATTCCAACAGTGAGCAAAGTTTGCCAGCTAAGCTGAACTGCATTGAAAAATATTTTATAAATTGCTGACATTTGAAAGGATGGAGGCAACATGCTTTTCTGTCAGCTCATTTATTTTACATCTTTTAGAATGAAACATGAAGTCATATAAAAACTTAGCCTATGCCAAAGCCTGGTATCTTGAATCCAACAGTAGCAAGTAGCAGGACTGAAGGAGGCATGTGGTAACACTTCCCCGTAAACTTTTCCAGCCTCCATTAATTTGCAAGATCACATGAAGCAGCATGAGTAAAATCTAGTTCTGAAAGAATATAGCTCCAAAAATCCAAAGCTCCAAAGTCAGTAATGCTGTGTACTTTTGATTACTTTTTCATTAAAAAGATGTGATCCATTTGAGCCTGAATGTACTAATGAGATATTTCTAAAATAATGCCAGAAGTGCTGAAAATAAAAGAAACAACTTTTAAAAACTGAAATTCAAAGTTGTTCAAGCGATAGAAGCCAGTCATTTGGTTATGTAAGCGCTATCAACAAGCTAGTTCATTCCTGCTCTCAGAAATCATTAACTAAATGCTGAACTATAGAGACCGATAATATGTCCGTCCTCATCTATTCAGGGAAAGCGATATTTACCCATCCGTCCAGACTAAGAACACTACCCGAAGTCCATCCAAAGTTCAGTAAAATACTGGGCAGCTTCCCTCAAATAATTTAGGGTAATGGAAAACAAAATCCCTGAAGTGGAGAAGCATAAACCCTGATAGATACTTGATAGGTACTGTAGTGTCAACAAGAGGATTAATTTTCACCTATGCCAAGACTGAGAATAGAAACACAGTAATAGCAGGAAAAACCCACAAGGAAGGCATTAAAATGATCAGGAACAAATAAGCCAAACTTAATGAGCTTTGCAGCATGCCTTAAAGAACTGGTGGACTAACTTTCATCCAAGAATATTGAAATAATTAGACAATGTTCCAAATGAATCATTTTTGCTGATTTTTACCAAATACCAGAATCCTGGGGAATTCCAAAGGGCTGGGAAGATGCTACTGTTGTGCCAGTGTTCAGAAGTGGTCTCATGGAGTGTCTTGGGATTAGATAGGTGGTTTGCCTGAAGTTGGTTCCCCAGAAAATCGTGAAAAAGGCATCATGAGAAAGAATTTAATATGGTGATGGTGGTCAGACAACATCATTACATAGAAAATAATTGTGACCAGATGTCTACCTTTTCTGTTACTGTCAGTTTGCTTGGTGAGAGAACTATATGGACATGCACGTATTTTGGCATTTGTGATAGGTTTGATGTAGCCCTCTATTGAAATATGTAGACATGATGAGTGTCGAGGGCTATACATGACGAGTATTGTCTTCTGCTTTGTAAACAGAGGGGTATCATATGAGATAGTTAGTATTAATAGTATTAATCACTGTCTGCAAAATTAGTGATAACTCTTTCCAAACTGAAAAATATTCAAAGCAGCACTTCATGAATGACTTGACTTTTGAAAAAGGCACAGGAGTAAATGCAGAAGCTGTGTCTACCAAAAAGATTAACACATCATTTCATCTGTCTAAAGTTTTTGTACGACATTTAATAATTGAGAAGTTGTGATCTAAAAGGAAAATAAGCAGAATATGGAGCAAGGGTTGGAACCTGAAGCAAAAACAAAAGAAAAGAGGAAAAAATTACATGTCAGCTTAACAGTGCAGGTAACTGTCTGTCAGCTTTGGATATTCCTCTAAAAGGTGTTGGAGCTGGGGCCATGAAGAGGTGTTATATTGTGTGCGGCCAGATGATCCAAATGGACCTTACAGTCAGAATGACAACAGCTTACTTTGAAAACATCTTCTCCTGAAGACAGTTTGACAGAAAACCTAGCCACAAAAGGAAACAGGGAAAAAAGTTGCATGGAGAAGTTTTAGCCATCAGAGACTAGCTCTAATACAGCCCAGTGCAGTACAGTCACACTAAAACCATCCTGAATGTAGATGTGTAGATGTGTAGATACGCGTGAATGTATACATGTGTAGCATGTATAAGTGTGTTTCTGTATTTAGGTATTTCTGTCTAAATATATTAGATATGCATTACAGCTACCATAAAAATGTCTTTAAAATTATGACAGCCCACTTTCAAAAAATGCCAAACATTAAGGTTACCACAGAAAGCCATGATGATGCTCTGAAGCTGGGAAAAGTGAGTATTACACATTGAAACAAAACTTTAAAGCCGCATAGTGTCCCAATTAAATTGCCACAGTCCTGCATTTGGAACAGGGAAGAGCATGCATGGCAATTGCCAGCATCCTTCTCCAGGAGCTCTTAAACAGGTCTGATTTTCTCAGCCCATTTTATGAAGAGGATTCCAGTTCAAACAGGCAGTGTGAACATGTAACATGTTTGGCAGTTTGTACTGCAACAATTATAAAAATTGCTGCAAGACAGCCCACTCTTAGGAAGGGATGGTGGCCTCACAGAGCACCAGCTTGAGTCTTTAGACATCTGGGTTTAGTCCTCTGCTCTTTATCAAGCTTAACGTATGATACTCAAAGCAGTAACTTAGAGCTGTAAGTGAAAACCTCAGTACCTGGACCTGCTTTTTTCCCAGTAAAGTTTTGCAGACTCCTCACATTCTGGTTCATGCCAGGCTCCTGTCCAGACTCATGTCCAGTCATGTTATTAAAAGAACAGAGAAAAAGGGTGCTGTGGAGGTGAAGCAGTCTTTAGGCTTTCCAAAAAATCGTGTCATAAACTGAGATGAGCATTAGTTAGGTCCTGAGCCCCTACTAGTCGGTGATCCACAAATGGCATTTACTTTCAGGGACCCAGTCTGGTGTGCCCAACCTAGCACACATCTGCTTGATCCAGCAACAGCCCAAAAGTCATTGCCATTTTTGTTCAGAATGAAGCTGGAGCTGGAGAAGCCCCCTACACATCTGGAAAAAAAAATAAATAAGCTCAGCCTGTGAGTGCCTCACCTTGGAGCAAGAGCAAGCCAGGTTTGGTTCACACATCTGCCTGCAGGAATTTAGGTGCACATGCCCAATTCTCAGACGTCTGAGCATCAGACTCCGATATACTCCAACGTGAGACAAGCTCAGCAGCTCTTTCTGAAGCTGAGTGGCTCTGCAGAGCACAATTAAATTCATTTAACACAGAGAGGAAGAGCCACTTGCTAGAGTTACAGGTCACATTGCTCAGCAGGGGTGTGTGCCCAGGGAAGAGCCTTTTCCACAAATTGAAGATGCCTGAAAAGTCTTTGGAGCTGGGATCTAGAATAATGTTTTCTTTCTTTATGGCCCTAATTTTATTTTTATTTTCTGTATGAAAGAGATTCTAAAGAGAAGGTGTGCTCAGGACCCTGTAGGTAGTGTGGGACAACTAAACTCCAAAGGAAGACAATAATTAAGGGCCAGTCAATGCTGGATCTTTGGGACCGCAGTCATAAGGACCTGTCCTTTTCCATGAACAGTATTGGCAACTCTGCTGCCTATTTCAGTGCTGTAGGTTCCTCTCTGGCAGCTTGGTAACTAAGGCATTTTCTGGGTCTAGTCCTGTGGTCATTCCTAAGGGGCCAGAGGCCAAATCTGATGTCAACTCTGTCATCAAATCAGCTGGTCTGTGGTAACTGTCTGCAATTTTGGTGTGCAATATCTTAGCTGATGGGAAATATCAGTTCCACTTGGTTTAACTGGGTCTGCAAATAGAAGAGGGTTGCATCATATCAATCTGCATTTGTTGCCAGCAAAGAGCAGATGCTATGGCTTTCCTGACACAGAGTAACTTGGCTGGGAATCTGACCCCTACCAGTCAGTTTTCCAGCTAGGATACACGTATCGTAGCACATTCATGCTGAACTGGGATACCAGGAGGCTAAATGCAAGATGTTTTGGAGTTGCACTGATGGGGAACACAGAAATCCCATTATTTCACATCAAATACATGATCTCTTTCCTAGGCACAAACCTTACAGAATGCATTCTTTTTCTGGGAGAGTACCACGCTTTGCAGAGGTATTTGCTGTACTTACCTAGGTCTGTAAAATACTGTCAAGCATTCTGACAAGGGAGATGCAAGAGAAGTAGGGAAAAAAGCCTTACAAATTTTAGCAAATAAACTTTATGCTAACCTATTACACATCTGCTCACAAGGAAAACTATGATTCCACCAGTACAGCAGTTTTATGTATAGTTATTTTTAAATGAACTGTGGTCATTACTATGTGGATATATTTTGATATTAGTGCAAATGGGTTAAATAGGCATAGACATCATACATGCGCAATTCCGAAAGGGCATGCCTGTAAATCCAATGATTTAATTGTTGTCAGCATATCTGTATTTTAGTTGCTGAGGTTGCTCTAATCCTTAAGAAGAGCAATATGAAGAATTAGATGTGCATTCTAAACCATAAACTTGGTTTGCAGTGAAACTGCATTCTCTACAATCCAGCTGTCAGTAAATCAACTGTACAGTAAAGGGTTTCTCTTTTTTTTTTTGCTTTTAAAAGTGTATTAATGACAAAACAAGGCTCTTAAAACTACTGCCTCTGGCATCAGCCGCTCAAACGTAGCTGTATTGCACTTTTTAACAACCAAATTAATTCCACATGAAGAGAAAAAGTATTCACTCTCTTTCTTTCTCTTTTTCAAACTTTGCAGACGTCTTGCAGGAAATGGCTTGACATACATTCCTAAGGGAGCATTTGCTGGCCTTTTCAATCTTAAAGTGCTGTAAGTAAACTGTGTGTTGTTTGATATATTTCTGATTTCCTAAATGCTCCAGGGAACTAATTAACCAGTGAAGTTTTGATCAAGTAAATTACATATTTTGATCAGCTCATTTTGAAGAACTCAGCTGAAGTGAAGATACATATGAACATCATTAAATCTTTGTTTTTTCATATAGAAAATATCCTAAACACAAAAGTTGGAAAACATTAATGGCATTCTAAAAACAACTTGCTCATCAAGTAGATGTCTCTGTACAATATCAAAGGTAAAAATTGGTTCAGTTAATAGTTTCTTTAATTGTCTCAAAAGTTCTGATTTCAAATCTAAAACTCTTAGTGGACTTTTCGTGATCATACAAAACTGGGGGTAAATTGCCTTTTCCTTTTCTTGAGACCTGGGGCGGAAAACCATTATTGTAGAACAGCATGTAATTTAAAATGCAGTTTGTATTTAATATCTTGTTCTTTGCAATGTAATTACTATAAGATAAATTATAAAAAATATGACAAGCCCTGTATTATTTGGAGTAATAGGACAGTACATATAGTTACTAAAATTATTAGCAGACTACATCTCATAATATTTATACTAGAGGGGATCTTTGCCTATGTAAAGTTCACAGAAACTGTATTATTAGCAAGAACGCCAACCTCCTAGGCAGTGTCAAACCAAGCCAGATGCTACTGTAAGAGTATACAAAGTTCTACTGAAAAAATACCCAAGTGGGAAAGAAGTATGAAGAGTTTCCCACTCCATCTACTGTAGTTGGCCAGCTGTAGCTCTTGTTGGCCTAAGGAGATTTAAGCCTGCCAAAAATGATTTCATTTACAATGTCCCATCGAGTTTGCCTCATTTTGAAGGCAGCGTGTACTACTTCAGTTTTACCATGTAGAATCCTTTTATATATGTAGGAGTTGGTCCAAACAAGGATATTAGGCCATATTCAAAGGGAAGAAAAGATTATCTTGGAATGAAAAATGATTTTTCAATCTTAGCAAGCTAAGTGATGTGATATTTCAGAAAAGAGATTTGTCAGGTTATTGCTAGCAACCTTCCATTTGAGAAAATTTATTACATTGAGAAAAATTCAGCAGTTTTTACAGAGATAAAATTTTATTCAAACCAAGTCATAAACTCCTCATACAGTTAAAAGTTCTGTTTGCCATAGTAACATTTTCCTGAGTAAGGATTTCAAGAGTCAATCGTTCACAGCTTTATGAGAGTAAGAAACTGAAGCACTTCAGAAGGAAAAAAAAAATCAGTACGTGAGGGTGACCGTTTCAGAATCACTGGGACACAATTAGGAGCTCAAGCCCTTTTGAAAGCAAATGGGATTTATTCTTTTAACTTCCTCAGCTGCTTTGAAAATCCCGCTTAAAGCTGATGTGGAGCTGTTAACAAAGCTAATAAGCAACAGGTATTTGTTTGCTTTGAAGAGAACTGGCATTTGACAGGGGCAGGGAACGGAGTGTTTGTGTAGCTTTGCTTTGTTTGTAATCTTGAAATAGAACCAGTACAAAGGAGGTAAGCTTGGAAGAAAATTTTAAATAGAAAGAAATTATCTTTACTGTGTTGATTCTGGGTTTTGTGCTACTCAAAATGTAGGATGCTGCAGAATAACCAACTACGCCAGGTTCCTACTGAAGCACTCCAGAACTTGCGCAGTCTGCAGTCTCTGTGAGTATACTTGATAAATCAACTTGTAACCTTGCATGAACAATAATGTATGATTACCTATTAATTACCTGTTAATATCACTTAATAACGTGCTGAATCAACTTTTTCTTTTAACTCTCTTTGAGCTGCTTTTCAAGAGAATTGTACTCTCAATTAAACATCAAAAGTGACTGATTTCATTCTAGTAATTTCATGACACCAGCAGCTTCTTTGCAGTGTTATAAACTGGTTCACCTTCTGAGAAGACACTCCTTGCTCTGCAATGCTTTCTGTCTGTCAAGAATAATATGGTCCCTTGAGCACTGGTCTTTCCCATGGTTTCTTAAGATTCTTTACAGGAGAAAAGAAAGAATCCCAAATGACTCCCTTGGTTTTTTTCAGTTGGTGTAATTTTTTTCTTTTTAAGCAGACTCCCTTGTTTTTTTCATTGGTGTAATTTTTTCTTTTTAAGCAGTATGGAAAATGCTATTAACTCATGAAACAAAGTGTACTAGAGGATGCTTAATTATATTCTGTGCTTCAGGCAGGTCTCTGTATTTATAGTTCTTGACTGTGCCGTGCTGACTCAGTCCATGAGTTTCAGTTTTAACAGAACTCCTGCCAGAACTTCTAGACCAGGAGCGAGGATTGGCTGCTTCGTGGTATGAATGAAATTATTTTGATGTGCTTCTGTCCCATAACAGAAGGTTGGTTGTACCAGGTCATGCTAAAAACTGACCTAGCCCACTGTCCAGTTTTCAACAGCAGATGCCAAAGGAAAACTAGAAGGAGGTCTGGCAAAGAATATAATAATACTCCTTTGGTAAACTGTCCTGGCGGTTTGCACTCAGGGGCTCACTGAGCCTATTGTGGCTTCTTTGAATTTAATAGTTCTTGAAGAATTTTCTTCTAAGAGTTTGTACAATTGCTTTTTGAGCCAATGTAACACTCATGATTTTTTTGTGGCAGAATATCTGCTGATCAGCTAGCCATGTGTAAGCATGATGAAGTATCTCCTATTATTGACGTGGAACTTCCCACCACATTTGATGTCCCCTATGTGCAGCATCAGAAGAAAGTGGTAACAGCAGTTTCAGTACACTAGACTTAGAGACCTCGTATCTCCATTAGTCATGTTTTTCAGACATAGGCTGTTAGGATTATTTCTCATGTGGGAGTTATTCCCTTCCTCTGGTCATCCTTGTCACTCGTACTGAACATTTTTTTCAGTTTCATATATTTGATTTGAGACAAGTCAAGGAAGGATCAGACCTGCATAGCATGTTTAAAGTGTTTGCACACCATGGATTTACAGAAGAGAATTATGGATGCTTTTTTGTTCACTTTCCTACTAACTCCCCAGACTTGGTTTTGCTTAATTTTTTTAGCCTTTACTGAACAGTGAGCTGTTATTTTCATACTTACTACAACTGTGGGACCTCTTTCTAGCATGTTAGTAGCTCCTCAAGAGCTTGTCATGTAAAGTTTGAATTGTCTTTTCCCTAAGTGCCTCACTTGACACCTATTTATACTGAAATTCATCTGCCATGTTCTTGTTCAGTCGATTGAGTATCATGAATTCCTTCTGCTGCACTTGCAGTTCACATTTTGCAACCACAAGGCCACTCCTGCTGTCTCAATACAGGACACAGAAAATAGAGTTTGTTTTTAAATTATCCACATAATGCCATTGTCACCTGATACAAAAAAAAAAAATGACTACATTTTCTAAAGTACTTACTGATTTTGAGTGTGCAGCATAAAATATCTAGATGATTGAAGCTAAGCAGGCAGGTTCTTTGGACAGAGTAGAATGTCATCTGACTCCTCTCTGTGCTTTAGTGGGCCACCTTATATTTTCACAGAATTACTTTGAAATAAAATTATTTTCCTAAAAAGTTCTGAGATCCAAATGTGGAAGTCAATCTGGAAGTTCAAATAATCATCATAAAAAGTGTTGCTACAGTGTGCGGTGATCACCAGCATCACTGGTAAAAGTCTAACAAAGATGAGGATAAAGCGAGCATCTCTACCAAGCTGTCCGGTCTGGTTAGAATTAAGATGGATTGGTTGAGAAAAGTACTGTGTTGAACATGCTCTCTTCCTTTTCTGTGTATAAAAAAGTTCCACCAGAACGTTAACATCTTTTGCATGCATTCAATTCAGCCAAAATCTGAAGAACAGAATTAATGAAATTAATTGATTTCCAGCAGAACTATGTCATCTGTGTATAGCTTACCACTACAGACACACATTATACGGTATTAACTCCTAGGTTCTTAAGTCCTTCTTAAACAACATTTACCTCCTTAATATACAATGCATTCGTTAACGTTTCTAAAGGTGAAACAGCCCTAAGAATTAATTATCTTATAATTGTTATTTGGTCAGTGCCTTTTTTCTTTATTGACCAGACACAGACTGAAATATCTCAGGCATATACTTTTGAGGTTACGGTACTTTCCTTTGATCTTTGAAAAAGTCATGAGAAAATGCTGGTCTAGTGACTATATTAGATTTTCTTTCTGCTAAACAAACAAAAAAAAATCTTGCTGAGATCACATCACTCTACACACATTCTGGACCAAAACATGATAAGCCAAGCAAACAAGAGTTCCTTTGTTGCTCTGAAAGAGACTGTTAAATTTTCAGCACAGTTTCTAAACAAAATGACAGTCTCACTCAGGCTTTGTTGCAAATATTTTTTTCCTTGGGCGAAGAAGCTGAAGAAGTAAACCAAACATAGTTTGTGCAGTCTATGTAAAGGACCAGTATTTTGTGACAGAATTAAAACAGAAGGAGAATAGGAGTGGTCAGTAGAAACCTTTAGACAGCTGTGTAGCAGGCCCAAGATGGAATGATAGAGGTTTGTACAGAAAAGCTACTATCACCTGAAAGACGATCACCAGCAAAAGAGAGCTCTTTGAGGAAAAGAAAACTATTATTCTTTTGTTTGCTTAAACTAGGTTGTGCCTGTCAGATAAGGGTGTGCACAGATTCAATTTCTTGTTTCATACGGTCTAGGAATTTTCTGTTCACAAGGTGGTTCTTGCATTGGCTTCTGATTTACAATAGGAATTATTTCTTGAAACCTTTGAAATTGCAGGAGTCTTTTCAAGAGTGTAATTAAGAGGTTAAGAGCTTTCACAAAGGCAGTTCCTATAAGATAGCAACTTCTTGTATTTATTGTGTTTAACTATGCAGGTGGCATGGTTTCTGGAAGCCTCATTAACCCTTTGCTTTAGGTTAGTATAGAAACGAAAAACTGAGAAGTGGTGACAGGGCTCATATCTCTGCCTTTTGTGGTTTTACTCAAGAAAGGTGGTCCTGTAGAGGGGCAAGCCATAATAACTGCCTTGTTACCTTAATCAATGTGAAGAGTATTATGTTAAAATCATTTTTATATAAGCATACATACATAATTGTGTATGTGTACATGCACAATATATGGGTGTATATATATGCACACACAAGTTTTCCATGTTCACCCATAGTGAAAATTCATCACAAATTTTTGCACAAAAAGGTATTTCTGGATGATGAGCTCTCCTTACTATCTAGTTCCAGGCTCAAAAATGACAGTATAGGTATCAGTATTGATATATACTTTAATTGATGTTAAATGGCCTGCGGCAACGTTCATGTATTGCAGGAACAAGCAACAATTTCTTCCACTTTCTTGTCCAATTTGTAATATTGCTGGCATGCAGAACGGAGTGACAAGTTTGAGTGATAAATATTCATAAATTTCTTAACGCTTAACCTACCTCTAGAATAGATCAGTCTTCTTCAGACAGCTGACATTATTCAATAAATACTATCAAATGAGAAATGGGCACACAAAAAAACTCCCAAACTGTAAGACTTATGAATTTCATCTTCAAAAACAAAAATCTGAGAAAAGCTTTATACTGTTGCCTCAAAACAAACAAGCAACAATATTTCACTTGTCAATATGTCACTGAAGCAACAATAAGATTAGACAATATTAAAATCTTCTCCAGTTTTAGAAAAGTCTTTGTAGTTCAATAGTCAACAACAGTGATGTGCTACTTCGTTTAATGAGAAAGTAACCAGAACATGTTGATTTTGAGATGTGGTTTTGATCTCCAAGTTCAGCAGAAGGATTATTACATGGGCTATGATTTTCCTCTGAAATCTAGTGTGAATACAAATTACCTGGATTACTACTCCTAACAATTCAAATGGCATTTATTTGTGTTCAGCCAAAAAGAGTAAAATACGTTCACAGGTACCACTATTGAAAGGAAGGAACACACAATCACTGCTGTGTCACAACTCAGATCTTGGCAGCAGGGTTTGAATTGTCACTTGAGTGCTCTCTTCCCTGTTACTCACCTTGAGCAAATGTATTTCTTTAGAACCAACTGGTCTCTGGATTCTGTGATTCCCACAGCATCAGTATCTCCATTCTGCTTTTAAATCAGGAAGCTTTTTAGTGATTTTGAATATACTTGCATAGTCCAAAAACATTTTACATATGTATATTGATTTGCTTTTCAAATATTGCTGCTAATTAACAGCTTGTTTTCTGTCCAGTTTTTTCATTTAATGTATGTATTTGTTTAATTATTTTTTTTCTCTAATATAATTGTCTTGTCATTTCTAATGACATTCCTTATGTACCAGAATTGGTATATAATTTAAGTATTTTTGAAAAAGAAGGGATTGGCAAAGCAGGCAATGATATTCCAATTTATTTTTTTAATTTTTTTTCCCTGAACATGTTAACACAAAGTTTATATTACTAGTAACTGATAAGGTGCAGATCTCCATTTGTGAATGTTGCTAAATGAAGGAGGAAAGCATAATTGGCATTGCTGATGGAAAAGCAAAGCATCTGCTGTTCTTTTATTGATACTATTGTAATACAACCCTTTCCAGTGAAGACTACAGATGAAACTTCACTCCCTGTTTATTTGCTTATTTACGCATCATTGTTAATGAGCAACTTTTACTGCTACATTGTCAAACACAGTAGTCAAAATCAAGATCAGATCGGGTGCTATCTCATTGCCCATGCGAAACCAGTCATGAGGGACATTTACTAGCAAGCATTATTTACTGTATCACCTGCTTTCATTCCTGTAAAATTTAAGAGGACTTTTACTGTAATGGTAGGAAATAGTGCAGAACATAGCCCATCTCCCAAGTATGCTGGAAACAGTTGATAGAGGGGAAAAAATAAACCACCTTTTCTCCCTTGACAACTTGCAAACTTGGAATTCAGGGAAGCAAACTAATTTGACTTTACAAGTAACATGATAAGAAAATAGTATCAATGAAATTTGTTTCAAATTTCTTAACAGACTTTGTAAATTGCTTAAATTTTATTTTTAAGATATTTCAGTATTTGTGGAGCACCTGATGGTGACATCAAG
Source organism: Limosa lapponica baueri (assembly GCA_002844005.1). NCBI lineage: Eukaryota > Metazoa > Chordata > Aves > Charadriiformes > Scolopacidae > Limosa > Limosa lapponica. Next base: position 1,085,649 of record KZ505669.1, on the reverse strand, counting down.
TTTTACATAAAAGATTATCTGGAAATCATCGTGGATGTTGTTAATAATTGCCTGTCTGGAACAGATCAGCAAATGGATTTTTCATCTTCTCCTTACTCCTCCAAATATTTGGCATTTCAATAGAAGTTTTCATTCTTAATCCAAAGAGTTGAAGACTTTGAGGGCACAGAATTCTGAAATGCTTCCAGTTCAGGCTTGAAATGAAAAAGCTTGTTTTTCAGAAATGTTAACTTTAAACGATTTTTTTTCCATTTTGATGCTTGTCTTAATAATTCTGATTTTTCGTTAAAAGATTAAAGAATTTTGATGAAATAAGATTCTCTCAAGAGAACTGTTTTCATGAACAGGCAGGAGCTTTAGTTGTGGTTTTCCATGTTACACCCCATGATAATGAAGCCTACAGAAGGCATTATCCTTCTGAGGAAACCAGGTACCTGAACAGGTACCCACAAACTCCCTGAGGAGGAATTTCCCACAGCTTAAATCAGGGTTGTGTCTACCCATGCATGTGTCTCTACACATACACAAAGCTGTCTCAAAACTCACCATTGCAGTCTTCTCATTTTATCGCGTCTTAACCACCCAAGCTACTAGAGCCCTAGGGGGCACTAGTTAATGGAAGAGTGACTGAAAGGTGGAGCACTAGTACAATATCAGACCACCCCTCTCAGCCAAATGCTTTTCTAGCTTGATAAACAGCTGGGAGGAAGACAGAGGTGCAAGGTTCCCTAAAAATGCACGTGCTACTATTTTATTTGGGTGCAGTCCCTAACTCGACCAGCTGTAGGGCCAATTGCTTTCAGAGTAGGGTGAAAATTGGCTGAGCTAGATCAGCAGTTCCAGGTCACTGGGTAACGTTTTCTTTCACCCAGTAGAAGCTACTAGGCATATGACTCTTTTTGTGTTTTCTGAGCAATTTTTTAGCATGTTTGTAAGGGACAGACAAATTTCTCAACCTCAGAACTGCTAACCAAAAATCATCCTGCATGGCTGAAGCCCACCAGGACATACACCACATGTAGGAGGAGGACAAGGAGCCGCTGTTGGAGGAGTTAGCAGTTAGGTTAGCCTAGAAATCTAGGCTCACACTAGATTTCCGAGGAGATCCTCCTGGGTAGCATGCAGTGACAGACTGTGGCTACAGCCAGCCTAGCAAAGCAAGCAGTGCTTGAGAGTGCTCCCAGACACTGGCCATGACTGTCTGTCCTGCTGCACTGTTAACAGGGTCCTTGGCACACTTTTGACCCATGCCAATTAACATTTGTCTGAACTTTTCCCTGGGGCCATCGGGCAGTTCGCACACCCCTGGGACCGTCCCCAGTCGGTGCTCTGCGTGCAGCCATCTCATTTGGGAGCCTAGGAGAGGTCACTGGCATAGCATGGGCCACTGCCAGCCAGTTGGCTGCAGGAGCCAGGAGTGTTCCCAGCCACACCAAATGTGCTGATCTAACTGTGGACTCCTGATCTGAGTGTGCAGCCGGATTCCTAGGACAACCCAGCAACTCCTCTTGGCCCCCACTTTTTCCCACCAGTGGGGATTGAGGGTACGCAGTATCAGAGCTAATCTTGTATAAAACCAGCACTGCAACTGGCTGTTTGTGCTTTATGCCATGGACAAGCATCCCAGTCTACCGTTTTGGTTTACCAAAACACCTGAGCAGCATAGAATCATAGAATGGTTAGAGTTGGAAGGGACCTTAAAGATCATCGAGTTCCAATCCCCCTGCCACAGGCAGGGACACCTCCCACTAGAGCAGGTTGCTCATGAAGAGAAACACTAAGAATTGAAACTCCCAGAGCTGCAGAGACCTCCCCGTGTAAAACTGAGCACTGGGACAGAAACAAATGCTCCTAAACTGCCACTTGTGACTTTTCTTTTTTGGTCTTGCTTCTGTGACACAGGGTTTTCTGTATCAGTCTTGTAGAAGCCCATGCAAGGGCAGAGCTGAAAGTGAGCTGTGGGAACTGCTGCACTGGTGTGCTGCAATTAAGTGTTTACAATAGCCCTAGCATTTTTCCCTGTGGACTGAAGGGGATATCCTTTGTAAAGGGGCCATGTTTGAAAAACATGGCTCACAATAGCCAGCTATATTTTCATTACAGAGCCAGTTTTGATGTTACTTGCCATTACTTAAATGGGGCTTTAGCCCAACTCCTATGAACAAACGCTGTCAAAGATGGTAGGGCTCTAGGTGACCCCATCCTGCCCATTATACCCGCCCCAGACAGGCCTTCTCCCCAGCCTCTGTCCGTCATTACTTTGCACCTCATGGAGAGGCTTGTCTGCAGCTCCCTGAGTAACAGAGTCGGGTATAGAGAGGAGCAAGATGGTAGGAAAGGGAGGAGAGCACCCCTTCATTAATCTGCTGCCCCTTCTCATTTGGTTTTACCTCTCCTATATTAAACTTAAATGTCAAGAAATATTTTGTCCTCGACTTTTTTATCTGGCTTTGTGGCTCTGCTCTTCTCCGGTCCCTTTGTTGTATTCAGGCCCTCCTGCATTGCAAGGAGATGCAATCCGTGTAATAGCTGGTTATTTCAGAGGGGAGAATGACCAGGGAGAAACCTCCTTCCTGATCCCATAACTAGTATTTGATTTAAACCTGAATGAATGAGCAAAACACACCGACAAGACATTAAGGAATTTCTTGACCACAAGGTACATCCAGGTTGTAGCTGGGCTTGCTCTTGACAGAAGACTCAGAAAGAAGAAAAAATATATATTCCCTTAGAAACCTACCAGTGGCATAAAACTAAATATCCGGTCATACTGAATTGGTAAAAAAATGTAAATCAAATATTTTTCAAACATCTACCTTCACTTGTTCCAGTGTACCGGTCAATGAGTCCTTTTTACAATTCCATATGAATAATATCTTTTCATAATTTATGCACATGGTTGTAGCATTCACAGTATGTCACAGGAAACGCCAGTGGGATACAGGCCACAAAGCTCAAGCCTTTACTTTGAAAGGTTTGGACATTTAAAGTGAGCTCATGGTGAATTTCATACTGGCTGCTTTATTTACATGCTGCCTATCAGAAGAGATCAAGTATTTCTGTTTCCCTAAATTGGCTCTCTCTGGAATATAATAGCAGCTTTCAAACTCACCACATGTTATCTATATATTTTCAATTATACATAGGGTCATGTTTGTGAGTTAATGGGTTTAGTTCTGGAAGTGCCAAAACTTTGATCAACACATGTAAAACAATTGGCTGAAAACAGCAATTTTGATCAATGCTTTATACATCAGCGTGCATTACCTACAGTATGACAGGAAACATAGCCGCTGCTGAAACCTTTTAATATCTGCAAGAGGGAAAACAGTGCTTGGAAATTTTAAAAAGATTAGATAACAAAAGAGCAATTGAGGCAGTACTTCTTACAAGCACTTGCAGGATCCGTAATTCTGTTATAAGACCTGCAGCACAAATCATCGTAGCTTCTTGATTTCTTCCAAAGTTTATTTAAACAATAATCCAACTACCTAGAGTCTCATTTTTGTTACAGCAGTCCTGTTTTTCTTCCTATGTTGTGTGTTTTGTTTACATAGCCAGTGGTGGGTTTATATTTGGAAACTTCAGCTATAAACAAAATCAGTTCCTTGATTTGCCACCACATATTGGTCAGGTAAAAATCCTGGTCTCACTGACGACAGCGGAAACATTGCCATTTCAGCCATGGGGTCACATGTAAACAAGTGGCTGTTGGCTTTGCCACGTGGCCGGGCATCCTGTGAGTAACTTCTGTGGAGTAAATGGGGATGTCGGAGCTGCAGAGGCAACCTTGGGATGGAACGAGATGTGAGCTGTAATACAGCAACACATTTAGGTTGAATAAAGCCTCCATTCTTTAATCAGCGTAACTGTCAAACTAAGGCAACTGTAACTTCTTAGTTTACATACCAGCATCACCCAGGGAAGAAACGTACTTCTGACTGAACACAAAGAAACCTCATCTACTCATTAAAATTATACCTTATTTGAAAACACAGGCGTAGCATGGTTGTTGCCCAGGGAATGGGGGAGGTACAGCATGAGTATTTCTAAACATTTCCAGCCTCACCCATTTGTTGGCAGACCCTTGAGTTATTTTGGAAGCTCTGTCTCTGCTGCCTGCCATGTCAGTTATTATTTTGAAAATTTAATTGTACAAGGGCTTTGACACTGAACTTTATAAATTTGTTCCAACTGACCTTGTCTCAGTTATTTGCCAGCCTGGCACGGAGCCTTAGCGATCATTATTTGTTCTCGTGCAGTAGGTAGGAGCAGCATGGAGCAGGAGATAGAATGGACCTGACATTTTACATGACTGTAAATGAAGAAGCAGCTTTAAATAAAAAGATTAGTATGCCCGCCACAAAGAGTATTGCATTTCTCTCAAACAGACCGAAGTTTGGTTGTACAGAGTTACTTCTTTGTACCCTGGGTGTGTCTGTTTGTTCTGTAATGTTTTCAAACATCTATTTAAATTTATTTCTGTTTCACCATTCACTTAATTGCTCCTCTGTACAGACATCTTCAAGAAAAGTTGTAGAGCGTGGTTTTCATGTTTGAAACAAGGTACAAGTCACTACTACACATTAAAAGCAGAAAAAGTGTATCGGAGTACAGATCACCGGCTGGATGTTTCACAGAGTTTCAGAAATCTGAAGCACACTTTTAAATACTTCCCTGAAAGCATCACAACGGGAAAGCAAAACAGAGCAAAAGCAAAAGCCAATGAATATATGACATAATATTTCTAGCGCCACATCTGCAAAAGGTTCAGTAGATTTAATCCTTATTTACACAAGTGTGAGAGCAAGATATCACCTGCAGACTCTGAAAAGGTATGATGTGCAGTTGAGCTCCCTCTGTTGGCTCTGCAGCGACTGAAGTGTATTTCACAATTTCTTTTTCAAAGTAAATAAATCACATTACCAACACTGATCTTTATTAGGAAAAAAAAACAAACAAACCAAAACATCTTGCTCCACTACTGAAAAATGTGAACTTCAGTGCTCATTAGAATCATTGGAATAAACAGTATGTAAGAAAAGGTAAAACGAGAACAAAGACTTAGAAGTGAGTTTTATTCTTGGCTCCTAGAATGGGTGTCTAGCATATGGAAATCCTAATCACCTTGCAGCTCAGTGATTTATGGGTTCTGAAAGAGAATCTGTGGCTGAATTTCTTACACTATTTTATTCCAGATTGTCAAATAATGAGGAAAGGAAACAAACTCATACCCAGTCTGTAGAAAGACTGTGCTCAAGAATTACCAGTGTGTGCTCTCAGTGAGTTGATGGCTCCAAAGGAGAGCTGTCTGTGGAGAGCCAGCTGACAAGGGGACTTGTAAACACGATGTGAGGTATCAGGGGTGCAGCTGCAAGCAAGGTGGAAATGTAGAATCTCCAGGAAATGAAAAATGGATATGGCAACTCATGTCCATCCTTTGGGGTTGTATTCTTGGTGATAACTTCTGATATCCATTGTGTAAGTCCACTGTTCTTTTCTCAGAGTCAATTTTCTCTATTTCTTTTTTTCCTAGACGTCTGGATGCCAACCACATCAACTATGTGCCCCCCAACTGCTTCAATGGCTTGGTCTCCCTTAGACACCTGTGGCTAGATGATAATTCTTTGACAGAAATTCCTGTCCAAGCTTTTAGAAGTTTACCAGCACTTCAGGCAATGACATTGGCACTGAATAAAATTCATTACATACCAGACTATGCTTTTGGGAACCTCTCTAGTTTGGTAGTTCTGTAAGTTTTATCAATTGTTTTTTAGCCACAATCTCTGCTTCTTTGCAGGGCTTTGACCATTTTGTGATAAATGACTTGAAGACGCAATGTTTAATTTAGACATTGCCTGAGATAACCTTTAATAATTACATATTCCTCTAGTACCTCCCCACTTGACAAATGATAGGTAAAGAGGTATATACCTGGGTTGATTAAACATCTGTTTTGTTCTTAAATTCTTAGGATTAAATTGATATCTTGGGGCTATAATCTGCAGTTTCCCTTCTACGTTTGCACTAGGCTTAGTGATATTCCTTTACCAAGCGGTCAATTCCATTTGTTGCAGAAAATTGGTTTTTTGAAAGATAAATTTTCTGGCTTGTACATGTACTACAAAACAAAATTTTCAAAAATTATCTTGGATAAAAAGATTTTTTACAGCTTCCCACACTTAAACTAGCATTTGCTAAATCACTTGTTTTGATCTAGCTTAAAAGTTTCCGTCCCCAGTAAAGAACTATGTAAGGGAAGTAAAAAATCACCCTATCTGGTCAGCAAAACAAACAGGAAGAGATGAATTGTGTGCCCTCAGACTCTAGGGCAGTGTGTACTGAATGAGGGAAGATTAGGAAAAGGAAATGAACTGAAAGCTTTCTGGGTGACTTGGAAATGCCGTCCAGTAGAAAAAGTATGCGTTTCCCTTCATAGAAGGTATATGTAGTTTTGTGTTTTGTTGTTTTTGCATACCAGTTCAACCAGATGAAACATGCGTAGCTCGCACCAAAATCTGGAAGGAATACTATGGAGCGCGGTTTCAGCTTTTTATCTTCTGGGAATGTACCAAGTGGAAAAAATTCTAGACTGGCTGGAGAAACTGAGGAGGGGAAGTGAGGTGGATAAGTTATTTCAGGATACTTTGGAAAATGTTAGCATTATTAAAGAGAGAATAATATATTCAAGCTTTACAAGCTGTCTGAAACCGTAGTCTGTAAGACACTTAGCGTATTTTAGCCCCAGTGTGAGCTAAACTGAACCTGGCACACGCCAGGGTTCTCTATTGACAGTTATAATCACCATCTCTTTCTAGTGCTTAATATATTCATATAAACATATAGGGCACCAAAATGGGGGGCAACAGCTGCCTTGTGCCGCAAAATGTTTGCTTTCTGTTTACACTAAGCATTAATCCCATTCAAGTCAAAGATTAGATGGGCTTGTCATTTGACTGAGCTTCTAGACTTATCTCAGTAATGCTAAAGACAAAAAACTTGTTTGAACATCATTCTCTAGATCCCTACCAGAAATATAGTGATAAGAGGACGGTTAAGAAGTGCAGGAGAAAATTATTTCTTTTCATGCCCTTATTGCTTCTCCTCGGTTAGGTTTCCTTATGTTAGATCTGCCTTGCTTATTTCTAATCTTCGGGGCTTCATATTGATTAATAATTGAATCATTCCTTGTGATCTACAACATCTGATATTTTTGGCTCATCAAAATCTTTGTGTGTGGTTCTGCTTTCTTTTGTTTGCGACTTTATTCCATCTGGCAAATTTTAAACTCGGTGCAAAAACGCACGGTCAGTTGGAGCAGGTTTGAGGCTCTATCATGACAAAGATGAAACATAATTGGAATTTGGAGATGCACTCTTCATGCTAACTAAAGCATTCAGTGTAGTAATTAAAAAAAAAGTTGATTAGATTTTTTCCTAGGAGAGAAGAAACTCACAGAACATTTGCATTTTGCCATCAGAATGCCTGCCTTTATGGACAGGTAGACTCAATTATTGTTGGTTCTGTAGAATATTTAAAGAGCCTCTGATCTTTAACAGTATTTTCAGAGCAGAATGAAGCGTTGAAGGGGAAGTGTCTGGCAGCCCCTAATTCACAGACCTTCTATTCTTTTAAAGTGCTACTCCTGTAGTTTCCCTCCACTATAACGGTAGAGTGTCAAAAAAAATAAAAGGAAAAATCTGGGAAAAAGGCATCCTTTTAAAAAAACAACCTGAAGTGGCTCCAAGTTTTATCTACTCACATTAATGAGCTTCACACAGAGTGGGGGGTTTCCACCTTGGTCTAAAAGACGTAGAAATAGGCAGCATTCTGAGCCTTCACGCAGGCTTGAAATGTATAACAAAATTGCTTTCAATTGCTATACATTTGAGAAAGTAGTTGTTGATTTTTATAGTTTCAAAGGAAGGCAAGTTACAGTACTTTTAAGATTGGTTAGTTTACTCATCTCAGTGAAGCTATGACTTTTTTGTCCTGTGGCTTCGTGTCTTCTTTCATTCTGCAAGCCTAATGCCCCTTTCCTGTCTGCCGTATTACCATCTCCTCACCTGCTCCTGTTCTGAGCAATGCCCTCTAACACCCTCTGAATATACATCTTCCAAATATACACCCCACACAGAGTTTTTAAGGCAACCTGTTAATTAACCACCACTGAGAATATGTCTACAATTTCCCAGTATTCGATATGCAAACCCCAACCTGGAACTCCACGATATACCCTTTTTAAACAATCCAGGTGGTTTTAAACCAAATTCCTTCTATGAAAACAAATGGAAGCTTGTGTGGGTGGGGAGATACTGGGAAAAAGCGGGGAGGGTGGCGAAGGTGCCTCCTATACATGCTCTTGCAAAAGCATGACTTGCATATAATCAGTGCATGCCTGAAAATAAGTTTCTTTTGATTCAACCATCAAAATGTTTTGCTTAAGTCCACTGTGCGCAGTGTGCTTTCCTGACTGTGTGCTTAATGTTCCCCTGCAGACATCTCCATAACAATAGAATCTACTCCCTGGGAAAGAAATGCTTTGATGGGCTCCACAGCCTAGAGACTTTGTGAGTTGACCTCCTATTTGTTTCCTTTTTTTTTTTTTTCTGTGTTTTCATTAATATTCTGAAAGAATAAAAATAGCTTAAAAGCCAAATGTGGTTTTTGGCTTGCCTAATCGCTACAGGATCTAAGTGATGGTGTACAATGACTCTATGTAGCAAATCCTATTTTTGACTATAAAATTAGTTTGCCTTTTTAATAAGCATTGTCAATTGATAAATTGTTGGAAGTACAGTTGAAAACTGTACTGAGCACTGAAAAAGAAGTGGTTATTCATGAACAGTTACGTTTGCATAATCTAGTACTATTTACTTGTCTTGTTTAATCAAAAAGGCTAATAACTAGATTGGGAAATTTTCACAATGAAAAGCTGTAACATTAAAAAACTGTCTTGCCATAGAGGAGGGTTATAAAATTAGATGGTTTTATTTTTTTTATCCCTGGAAAAAGCAAAAGTGCCAGGTAGCCAAATTGTGCATGTGTTTTACAAGGAGAGAAGATGAATGTTTCAGTTCTATCCAAGTTTTTGTCTTTAAAGAGCTCTGATGAAGAATAACACTGGTAAAGATTGAAATTTCCACAAGTTTTCCCTGTAGTTCTGTTCAAACCAATTGAGTTTTCTAACAAAAAATAATTCTACAGAAAAACATCAGACAGGAACACAGTGCTGATGGTTAGCGCAAAGTATTTCACTACAGAGTTAATCAAATAAAGATGTTGCCTGCGAGAGTAGACCACAAACCCCAAAAATGCTACAGGGACAGTAAAACGTTGCATATCCTTCCCCTGGCACCTGCAAGAATCAGCTGCATCATTTTCAGAGATTTTAGGTATTTTGCTCAACCAGGACAGCAGTGGAAAGGCTTGTTATGAGGAACAAATAGACAAAGTTTCAAATATGAATAATGCTAGTCTAAAAGCGACTATTTACTTTCTAGTTCACAGAACTATGTACTGCCCACTTTCATGTTTCATTAAGATCAGAAAGCAAGAAGTTTTGGGCTTTTTTTTTTTTTATCACTAGTTTTGATTACATTGATCCCTTGGCACTGAATTGCAATTTTACAATTTTGACTTTTAGCCGTCTGTGAGTTGAGAGGAAGTCCCTCGGTGTAGCAGCGGAAAGGGGGATGGGAAAGGGAGAAGGAAAATGTAATCGCTTGGTTTGTTTTTTTAAGTGAGATTCACATGGCAGTTGGTCAAAAATGGGGGAAAACAGAACAATGGAATAAGTAATTGCAAACCCAGCCCCAGCCACCTGGCATGAGAGAGATGAAAACATAGAGGACAGTCATGAACCTGGGAATAAGTGTAGGTGCAGCCCCTTCACTGCAATAGGAGAACGTAGCACTTGCCTCGAGCACAGTAATTGCATACTGTGTAGACCGTTTCCAGATAGTTTCAAGATAATCTAAAGAGATCTGGGTATAAATGATGGACGCCAGCATTTGTTTGCATCGACGCATAGGTCTGGAAATCACATATCACTGGAGGGCAAAACCAAACCATACATGCCTGTAATCTCTTTTTGTCAATAAGCAGGAGAGAGAGATTTACAAGCAGGAAGGAAAGCCTTGTTGAGTTCAGACAGCAGTTTCCTGCCTGCATTACTTCAGCCTGATAGTATTTCAATTTCAATCTATTGTAAACTGTGATTTGTGTTTTGCCTGTTCAAAAAGGCTTTTCCTCAAGTTTTTGAGACTATGTTCTTCATAAAGCAGTGCTGGAGAGCATCACAGTAAACTGGCATATCTCAATTTTAGTTTCAGGTGTCTCATGAATGCTAAAGGATGCACATGTCATGTTGAGGGCAGAAGTAGGCTTATAGTCCATTCAGCCTACCAGAATAAAGCCTAATTACCGCTGCAGCATGAGCAGTTCTTAAAGCAGAGGTCACTACCCTAGCTAAATAACGGATTTTACAATTTACATGCTCAGAAACATTCTCCTTATGAATAATGACAAATCTTAAAATTCACAACACAGTTAATGGTAACGTTGAACTTACTGTATGTTTTCCTACTTGTGTTAGCCAGAGGATGATATCCCCCAATCATTTTTATCCTCCAGATTCCAGTATCTCTTTTTTTTACCACTTAACCATTGGCAAAAATCTCTTCAGACATTTTTTTCATCAGTGAAAAAAAAAAGAAAGACTAATACAACTAAACAGTAAGTCAGAGGCAAATGCAACCTTTATAGTGAGATGTATAAAATGTGTAAAATGCAGCTCACCATGCAAAGTTGTTGAAGATTCTGTTTGAAAGATTTTTTTTCCCGTTAACACTTTCAAGTAATGGAAAGGATGGGCAATTTACAAAAGAGCAAATCAGTTATTAGTATCTGAATCCACTTTACTTTCTTTATTGCAGAATAGCTAAGATATAACTGAAAATAGGATGCTGATAAAAAATAGGAATGATAATGTGCCTTAAATAGAATTTGTTGGAAAACATCCATACACTTTTGAGGATTTCCTGGCTTTTGGCTGTATGTATTTATTCAATACATGGGAGATGATATTTCATTACAAATGCCAACAATTATATGTTATCCGTTATGCAGTGCATAACCTAAATAATAAAATCTATTTTCACACAGAGATTTAAATTACAACAGTCTGGACGAGTTCCCCACTGCTATCAGGACACTAACAAACCTAAAAGAACTGTAAGTACAGAGCTCATATTAGGAAGGAGGATGTTTTGTCTAGTGTGTGATTATTTTTTTAAATGCTGGTGATTTTATCAGTAATCCTTAAAAACTGATATCCTAGGAAAAACTAATAAACATGCCAACATGCATAAAAGCTGATTTTCAAGACTCAGTTTAGAGCATTCAGGTTCTGACAACTTCTACTTTTATATGGCATCGTGTAGTGGTTTTTCCAGGAACTTCATCCTTGGAATACAGTAAATAATAAATAAAACTAATTCACTTTGAGTCCTAAACACAACAGTGGGATTTTGCAAACAATCCAATATATCACGGTCTTCTAGTCTAAGAAGAAGGTGTGGCACCCTTATTAGTCCATCAGGTTTAAGTGTCTTCTTTCATCCCTCCCTTCCCCGCGTTAAATTAAAGCAGTTTCTTTTCAGTATAAATAGTCCTTTCTAGTGCTGTAAATAAACCACTTCTGGATGCACAGACATTGTTTGCATTTAAAAAAAAAATCAACAATGAAAAGAAACCAGCCACATTTGTTGTAAGAAACAGCTGAATTATAAAAACATGGATGAAATTATATTCGCACATCATACACACAACGTACACATCAATGCATATGTTCAAAATTCATTCCGTTTGAATTATTTACCATGTTACTGGTACCATCAGCATAGATTTTTGAAAAAAATAGGTAATCATGTAGGAGTTGGACATGGTTGTAGCCCGGCAACATCACAAATGGATCTTAAAGCCGTTGTAAGTAGCTACCTGGGATTTTTTCCAAAGCAGGGAACCCCAGGCAGTGTTGACTCCAGCTCTGCACCTCCAGTGCTGGCAAAGAGTGCTGCTCTGGAAGAGGGAATGGGGCTATGAGTTTCTCAGCCCAACTGCTTTCAGCTGCTGTGATGTTGTCTGTGGGCTAAAATAATTGGTATGAAATCCAGTGGCCTCGAAGGACTGCCTTTTTGCTGACCTCTGGAGCCAGTAGCCAAACATGGATAGCCCAGGTTTGCAGTAAATGCACAGTGCCCAGTCCAGCAAGCTGCCTGATGTGCCCACTGGCCCTGTAGGACTTCACCTATAAGTATCAAAGTACTTGTTTCATATAAGCTCCTAGGTGCAAGGGGCCTTTGGAGTGTGAAATAGCAACCTGACATCCCAGATCGAGCACAGACCATGAGACCATGTGCTTCAGTGCTTGCTTTGGGCCCTGGAAGACAATCTTAGAAGCACGAGGTGTCTCCAGTGAGGTTGTGCTTGCCCTGCCATTCTCATCCAAGTGAGAGCCCAGACCCACAAGGGTTCAGCTCATTGCAAGGCCACCTTAGTAAGGATATTTCTGTTTGGGACCTCATTTCTATCAGAATTTGTGCCTGGGCTGAAAACACGGAAAAATTGCTTTTTGACTACAGCTTGGAGGCATCCAAGGCAGCTAGTCAGAGCTGGAGATCTGCTGGCAAGTGGCCAGCGAGTCAGGGCCATATCTGTTTGATGCCACAGGGACACCATTGTCCCAGATGCTCTGCACATCAAGGTCCCAGCTGTAGGGGTAGATACCTCTCCAAAGTAACTAGGTATAGCTGTTACCCAGAGTTAATGCATACATAATGCTTTCCAGATTGGATTTTGAAGGTACCTATAGAAGCATTTTTCCCAGTGTGGCCTTAATATAGTCTTTTTACCCAGGGGTGTGGATAGATTTTATTGCTCTTTTGCTCAGTATGTGAACTGACAGGCTACAAAGTGCCTTGGGTTCAGACAGGGTGTATTAGCTGAGTACGGTGCCCATGACACAGGCTGCACCTGGGAGCACACTCTCTTCTGAGCAGCTCTGAAGTGCTTCAGGCTCTTCTCTGCATAAATGCGCTGGAATCTGCTCTTGGCTGATGATGGGGCTGCTCCCTCTCTCTGACTCAAGTGAGAATGGGGATGAGGGGCCAGATACTGTCCTGGGAAGTAGTCGTGCCATTTCCCTAGCTTTCCTGCCATGCAAGGAATCCCATTCAGTACAGCCACAAAACCAGTCTATTTGCTGGTTCTAAGATTAAATGAGATCCTCATGTTGCTTGGAGTCTGCGTTTGCATGGATGCAGTTTTTATTGCATGGAAAAGAACTAGGGATTTAGAGCTACTCTTAGCACAATGCCTAAACAAGTCAAACCAATAGTGTGGGACCTGTTCAAGTAATGGCCAAGTCTCCTTGCATCAGTGAACAATTTGAGGTTTACTAAATGCATAAATTTAAGCTGGGAAGCCTTTTTCATACCCGAATGAACTAATGGGAGTTTCCCACACAAATCATCATTGTTCTTTTGAAATCTTAGTTGTTTCTTTTGTTTTTCACAATAGAGAATTACTCATATGAATAAAATCCAGTAATTAATGATGAGACAAAGATTTGGCCCTCTGTCCAGCAGGCACAACTACATTGGGTAGTTTGTTCATGTCCACATTTAAAATATTTCAACAAAAAGGTGGTTGTGGGAGGCTCAACATATTACAGTATAATGTGTAAAATCATTTACGTGATAAACTTGTGCAATCCATTATTATCCCAGTGAAAGAAATAGTTGCAGTTTAACAAGCATAGGGGGAAATATATATACTATTTTATTGTTATTTATTTAAATATTAATATTTAAATATTAATGTTAGCAGTTCATATGTGTGTGTGTGTCTTTACATCATATCTGTATACGTACATAGATTCATAGATCCATGACATACAGCTGCAGAGCAGTTTCCAACTGAAGGCATCTGAATTTTAAAATGCCCTTTTGCAGTTCAATTCATCTGAATGGTTTAGCTTATTTATAAAAGTGCAGAATTCCAGCTATTTCATTGCTTTTCTTTTCTTTTGCTTTTTTCAGTTCTGTCTTTGCCAGAAAGCAAGGTCATACCTCTACATACAGACACTTTTCTTATTACAAAAAAAAAAATTGTTGTGCATTGTGAATACCGATTGTGCCTTCACTTTTTTTTTTCTTACTGTATAAACCATTTTTCCTTTTGTAGGGGATTTCATAGCAATAACATCAAGTCAATACCTGAGCGTGCATTTGTGGGTAATCCATCACTTATTACAATGTAAGTGATAATAGTCTTTTCAATGACTCTTCTTGTTAAAGAACATGGAACTAAGTATCGTATTTGTGGCTAATTGTCAAATTGGTCTCCGTGTGAGTGTATGGTGTAGCACGTCATTATAAGAAGCAAACAAGATCATATCTTTCCAACTTTGTGGAAAGAATGGCAGTTTACGTGCCCTGTTGAAGGGAAGCAAATGGTGGTTTCTGGCCTTTGACCTTTTATTTGAACTTTTTCTTCTAAGTCTCTTAACATTACTAGCAATGTAGAAGCTAGCAAAAATTACTCTTGGTAGATATCAGTTCCCATTGTCTTACATGAGAATGCATTTAATGGGCACACCTCAAAATAAGAAAGCATAAAATAAATATAAGAAAAATAGTGACTCATCTTGAGCAATATTATTCTATGAGCAGAAGCAGCAAAAGGTTTCAAAGGTGCAAGGGAACCTCTTCTGAGTTTGTGAAGTTCTGAGTTACTCACCTGATACCTTAAATTTGTCTCAGCTCATAACAAAGTTCTTCATATTTGGGTTTCTATCTTTGCAAACCTGGGAGGCAGAGGGAATATTTGGTTGACTGTCCTCTGGCTTTAAAACCAAGAAAACAATGACTACTCGAATATTCAAAACATGAGAAGTGGTTGATGGATATAGATTAGTGGGTGAGAAAAGCCCAGAGGTGCATCTCTGCTACACAGGTGCACAGTATGTGATTCATCATAGAGTTTACTCATTTACTTAGAGTGTAATCATGTAATATATTTGGAATATTTTAAAATATTTTTCATAAAATGTCTTTTTATCCTCTTTTTGCAGACATTTTTATGATAACCCTATCCAGCTTGTTGGAAAATCTGCTTTTCAACACTTACCAGAACTCAGAACTCTGTAGGTGTTTGCTTTTTTATTTCGATTGTCTTTATATATCACAATATTAGAATTATGTCACACTTCCCTCACCACAATTGTACTGAAATTATGTTTTTAAATCCCAGAACTTTAAATGGTGCTTCACAGATAACAGAGTTTCCTGATCTGACAGGGACTACAAGTCTGGAGAGTTTGTAAGTGCTAGAGAAATACTTTTTCTTTGTTTTATTTTTTTGCATATTGACTTATTCTAAATAATGTCCTAAAAATTGTATTGGTTTTGCAATCTTTAAAAAGGAGTCATTGTTTTTTTGTTTTTTAATACTTTCAACAGGACACTCACAGGAGCACAGATCACCTCTCTCCCCAAATCAGCTTGTGACCAGTTACCTAATCTCCAAGTGCTGTACGTTTCAGTAAGATTATTAACGTTACATTATTGCAAGAGATTAATGGAAAAATTAAAGCATTACAATTTCAAAATTACCCGATTTCTGCTATTTATGTGTGTTACGTTACTACTTAGGAATTCAGCTCAGGGAGCGGGCCCCTGTGTTACTCAAAAAGTTCCCAACCCACTTATCAGTTAGGATTTCCCATACATTGCTGAAAAAGATAATTACTTTGCATATTTTTAGGAAAGGGTAAAACAGTTCTTGATTTTGTTTAAAAAACAGAACTACCTTATTTTCATTCATTCTCTCTCCTACAATAGTCTGGGGTTTTTTTCCCTCACTGAGGCAGATAATTCAGTGAAGTGAATGGAAAATATGAATAGGGAGTGCAGTTTTGAGTCCTTGTTATGCTCCTCTTTTAGTTTCTTTTCCAACCAGACATAAGTAGCTGACTGAAATTTTAATAGCCTATTGCTTGGCATAGTTGGGACATAGTTTTTATACTAAATATCCAATATTATTTAAGCTTGGAAACTTCCTTGGAGTTTGCTTAATCACTAACGAAAGTAATCATTCTGTCCGCTGCTTTGAGAATGAGCCAACAGCACTTTCCTCTATGTATTACATCACTAGGAATGTATTTGGTATTAGTTCTCTGGCCAACACTGCAATAGCACTAATTCTAAGACGTTATTTGAATACCAGCATGGATGTCATGAACATTTCCAGAAGAAATTAAGTTTTAGTTGATGGACTCATTATAATCATTTCCAGAATGATAAAAGGCAGAAACAGAGTGTTGCCAGAAGAAAGTCTGCATACAGCCTTAAGTTTAAATAAGTGCTGTATTATTCAAAACCAATAAATAATCTCAAAACAGAAGGCAAATTAATACTACAGTAATTAATAACTTGTACAGTTCATAGTAGATTAGGACTGTCCATTGAAAGGTCACATATTTTATTATGTATTATTAAAGCTGATATTTAAAAGGGTGGGGGACCAATTTGACAGCAATTTCTTGCAGGCAGAGTTGCTCTTTCTCCATTCCCGTCAGACTGGAATGAGCCTGCCAAGCCCACGTTTAGGTTTGCACGTTACTTTTGCCTGTGCCATGAAGTATCAGTGTGCTGAGCCCCGCAAGTTACTCAGAGACTGCGATCTTGAAAGGGGTTTCCTGGCTCAGATATGTGCACGGACGCTACAAGCGCAAACACCGCTTTGACAGGCAATTTGTACATCCTCCCTAGCCACCAGTACTTCCAAATGCGGATGAATGGACACAGAGGCTTCCTGGCTGTCTGCTCACTTGCAGTGAAGGTGTATGCGAGAAGACAGTCCCAGCAGTCCTCGAAAGACTGTCCTCAGCACAGCTGGGTACACACCTCAACACAGGAACCAAAACCACTGGCCCTCTGCTGCTGCCAAGAGCCTCATATATTAACAAATCGGGGAAAAAGTCCTTAAAAATAAAGAAGAGAAGTATTTTCTGGAGCTCTATAACAGAAACTGAGGGAAGAGTTTCGGTTTTGGGATGGTTTTTTTCCCACGTGTGAAGAAGGAGTGTCAGTATGTACAAAATTCAAGCTGATAACATACTTCTAAGAAGACCTAAGTCACAAACATGCGCATGACAGAATAGCCACCATCCACCAGATGTACCAAACATCTTTTACCTTGGCCTAAAAGCCTTCAGTTCACTTCAATCCTCCTTTGTCATGTCTGATTTGGACCACAGAGTACCTGTGAAAAATACAAAAACAGGCCGCAATCTTCCCTGCTGTAACAAAAAAATGTACATATATTGATGGTAGCTTTTGTGCATAATAAAAGCAGAGTGGAATACCTTAAAAACACACACAGTCATTACTTGCACCACTTCCACAAATCAAACAGAAAATTCTAAATGCCCCTGCTGGAATAGTAACAGTGAAAATAAAATTTTACCAAGGAAGTAGATGGGTGGAGGTGAACCAGTTTTAAAGAATTTGAAATAGGAGTGAAAAGAGATTACTCTTTTACGTGATAATATTGGATAAATGTGGAAAAGGATATTTTTGCTAATTATAAGCTTTTTTTCTATATTCTTTTCACCAACAAATTTCCCATTCAGTTTTCCCTGAGCAAGATGTATATATAGGATGAGACTGTTGGGTGGTGGGGGTGGGTGTTTGGTTCCTTTTTTTTTTCCCTCCAATTTCTGCAAATTGCCTGGGCTTGGTTTTGATTAGTTGTATTATACTATAAATCAGTCCAGATGTTTCAGTTATTCTGTAATTTGTTGAGTTTTGGCTCAAGTCTTTTCAAGGTTTTTTTCCTCCATGTAGATTGATTTCAAAGTTAGTTCCAATACTCTTTTTTAACCACTTCCCTCAGTTACAAGATATAACAGTCAAAGGATCAGAGGCAATACTGCTTAATTAAAAGTGTAGAATGGAAAGCTGATTACAGTCCATTGTGATTAGAAGCCAGAAAAATACAGGATCTTCTCTGAAAAAAATATGAGTATATATATTTAGTAGATTATTTTAAATGGCTTAAATATTTGTCAGAGTTTAAACATGATGAATATGAAGTCTGTGATGCAAATCCAGTATTCCCTGTGAGCAGATGGCAAATATCATTATGGTAAAACACTCAGAAGAAGTCTACACTTCAGGCAGCAAATCTTCAGACAATGCAAGGAATTTGCAAACGTAGAATATGGAGTTAATACATCTTTTCCCCTCTTCTCTCCTCCTCAGTTAGAAATTAAAATCTGACAGATGGGAGATGGTAACTGAGTTTTCACATTTCTATTCTTCTGTGAGTGGGGATAAAACCAAGTTATTTTAAATTGAGCGTGAAGGTAGACAATGAAAGATCTTTTCCTTTCAATGTTACTTTGAGGTTAATCTTTTCTTTTCTTGTGTATTACAGGGATCTGTCTTACAACCTGCTGGAAGATTTACCCTGTTTTACTGCATGTAAAAAACTCCAAAAAATGTAAGTATCAAACTATCCTAAAAAGAGGCATTTGTATACAAATTTATTTGAACATCATCAATGTGGTTATCGGTGGCCAATTTGACGTATCCCAAATACATACCCTTACACTATATTGAAGTGGGTCATGAAACACGATCTAAAACACCCCAAAGTGTCCTCCAAACACCTTTGAAACTGAGGAGATTCTTATTGCTATTTCAGTGACTTGCATCACAATGAAATCGGTGAAATCAAAGCAGACACGTTTCGGCAGCTGGCTGCTCTTCGGTCTCTGTGAGTACGGCCCTAAGAGCCATTCACCCGGGTTCTCAAAAACATGGGGTGTACACTGTCCGCTCACTGTCGTCTGCCCCAAAACATGCTTATTTCTGCTTTTCTTTGATCTTTCACCCATTATGTCATAACTGTGACAGCAGAACAAACGCTGTAGAGTTTAGCATCTGCAGCAATGAGTTCAAAGGTGTCAACTTACAGCTATAAAAGCTGTTACTTCTAAACGTTTCGCAGTTGGACTAGGTGATCATTGTGGGTCCCTTCCAACTGAATTATTCTATTCTATTCTACTCTCTCTGTTGAGAGAGATACTGAGCCAGAGCTAGTGTCTGTTGGCAGGTTCATGTAATAATCAGCTCTAGGGAGCATGAAATCTTTTTATACAGAACAGTGTGTTAAGAAATAGATTCTAATCTTGTGTCAGTTTATAGTTTCACTGACTTTCATATAGTCAGTTTATAGAGGCATATGCCAGCAGAGTAATTTTGTTGAGAAATTACTCATTGGTGTAAGTCTTTGCAGGATCAAAGGATGCGCACTTGTTATAATATGTTGATGTAAAAATACTCTCTCATTTTTTAAAAGTTCCTTTCAGTTTCTTGATTATTCAGGGGCGGTGAAGATTGAGATTAGGAAGTTAAGCCTATTGACAATGGATTTGCTGTTATTAGTCACATCATGAAGCCCTCTTAGAAGTAGTCCATATACCCCACCCTTCTCTCTGGTGCCCTGGGAAGCTGTGAAGCAGACAGAAAATAACTGTGTTAGACTGCAGAAGACATTAAGACATTCTAGAGAAAATGGTCAATTTAATAAGTAAAATCTTTAACTGACTAACACATTTTAAAAAGTGAAAAAAGATTTTGGACTGTGACATATGCAGAAGCTTATTGAAAATATTTGCATGTAATTAATACCTTTTTTATATTTAGGCCTCCTAGTCAAGTGTATGAAAACTTCCATATTCACTCAGTGGGTATGTAATTTTCCACTCACTTTTCTTGTAGGGATTTAGCTTGGAACAAAATTAAAATTATTCACCCCAATGCCTTCTCCTCTTTACCATCTCTGATCAAACTGTAAGTATTTGTATATCTTCTACATTCAAATTTTCACATTTTTCTTGCCTGCAAAAAATTTAATAATTTAGTGCCCCACTCAGCAGAAATTGAGGCTTTCTGTATTCTCATCTTCTGATCTGTTGAATCTGTATTTTAATGCCTGCTTTCTTGTAGTTCAACACCTGTAGGTATTATGGCAAAGCTGCATATAACACTGTGTAATCAGAATGATTTGGGGTCCATGAAGCATATCAGTGTATCTGCCTTTCTTCATTCAATTTGTTAGCAGTTCAGTCTCTTTTAGTAGTGGGGAATATTTCGTGTTGTGCATCAGGACTAAGGAATTTGACTCAAAATTAAATAAGGAACATTTTCCAGTAAGCATCTTTATTTCATCATTCCTCATTTGATGGAGTAGTTTGTCTTCTTTAGTAACTTCAGCCAGAGTAGTTAGTGGTCAGCAGTCCGATTTTGTAGGTCTTGTTCACAAGCACTTCTCAGTCCTTAATAACTGGGACACCCGCTGTCACTGTAATGCCTCTTTAAGGTGAATCCCTGAGGAACTGGGTGTATGGGAAAGACGTGAAAGGAAATTTCTCTGGAGTCATCCTGCTCCATGGTTGTCACAAAGATACACTGCTGGGCATCTGCTTACAGATGATCCAGTAGCTGCTGGGAAACCTAGTTTTGGAAAGGGGTATTCATTTCTGTTGATGTGCAAAGCCTTCCATCTGAATGGTGCACTGCAAAATGTCCATAAAGAGAATATTGCCTATAGCATCCTTTTCTGGGGGCCCTCCTCAGGACTTTCCTACAGAAGAAAGGGTGAGGGAATATCATGCTACCAGCAATAAATTGTAGCTCCAATACATAGCACAGACCAGTCAGGGAGGGTTAAAGAAAAAGTCCTTTAACACACACACAACAACACAGCGTACTAGTGTTTCCTGAAGTGCAAATCTGTAACCCTGGTCTAACTGCATGACTCCTGGTCATTTTTACTATTGCAATAGGACCAGTATTTCACCTTTTGTATTTAACTGTGTTACAAGCAGGAGGACACTCGTGCACACACACAAACACACTAAACCAGAAAAGGCAGAAAACCAATCCATCAACATACCTCTAATATTATGTCTAGTCCCTTAGATTTCAGTAGATAGTCCAAGAGGCAGGAGCTTTGCTGTTAACCCTCAGGCATAAAAGCATCTCAGCAGCATCAGACTCCCCTTCTTCCTTCCTCCTTGACTGCTGACCATCTTAAGTATTGCAGTGTAGATAATTGTGCAGAGGACTGAAAATACTTATAGAATAAATGGAAGAGAGAGGAAAAAATGGAGAATAGAATACCTTTGGACTTCTCCCTCTTTGATTACTTACTGTTTCTCCTTGATCACAGTCACTTTTTCATTCACTGGTTTTACTTTCCCCATTACGTATCCATGCTCTGTGCTGTCTTTCTTCAGCTCCTCAAACCTCAGCTTAGAATTGTCACCTTCATCTGCTCCAGCCCAGACCTGTCCTACCCTGAAACATATGTCTTCCTGTGGAGCTTTCAGGGCAGCCGTGCCCTGTAGCATCCCACTGAATCTTTTAAACTGTGGGAAGATGTTCTGGTACTGGCTCCCTTTAATTCAAACAACCTAATGAACAGATTTTATATTCATTTGCTAGTCTCAAAACTACCACTATGAATGTTTGGAGTCAAAATTTGGCAACAGAGACTTAGCTAACTGCTAGATACTACTGTTAGCTTTCTGCTAGACACGTAGGTGCATACTCCTGAGTAGTGCTGCAGCTTTGCTCTGCTGACTGGGGCCTCTGTTTAATGCAGACATTTTTGATTGAGTTAGAAAAGCCTAACCTGTTTTTTCAACATGACACTTCTAGTGCAAGAAGAAAAAAAAATGAAAGCCCATAAGCTCATTTTTATTTGCTGTTATGCAGGGATGTGTCATCCAACCTTTTGTCTTCTTTTCCTGTGACGGGGCTACATGGTTTAACTCATTTAAAATTAACAGGAAATCATGCTCTACAAAGTTTGATATCATCTGAAAATTTTCCAGAACTCAAGTGAGTATATCATTAAAACTAATAAGCCACATTTGTGTTCATGTGCAATGGAAGATGTGTCAGTGTGTAACGCATGTTACTTTGTATTGTCAGTCTTTGATCTGTGCTATTAAAACTAAAGCAAATATGATAAAAATGATAGACTTCTTTTATTATGCTCACTTTTAACTGAAGCAACTCTGAAGGGTTTTGAAATATTAACCCCAGTACTTGCTTAATATGAGCCACATCTGCTTCCTGGTGATATGTTTCAAAAACTGTTAAAACAATATTGCTAGCAGCTTAGTGTTATGTCCTTCTTCTACTGGACTGTGCTTATAGAACTTCCATTATATTTAATGACAACACAGCAAGTATCAAGGGAAGAATGTACTCCTGAAGTTCCAAAATATTTGACTTCTTTTGTTTGAATGTGTTTTTTTTCTGAAATCTTTTGATTAAGATTCAGATAGCACTTTGCCATTATTACTAAAACATTTTGATGCTAGGAATTTTCTGCTGGATGCTCTGTAATACAGGAAGGAAATGTTCTCTAGAGATCATTTGCAGCTCTGCCAGTCACTGGATGACTGTAGAGAAATCACAGTAAGGAGACTTTTGCCTCTGACTTCAGGGTATTTGGGGGTGTCCTCTAACTCTCCCTTGGTTTTTATATTTTAATTAGAGGATGACTAGTACAACATACGTTTTTTCCCTGTTTTACTGTGAAAGGTTTGATATCATAAAATTTGGAACAATTAAACAGTGTGCACATAGTTACAGAATCCCAGAATGGTTGAGGTCAGAAGGGACGTCTGAAGGTCATCTTGTCCAACCCCCCCGACTCAAGTGTGGTCATCTGGAGCCAGTTGCCCAGGTCCACTTCCAGACAGCTTTCGATTATCTCCAAGGATGGAGACTCCATCCTTATGTCCTCACTAGATTTGCCTTTTGCACTGGAGAAGTCGTGAGTCTTAGCAGGCAGACAAGTGAAGGAGACATTACCGCTAATGAAAAGGACTGGAGTGTTTGGGGTTATCAATAAGGGAGTCACAAGCAGAAGTGCGGAGGTGATTAAACCTCTGCATACAGCACTGGAGGGATCCACACTAGAACATTCCTATGATGGCATGTTAATTTTAAACCAAGAGAAGAGCCGCAGAAAAGGGTTCCAAGGTGAGGAAACAAAGCTTTAAAAGATTTAATAAACCCAATATTTGTAGTTTGTCACAGAGGAGCTTGGGCAGTGACTTCATCACAGTGTATGAAACTATAACATAAACATTCAAAATACTAGAAGCCTTATGCCTTTCTTACACTAGACAGCTTCAGGTGGGTCTCAGAGGTTAAGAAGCAAGTACCATAAGAAATCAGGAGCCTCAACCATAAGAAATGGTTGAGGCTGAGCTTCTGCCATAGTTTTTCTTCTCTGACTGACTTTGCCCACATGTTGAGGCAGGTGACAGTTCTCAAATACCTGAAGGTTCTTTAGAAGAATGTAAACACAAGAAAATTGATTATTCCAACCTAGCATATATATAGTGATGTATATACTGTGGCCTAGAGGCATAAGAGGTGCTGCAGTAGTCCTAGAATAATCCATTATTCAACTGAATTATGTTCAGTTAAGATTTTAAATAAGATAAAAGTAATAAATAAAAGTAATTCTTTCATCAAAATTATACTTTGTATGATTTTTCCACCAGTAAAATTATGTACATTGCTCAAATGCAACTACAGTATTTACCCTGGGTAAGTAATTAACAAGGATGTGTCAGGCAGTTGTTTAAGTCTTAAAAAAAGGTATAAAAAGTATGATGATAAAAAGATAAAAAGTATATCTAGAGTTGATTAACGTCTGTAAGAACAAATTATATCCAGTCAGGAGAGAACAGGGTAAAATCCTGACCTGGAGTCTTCAGGACTGCTACCGTGAATCAAAATGAGGCCAGCACTTCACACAGGATCACTGCACAGACAATGCATGAAGCACCAAACTTGAACAGAGATCTGAAAGAAAACGAAATTGCAACCTTTGTAATTGTTGGAACTAGATACTGGTTACAACATTAGAGACAAATTCCTGTATAAAAGCTTCCTGCTCATCTAAATGGGTCATTGCTGTTCAATACTCAGACACATCAAAGAGCTGAGCATCCTCTGCCCCACCTTCAGCAATGGCAGGAGAACGCTCTACAGAGCCGAGCCCAGCCTGCTATGGCAAGCCATGAGGAAGTAAACTCAGGCTGCCAGCTACCCCTTCCTTCTTTATCTGATGCTTTGATTCAACGCTGTAAAGAACTCATTGATTTGCTCCATCCATCATAACTGTGCCTTCCCATTCACTGTCAACCCCACACCTTTGTGAGGTGGAAAATGACCTTGTGTTCTCTGCTGCTTAATCTAAAAACAGAAAATAAAGGCATTCCTTGCTGCAAGGAAAAAAATTATCGGTTTAAAATTAACAAGATACCATCAGTAAGATAAGCAGTATTTAAAAATAAATTGAGCCAGTGTTTCTAAAAGAGTTTAATTTGACAAAGTCCAAATCTAATCACCCACATCGAATAAGCAGCAGCCATAAAAAGCACTGCTTTCCAGCACTTTATGGCTAAGAGTTGCTACCTCTTTTGTTGTTGTTATTAAAAGAAGCTTTTGCAAGAAAGAAATTCCTTTGTCAGCAAGAAGAGCTGATATTAATTTCTCTGCACTGCAAAGTATGTTTTGCCCTCTGTGCTCTGGGTCTGAGTTATTCTGTCCAATTATGTTTTGCACATAGATTCAGAAGCATTCAGCAATTTGAGGCCTGTATGCATATCTTAGTAACCCAGGGCAAAAAATACCCCAAAACCTGTTCAAGTTTAACAAAGGATGCTAGAAAGACCTGCAGAGAGGAGAAGAAATGGGAGTCTTGCTCTTTAAAGATAATTTAAAAGTGTTGGGTTTTTTTGGCTACTTCATCGAAGCAGTGGACCAGCACAATGTGAGAGGTCCACGTTTCCAGTGTATGACAGGCCAGCAGGTTGGTAGAAGCCCAACAGCATTTGGAAATCTCTTATTATTAAGAACACGAAGTTGTTTGAGTAACCAGAAAGGACATTTCTGTTAGTCCTTTGAGCCTAAAATATCTACTAGCTGTTCATTTCCCAGCTGTATTAATGTCTTCAAAAAGGTCTGAAGCCACAAGTTGCAGTGATCACCTTGCAGAATTGTCAGTGTTTCTTTTGATAAGTCAGTTGTTGTTTGTGGGATTATTTTTTTTCAGAAAAGAGGCATTTCTAGTTGGGGATTGGGATTGAATTTAGACCAGGTGACTAACTATGGGTTAGTCTAGTAATCTATGGGTTTAATAATAATCTATTTAAGAAGGACTTCTGGGAAATGTGTTCAAAAAATGTTTAATTGAGATAATCTCCTTATTTTAAAAGATGGCATGCACAGAAATTAGTTAGAAATTAAATATTTAAATCTGCTGGCAAGAGGTTGCTTAATAGTTAGATCTTGGTTACCTTGAACTTTTATTGCAATATCTTAAAAATACTTTATGTATGGATACAAGGGTACAGATTATTATTGCTAATTCCCAACAGAAATGTAAGTATATAGAATCTAAGTGCCCCAAAATGCACTAATTTAAAAATTACTTTAGAGCTTAGGGTTCCGTTTGTTCCCCTTTGTACCAAGCTTTTGGCATGCGCACAAGTTTAAGTCCTATTGGCACTGGGCCTGATTCAGACTGATTTCTTTGCAGATTTCCCAGGGGGTTAGAGGTTGCTTGGAACACTCATTATGTTAATTTACATGATTAACCTGTTGAAAGTAATCTGATAGGAGATATAGTTCTACTTTATTCCTTTTAAGTTAAGTCAGAATAACTTCTAATCACCTCTTTATCTTTGAATTTTTTGGTTTATTGGGCTTTTGGAATTAAGCTGAGATGTTAGGTCTTACTATGTACTATTGGCAAACTGTGCAAATTAAATATCTCTGCTTCCAGAGCATAAACTATATCTAAGGAATAGAAGAAGTAGTTATAGAACTTGAATATCTGTAATTATCCTGTGCTACCCCAGAACTTGCACATCCACAAAGGAATTAAATTTAAAACATACCAGAAATGAGCAATTTTCTGATAAAAAAAACTCTCAAAATCATTGAAACTCACTGACCTATACTCAGTTACATATTAGGAATACTGATGATCTTAAAAGAGTTACGAGTGAGCATCCAGTGTCCTGGAATGACCGTGCTCATTTTTAAGACAATTAATGAAGTAAGACCTTTTCCTCAGTGACATCTGTTTTCACACACAATGCCTTTCTGATTCATTCACCTCTTCATTTAAAACTCTTTCTTGATCTATGCACAAAAGACAATCTCCTTTTTGCCATCTTACTGTGAAAAGAGTTGGATGTGGAAAGAGGTGGATAAAATTTGAATTCTAAAAGTTCTCATTCTCCCCAAACTGGAGAAACTCCATTTGGGAAGTGATGTTTTGGTTTTGCCTGTTAGATAGGTAGATGCAGTTGTGATCTTTGGATCTGCTATTTTAAAAGAAACCATTAAGAAAGTAACATGGAGAAACTGTGGAGTTACACTGTAAAATCATTCAACATCATAAAATAGAAATATGGCTCTAAGAGTAGCATTCACTCAACTGCAAGGCACATACCTCCCACTGCTGTATCTCTCAGGAAAATGCATAAGAAAACTTCATTGTGCCTTTACTAAAATTAGCCTAGACATCATCTGAGTTTCTGATGTGGAATTTTATTTGTGAGTCCTCATTTTATATTATCATGACTGATCTTTACCCATAGATACTTTCACTTTCAGTCATGGTTATTTAAAAGAGTTCCTTGTGCTAACTGTAGAGGAGCAGTACAACCCAGTAACTCTGGTGCGAAACCAGTATCATGGCATGCTTTTCCTTATTCTTCTACAGGGTCATGGAAATGCCTTATGCTTATCAGTGCTGTGCCTTTGGAGCTTGTGAGAGCCACTACAAAATCTCCAGCCAGTGGAACAAAGATGAGAATAGCAGCATTGACGATTTGCACAGGAAGGATGTTGGGCTGTTACAAATTCAAGGTAATCGCCATCTTTGGCTTTTAAATATACCTGAAGGCTGTGAGCAGTCTGTGATGTTAAACAAATCCAGTGTTCCAGTCACAGAGGCAGCCTCTCCCTCTCTCGCCTGATAAGATGTCATTCAAGCATTCCTGTGCTTAGCAGTATTATTTTTTCAGGTCTGCCTTTCAAAAATCTCACTCGCTTATCTTTCCATCCAAATAATAACTATAACAATGTGGGAAGTGAAATCTTCCCTTTATTTGAGAGACAGGGAAGTGGTGCTGGTATGTAATCCCATACAAGAGCAGGCCAGCAAAGATCCAGTTTCTTGCCAGCCTTGGAAGCAGCCACGCATCCTTGGCTCTCCTGCTGTCCACATGCTTCAGGATGAGTCACAGACCTTATGTGGCTACTCTGGCATACCTGCCAAGACTTTTTCCTGGCATTTCCCAGGTACCAGGGAGTGCATCTGCTCTCCAGGACAGAAGACTACTGTATTTTTCTTCCCCTTCAGCACAAGGTCTGTTACTTGACCTGTTACCTGTTATGTAGGTGCACAAATTCATGTTATACCATCCTGGTGCTTTCTGTGCTATCTCTTCTCCTGCAAACCAGTAAATCTCAGAGTTCAGGGCTAGCCCCAGCAAGAACAGAGCCAAGAATACGTGGTAGAGTGATGACATAAGAAACACAGAAAAACTTGGGTTAATTCACCTGTCAGCCTCACCTCTGTGGCTGGGAAGATCATGAAACAGGTCCTCCTAGAAGCTATGCTAAGGCACATGGAGGACAGGAAGGTGATTCGAGACAGCCAGCACGGCTTCATCAAGCACAAGTCCTGCCTGACCAGCCTAGTGTCCTATGATGGAGTGACTACATCAGTGGACAGGGGAAGAAATATGGATGTCATCTGTCTGGAATTCTGTAAGGCCTTTGACACGGTCCCCACAACATCCTTCTCTCCAAATTGGAGAGGGATGGATTTGATGGGTGGACTGTTTGGTGGATGAGGAATTGGTTGGATGGTCGCATCCAAATGATAGTGGTCAATGGCTCAGTGACCAGATGGAGATTAGTGACAAGTGGTGTCCCTCAGGGATCCATACTGGGACCAGTACTGTTTAATATCTTCATCAATGACATAGTGGGATCGAGTGCAAGTTTGGCAATGACATCAAGCTGGGTGGTGCGGTTGACACGCCTGAGGGATGGGATGCCATCCAGAGGGACCTGGACAAGCTCGAGAAATGGGACTGTGTGTACATCATGAGGTTCAACAAGGCCAAGTGCAGGGTCCTGCACCTGGGTCGGGGCAAGTCCCGGTATCAATACAGGCTGGGGGATGAAGGGATTGAGAGCAGCCCTGCCGAGAAGGGCTTGGGGGTACTGGTTGATGAAAAGCTGGACTTGAATCAACAATGTGCACTTGTAGCCCAGAAGGCCAACCGTATCCTGGGCTGCACCAAAAGAAGTATGGCCAGCAGGTTGAGGGAGGTGATTCTGCCCCTCTACTCCTGGTGAGACCTCACCTGCAGTACTGCATCCAGCTCTGGAGCCCTCAGCACAGGAAAGACATGGACCTGTTGGAACAGGTCCAGAGGAGAGACACAAAGATGATCAGAGGGCTGGAGCACCTCTCCCAATGAAGAACGGCTGAGAGAGTTGGGGTTGTTCAGCATGGAGAAGAGAAGGTTCCAGGGAGACCTTACAGCAGCCTTTGAGTACTTAAAGGCAGCCTACAGGGACAAACTTTTTAGCAGGGCCTGTTGCAATAGGACAAGGTGTAATGGCTTTAAACTAAAAGAGGGAAGATTTAGACTAGATATAAGGAAGAAATTTTTTACAATGAGGGTGGTGAAACACTGAAAGAGGTTGCCCAGAGAGGTGATAGATGCCCTATCCCTGGAAACATTCAAGCTCAGGTTGGATGGGGCTCTAAGCAACCTGATGTACTCGAAGATGTCCCTGCTTATTGCAGGGGGGTTGGACTAGACCTTTAAAAGTCCCTTCCAACTCAAATTCTTCTATGATTCTACGATTTTTTCTATAAATTCTTAGTAGCCTGGCACAACAGCAGAATTCATATTTCATACTCCTTCCTGGACAGTCATCACACTGCAAATCACATAATGGAGAATGTACCTGTAAGTGATTAGTTTCAGGGAAGTGGTGGTGCCAACTTTTTAAATAATCCTGAGTACAGAAATTCAAAATCTAGTAGGCGTACGTCTGCTTCTGCTCATAGTTTGGCAAGCAAAGGGGCAAGACCAGACCTTAAATGCCACAGATGTTTCTGCAATTTTTACTAAAAGAAGTTTTCCTTAAAATTGCAGTATGGAATCTGGGTATTTTCTCTCCCACAGATGAGCGTGACTTTGAAGATTTTTTTCTTGACTTTGAAGAAGATTTGAAAGCTCATCATTCAGTGCAATGCTCACCTTCTCCAGGTAGGAAACTGCCAGACAGATAGGAATCCAAGCACAGTATTACCAGATATTCTGGATGCAGAACAAACTCTGAATTTGATACTAGGACAGTAACATGCTATTTTTCAATAATTTGATGAGATTAATACAAATCCATTGCACAATTTACATTGAAGTCCAGAAAGCTATTCAGCTACTAAATTCATCTAGGAGTGTAACATAAGTTTTACCCAGTCCTCAGGCGGATCCTCACTCCAGGCCCCTTTTCACAGGAATTGATTCACTTAACAAGGGAATGAGAGAACAAAGATTGTGTTCTACCAAGACACAGATGATAAAGGGGAGCAGAATGTTTGCTCATCCTTTTTTGCTCATCGTCTTTTGCAAATCTAAAGTAATTCTTCTGAATGTCACTGGATTATTCTACACTTGAGCTTCTTGAACAACACACAGTTTGGTTCAAAGTGTAGGAAATACCAAACACTACTGTATTGATATACGCAGCCCATCACAAAGGATCCACAGTACTGTCATTTTTTTTGTAGAATAGTGCATCCCTGGCTTCACCATGTGGCAGAAAGGAAAAAAAAATATCTTGACTGAGTTACAAAGCTACAGGCCACCAATTCCACTGAAAGTCTCGTTAAAGGCAAGGAAAGAAATAAGGGAGATCACTTCTAGCTTTAGCATCCACGGTCCTAAGTTTTGCTTGCTTGATTCAGCAAACATTTTCCCTAGCCATTCTTTCATTGTGAAACATGAACAAAAAAAAAAACCCAAGTGACAACTAGTACTTCAGCATTCATTCCAAGCCAAGATGCTTGTTTATAACAACAAATAATAATATATTTTTTAAAGTTACGTGAAGAGAAACAGAAAAGGCAGGAAGCCAAAGAATTTAGAACCATTTGACCATCACATATTCTCCTATGGCCTAAATATAACTACTGAGTACACGAAAACATTGCTGTCCTCAAGGTAAGCTATCACCACACCCAAGAGAAAATTTAGCTTCCTTGTTGGTCTTTCAAATGGTATCTTAGAAAAACTTGCAAACTGACACGATACATGCTTATGCCTACTTGATGGCAACAGCTGTAGTCATATGGAGCACATCTCAGCTGTGGGGTTTGTGTCTTCATGGAGAAGCATAGACCACTGTGAAGGACCTGCTTTGAGAGAGCATAGCTGGCCTGTGCCAAGATAAATAATGTTTCTTGGGCTGCAGAGCATTCAGCCTCAGCCATACAGCACATGCACCTCAATTCTGTGGGAATACACAGCAGGCTTCAATCATAGTGACCTGACTTCAGCCACGGGTTAATCAGAAGCCCCTCCAAAAAGGCAGCACTTCCAAATGCAAAGACAGCCTCAATTTTCTTGGACTGTGTTATAAGGTAGCCAAAGTGCATCTGTCCATATCCATTACATCACACTTCACCAGGACTTACTAGCAACCTGGCCCAGTTTAGCAAGAGGTATCTTTTTCAGCTTTTTTCACACACTGACAAACATCACAGCTTTTCTTGAAACTACAGACTGGCCATTGACATTGCACTTGCACTGCTAGGCAAAAAAACCAAACCCGTAGACTGTTCAGGTTAAGGGACAAAGACTCATGTGTACCAATAATGTATATGAGTAGCATGTTATCAAGGTCTTCCTCCCAAGGAAGAGCAAATTTTTAGATCCCTTTTGGGACTGAAATGCACCGCTGAGAACCTGCAAGAAGCATGAAATTTAATGTCTTAGCACAAAATTATTTTTTTGTTTACATGGGTTTCCCTTGTCCTTTTTATTTTCTCATTCCAGGTCCCTTCAAACCATGTGACCACCTGTTTGGTAGCTGGCTGATCAGAATTGGAGTGTGGACCATAGTGGGTTTGACCTTCGTTTGCAATGCGCTGGTGTCTGCTACAGTTTTCCGACCTCCATTGTATATGTCCTCCATAAAACTTTTGATCGGTTTAATAGCTATTGTAAATGCCTTGATGGGTCTGGCCAGTGGAGTACTGGCTAGCGTGGATGCATCAACTTTTGGCAGCTTTGCTCAGTACGGAGCACAGTGGGAAAGTGGAACTGGTTGCCAAATAACTGGCCTTCTTTCCATATTTGCTTCAGAGGCTTCCATTTTCCTCCTTACCCTAGCTGCGCTTGAACGTGCATTCTCTGTCAAGCACGCTACGAAGTTTGAAACAAAATACTCCATTGCTAGTGTAAAAATTGCCATTTTCTTCTGCTTTGTGTTGGCACTAATCATTGCAGTCATACCACTCCTCACTGGGAGTGAGTATGGGGTTTCCCCGCTTTGTTTACCACTGCCCTTTGGAGAACCCACTGCAATGGGCTACATGGTCGCACTGGTGTTGCTGAACTCCCTTTGTTTTCTGGTAATGACTATCGCTTATACAAAGCTCTACTGTGGTTTAGAAAAGGGAGAACTGGACAACATTTGGGATTGCTCTATGGTCAAACATATAGCCTTGCTACTTTTTACTAATTGCATTCTTTATTGCCCTGTCGCCTTCTTATCTTTTTCCTCCTTGCTAAACCTCACTTTTATCAGCCCGGAAGTGATTAAGTCAATACTGCTAGTGATTGTCCCACTGCCTGCATGTCTAAACCCACTCCTTTATATACTTTTCAATCCACACTTTAAGGAGGACTTGGGAAGTCTGCGAAAGCAAACTCTGTTATGGAGGAGATCAAAACATGCTAGTCTCATCTCTGTGAATTCAGAAGACATAGAAAAACAATCTTGTGACTCAACACAAGCATTGGTAACCTTCACAAGTGCCAGCATATCCTATGACATGCCTGCCAGCAACTCACTAATGCCATCGTCTTATCAAATGACAGAAAGCTGCAATCTTTCATCGGTCGCATTTGTTCCTTGTCACTAGTTTCAGTGGCAGTACAGAAAATACCTATGTTTACAACTTTTTTAATCCTGAAAGTAAGTATGGGGGTGTGTATACAAGCTAGAGAGTGCCTCTGATTTGTTGTTACACACATCAGAAAACAGACAATGACAAAACTTGCAGCAGGCTGAAAATCCAATACTTGAGCCTTCTCAGCCTACTTCCGAAATGCTGAGATGAAGAGAGAGACTGAAAGCTGCTGCAATTTGTGCGGTTGTATCAGCTGCTCTCTTTTAAAGTAGCATTACTCAGAAAGGGCATCAGTTGGTCAAGAGCAAAAATACCATGTGAAATTGGTAAGCTTTTTTTTGAAAGCATCACCTGGTACAGTTTGTTTTCAGGGTTTGGAGGTTTTTTTCCCCATTTATTGTAATTTGGTTTTAATAATAGTTTTTCAGTGCCATGGTTGCTTTTAGAAACATCTGTGTACAGCCCTCATTCGGGAAGGTATCTAAATGGAAGAGTAGTCCTGTTGAAGTCCTAAAGGTTTCTGCAGAATAGACTTTGATGAAGTTCCATGTTTGATAAAGCTGACTTAATAGTTTAACTGGCATTGGGTTTGGCTTTTAGAAGTCATTTGACCTGACAGAGCATTTTTAATTGTCAGCTAAATCTACAAAATTAACATGGTGTGGAAGAAGTTGATCAAGATCCTGTTAAGCACTTAAAATGTAATTGTAAATGGCGAGTCATTGTCACGAGGATATTTTTCTAGTGAGGTTCTGCGTAGTTTCGTCCTGAATTGCTACCATGCCAGTAGAATTACTCCCAGAATTACTGCTGATAAAATTGGCAGATGACTCATAGAATTTGAGGGTGGAAAATACTACACAGAAGGTCATCAATACAAAAAGACTGGTGTGCTGAGGGCAATTAAAGGACACTGAAGACACTCACATAGAAACATCTGTTCAAGGTCATTTGTCTAGGAACAAAAACTGTAGCCCTGCTCATGGCATGATCTCAGTCCTGTGAAACAGTGATTCTAGAAAGCCTCTAGTTCATGGTCACTAGTCAGTTGAATATTTAGAGGGCACTATGTCCTTTTGGCTAAGGAGAGCCAATATCCTTAGCCAAGCCAGTATCAAGAAGGAGTGAAGAGGTTGTATGATCTGTGTTCTTAGCGCTGTTGCAAGCACTACTGGGATATTTCAAACAGTTCTGGTATTCACATGCTGAAAAAAACATAGTGAAATTGAAAAGGATATGAATATCATAAATTTAAAGCAGCTTAAGAAAAAAAGTGATTTGATCACAGTTCATAAGTAGCTACTTGGGGGAAACAGAAGTTTGAGAGCAGAGGACCACTCAGTCAAGAGGAGAAGAATCTGGTAAGATCAACTGGACATTAGGGGTATGCAGCATAGAAATAAAGGTGCAAACTGTTGGCAATGATGTTCATTAGCTAGTGGAACTATCTGTCACCAAAAATGTCTAAATTCAAATTGGATATATTGCCAAACTGTTTTGGAGCAGCTATTGGAATTCAGGGACTTCTGATGGCTTTGGTTTAGGAAGAGGTTAGATTAACACAGAATTCCTCTCTGGCTTTAAATCTGTTACTACTTTGCTGCATCAAGGTATGTATGTTTACACATCAGAAGCATCCCTATTAGAGAGAAGAGACTTCAGGTCTTTGCCAAGTCTACTGTCAAAATGTCTCAGACAACAGAGCCACCTTCACTTCCCTAGAATATCAGTCTTGCACCTTGGCCAAGCCATCAGGGGATATTCCAGTTTTCTTTTCTCAGAGCTGGCACCTTTTGCTCAAGTGAGCTGATCGTTTAAGACACGAAAGTGCAAAAATTTATTTTCTTTTGTTGTTAAAAATAACTCCCTGAGGAGTAACATTTAATAGCCCTGTACTCACTGCTCAGTTAATGGCCACTCAACCTCCAGGTGAATGAGACTAATTTTTTAACATTACCGAGGTTAGGCTAGCCCAGTAATTAAGGTAATCAGTTACAGATGATCTCTGTTGTTCATCAGTTACTGAATCTACAACTTCCTGGGACTCAAGGGACGGATTTTCACAATGAGGAGTTTGTTGCCAACGATGGATATGCCTTGATTTTCTTGTCCATTCACACTGGCATATTTTTAGTTTTGCAGTTACAGATGGCATCAGTTGACTTTGGCTGACACGTTCATCCTTTAGGAAAAAAAAAAAATGAACCAATGCTGAAATTATGTATGATAAAGTCAGCTGGGTGCTTATCTTAATCCTTTATCTCTTGCGGCTTTTGAAGCAGTGCAGCGTACAGCTGGAGAACGATGCCTGAAACCACTTTGGATTAAACAGAGGATCAGTCAACCATTGCACAATACCTATTACCATGTTTACTTAGCTTTAATTTAACTGGGGTCCATCTGTGCTGCACTGCTTAATGTCAGTGAAATTCCTTTCAGCTCGCTATATTTAAGAAGTTTGTGAAGTGATTTGAGAAGCAAAATAATGTTATAATTCTAAAGACTAGTTAAAGGAAGCTTCTTTTATCAGAACTTTTTTAGCTTGCAGAAAGTCCTAAAGGCTTTGTGTCTTATTTTTATAAGCATGTTTGAAATATTTTGATCAGATATTTTAAACTTGAAATTCTTAAAATTCATTTAATAGATTTTTAAAGTAAAATGTGTAAATATAGAACTGTATTTATTATTACAGTGAAATGCAACCACAGTAAAGGACATGAGATTAAGCCCTGTACAGTTTCATATTGATATTTGCTATATTTTCTGCTCATATATATTACTAAATTTGTTATCTGTAAATAATATAATGTAAATGTGTAGTGATTGTAAATAGGTGACATGCTTTCTTTTCTATCAGTGTTCCAAACATATGTAAGTTGTAATAAAATGTGACTACACAGTAAAGAGCATTTAATCAGGACCTGACACCTCACAAAATTGCGTGCATTCTCAATTAATCCTTCCCAAGTTATTGTAATACTTCCACTAACCTCCCCAGATGTCTAAAATTCTTGGCAAAGTATAAATTACAAGTTGCGTGCTCTCATTAGGTGCCCAGGGAGCAAAAAAAAAAAAAATGAAAAACAGTGTTTCATTTCTAAGCCTTTAAGGCTTTAAGACTAAGCCTTTTACCAAATCTGCACTCCCAGACCCTTGTGAACGGACCCTGCTCCCTGTGAACGCTCTCCATGTCACCTCCGACCGTGTGACAAGGGCATGCACCAGCTCAGGCGATGACTGGGCATATTGGACATGACCATATTGGACCACATGAGAGATGAGGTTCTGCTGCACTAGGGTGTTGGTGAGACAGCAAACTCTCCCACATGCTTCCTTATACTCTCTCCAATCCCTTATGTGGCAGACAAAGCTGATCAGGGAGTTACCAAACAGCTCGCAAAGTTCATCTGATACATGGCAGAGAGGCAGTAGCACCATAGGATGCAGATGCTAAGGGCAAATGAAAGGTGGGGCCCAAAACATGGGACTTTGCTCAGGCTGCAGTAGAAGTTAAGAGTGGTGTCTGCATTAACAACTGAGGAGAGTTTGCTGCAAGCTCATGCAATGGGTTATTTATGTAGAGCAGACAGAGCGCGCCACCTGCTCACTACTCCAGCACACTCAGTTTGATCTGGGAACTAGGTCCTCAGGGAAGTTGCGGATATGTGGATGGCCAAGGAAGAAGGTAGTCAGAGATAGAAGTGAAAGCCAAGAAGATGGGATCATCTGTAAGAAAAATGGATGGGGATAAAGACCAAGCCCTAGCAGACGCTAGCAGAGAAGCACGGAGAATGATGCTGCAGGAGAAATGCTGTATCAGCTGAGTACGCAGCTTCACACCTCGTTCCCAAAAGTGGGGAGAACGTCCCTGGATAATCTGGTGGCCATACTTGAGCTGAGACCAACCACTTATGCAGTGCTTGCTGTTGCTGCTGCTCAGTGTTTGCTTTCTGCCTTAGTGACCTATGTATAGTTGACAGCAGGAAAGCTGCTGCCGCACAAAGTAACTCCTATCCATATTATCTGTAGTGGGAATTTCAGCTTTACAGTATCACTTATTTCCTCTGACTGTTTTATGAAACACTGGAACAATAATCTCATAATAAGACTTTTTGCTGTCATCAGTTTAGGTTCCTGTATGAAAATTAAGGTCTTGCTGAAAACCTCATTACTCAACCACTTAAGAAAGGCTGAAATAATTAAAAATGTTTGTAGCAAAATTAACGTTCTTCCCTCAGGAAACCACTGGAAGACAAGGAAGCAGAGACAGAAGAGTAAGAACATGAATAGGGGAAAGCTAACAGTAAAAGACCAGAACTAGGATCACAGCAGCAACAACAACAGTGTTAGAAGATCCTTTCCAGATCCATGAGGCACAGTAACTGTGCAGATGCTCAGGTGCTGCAGGAGAACATGGCTCTCAAACTCCAAGAGATCTGCGCTCCTTCCACCAGCCAAGGATGGACCAGCATCTCCAACTGCAATAAGCAGCTCATGTTCTGTTTCAAGAACATGTGTTAATCAAGGGACAAATCTGTCATTCTCCAACAATGTTATTGTAAAAAAAAAAAAAAGTTATTATTTTATATTATCTAAACTAAGCCTAGGAAATTGATTCAACTCTTTTCTGTGTTTGCTTGAACAGAGTCCCAGCTATGCGAGATCAGAAAGTTTGAAGAAAAATGCAAATTTACCTGTGCTAATAAATAAAGTAGAAGGAATTCCATGTGTTACACCTAAGACTTGGAAGCGTACTGGAAAGAGAAGGCAGAATCAACATTATGAACATCTTGTTCACATAACGAGAATCACAGACTTGTGCTCCAGTCACTCTGGAGACATAGGAAATAAGAGTATGTTCCCTCCAAAAGACAATTTGTTGTGGCATTGTCAAAATTATCTAAGGATCTGATCTCAGTCATAGGAAAAAACAAACATTAGGAATATTCCTCTTGAGAGCTGGCCCACAGCCAGGATTTCTGAAAAACTCAGTCACAGACAAAGAGTCCACTCAAAATCTCTACTTAATCTTTTCACAGGTGGCAACATTTTCCACTTGTCAAGCAAAAAATATGCTTCATTAACATGGGAAAAAACCTGTCCATCTGTGAATCTAAAGACTTCCACTAAGTATTATGCATACATACACCAAGAGTCTTCTCCAACTGGCCTTAAAAGTCTCAGGACTCCAAAACTAAGACTTGAAGGAAGTTTCAAACATCTCCTTTTTCATCTGGTGTCATTCTTGATATGTAATCATTGTTTTGACAGGTGTCTGCAGTTATTAATTTGGTTCCATGCATAACAACAGCTTCTCAGGACTATCTGTAGATGTCACTGCAGTTATTATCAGCATTTCCAGTTTATGATCTGACCTTTTCCTGGAGGAAGGAGCTCTCTCGGCCTTCTAAGAAAAAAGTTAATGGGAAAGTTGTTCTACCAGAAACAGGGGCTTCGTCTCCTGTAGGAAGTACCACAGCCTTCTGTGAAGTCCTCCTAGGCCTCTTTTCTGGTTAGCTATGAAAATGAACCCCCGAAAACTTTGTGTGGCCAGGGAATGAATTCTAGGATATGAAATCAGTCTGGAGTCTGCAAAGCTAAAAGAATGCTTCAACATTTCTCTCCCCGAACATTGTCATCAGTCAGAAAACAAAAGAGGAGGCAAGATCATTGTTCCAGGGAAGTACATGGAAGAGATGATTGATGAGAACATGTCTAAGCCATGGCAAAGTAGTCAAGTGGAAGAGCCAGCCATCGGCATCTTAATTCATGAAATGGGAAAATAGTTCCCTGACTTAATTGAATGCTGCACTGTGAATGCAAAATGTGAGGCGTTTTGCTTTATTTGATATATACTTGTCCCAGTATACAGACAAACCTCCATATTGGATTTTCCTGTGGTGGGTTTTTTGGGGTGGGGTTTTTTTTTTGTTTGGATTGGGGTTTTTCGTAGGCTTGGGCAACTGGCGATATTCTGGAGTTCATGCAATTTCAGCATATTCCTCAATACTGAAATGTAACTGCTTACAAATTTTATACACATATTTCTCTGAGCTGACTGTCCCTCAAGGAAACTGGCCATTGCTTGCCTCCAGGGTAGCCACAGCTCTACATGTTTGCTCTTTTGTTTGGTGATGACGTGACATATTTGAGACTTGTTAAATTCAGTATCATAGGTGAACAAGGTGCAAGGCCCATTTGTAGAACTGAATGAGACAGAAAGCCATTTCCTAAAATCGGGGTTTCTGTACTTACCTCAAGTTTCACCTACAGCTACTTGGAAATTGTAGGAACCTTGAAGGAAACAACAAAACATCAAATTTTCCACTGGACTTGTCTCCATTTTGCAAACAAATTTAACATCAGCCCACATGTATGTCTAGCCTGTGGAATATAGAGAGGCTTGAGAGGCTCCAGCTGCCGGAACGGTCATTGCTTATGTTCACACTTGAAGATCTAAAATCCATCCTAGTAGGTCCTACCCAAAACACAAGACAATACAGCAAGTCAAAGTTTGCAAGACCTACTCTGCAAGAAAGCAACTCAGTTCCCAACTCTCAGGAACAGTCTTTAGTCTAGCAATTTGCTAACTTAATATTTTAAAGGGCAAAAATAGGACTACATTCATAAGAGTCCCTTGAATGTCATTCAACTTCAGTATGAATTTCTTATGGCCAGGGCCTTGTTCTCCCCACCTCGGGCAGGGTTTAGGCACCTCGTTTACAGGACAGTCTAACTCCAGCCACAACTAAAGTCAATTGAAGTTTCCTGTTGGAGAACAGGAATCCCCATGTGCCTGTGCAGAAACTCCCATTCATATTTTAAAATGCCCTGATGTGGTGAAATGCCCTGAGTATGTAAGCCCAGTGAGGGGGGACATCCTCAGAGCCTGAGGATACCTTTTTGGCACTATCCCATTCACTTACTGCACAGGCCAAAATGCTCTCGCTCTGTTACCTTCCTGCTGGTACCAAATCTGCTTCTCTGGGTGACGCTGGTATTTCCTCACTGCCATCTCTACCTGCTTCTCTGTCCCACTCCTCTCCTGCTTCTGGCTAAGTAATATCCAAGACGTGCCTCTGGCTCAGTTTAGATTCCAGAAAGCTTTGCAGTTTTGGGGACACGGGCTCTTGCTTGCATTTATCCCCATGAAGGGGACTTTATATCACCTCCTATTTTCAAGTAACTTTCTTCCCAAACTACAGAATAATGATTTGAATTACTAGAGCTGTTGATGGTACAGGCTATAAGTCCTGGTGTCCTGCACACATGGAAACGGTACCATCATCAAGTCAGAACAGGCTGATGCAGAGGCAGTGACAGGAATTACCCAGTCCTACACTTAAACAGGAATCAATGATACTAGTTTCTACAGAACTGAAATACAGGTCAAAGTAAATTGCCAGTATAAATTATTTAGTTCTGTCCCTGAATACTGCATTTCTACCTACAAGAATTGATAGGCCTTCCCCTGAAAAACATTCTCTCTCCTTTTCCCATACTCTTGACACTATTCTTTTCACAACACTGCTGGTGTTAATAGGCCTTTCCAGGTCTTTAAGCACTTCTTCCCTCCTTGGAGTGTTTTACAGCAGTAAGAAATCCATTTTGTGAGCC
Organism: Limosa lapponica baueri; assembly: GCA_002844005.1. Taxonomy (NCBI): domain Eukaryota; kingdom Metazoa; phylum Chordata; class Aves; order Charadriiformes; family Scolopacidae; genus Limosa; species Limosa lapponica. The sequence continues at coordinate 1,045,683 of KZ505669.1, read as the reverse complement.
ATAGGTGAACTGTTCTCAGTATCGATCTCTCTCCACTTTTATTATTATGTGTGTTAGGAGAGCATTTTGGAGCTCTGGTCATGGACCAGCATCCCACTGCTCTAAGCACTGCATAAATACAAAAGGAAAAAGTCTGCTTGGAAGCTCTCAGGGCTAAACTCTGAATGAAAATATGCATAAATAGAAAGGGAAAAAATGGGTAAGAAAGCCCACAGGCCCTTCCAGTGTGGAATTCAGAGGCTTTGCAAAGACCTGCACTTCAGTGGATTTCAGCAAGTTTTTATTTCCGTACCAAAATTCCTTTTTCCACAGTGGAACTTCTCGCTTTTGCAGGCAGGGAACTACAGCATAGTCCTAAAAACTGTTGCTTTATGGTACAGTGAATCATTTCTCACCAAATCTGGGACCTCATAAATGATACACTAGATCTGATTTTTTTTAGAAGGTAAGTGACAAACAATAGAGCCATTGTCCACTAAGTTCCATTCTTACACCAAGAGCCTTTCATAATGACAGCAGCATCATAAAAGGGCTTTGATCTATGAAGGATCAAGTATCTTTGTTTCCTATTAACATAACTTTCTTTCCCAATGGAGCACAGAGCATTCCTGATAATGGCACTCTATTAGGATAATTAGAAAAAGATTGTTCAGCTCTATTTCTCCCTTAGAGCTCCCTGGCAAATTTCTCCTTTCGTGCCATTCAGATTTTCTACCCCAAATACCTCTGTCATAAGGAAAAAATTTAAAAGTTTCACATTTTATAGCTCTGAAGTTTAGGCTGCCAATGTGATGTTAACCAGCCATTAACAGATTCTGAAGGAGGACCCAGACTGAAAATTAAAACATCACCTTTTTAAAAAACTAATTTTTTTTTTTGTAATCTGAGCAAGAATTTTGATAACTATGTCATAGATCTTGTAATAAGGTAGCAGAAATGTGCCCTGGGTTTATTTGCAAGGGAGGGATGAGAAAGCATTACAGGAAAAGCTTGCCCCAAGGGATTTGTGGGTGCAATATGACCAGAAGCAGACTTCGTACAACAGATGACGGAAGACACTTGCTAGGAGACTATTCCCAGACATCCTATTGGAGACCTGGATTTCTTACTTTGTCTTGCCGTGCAATATTCAGGCTTTTGCCTCTTCCATCAGAGATGTAGATCTGAGGTCACAGGCAGTTGGAGCCACCTGGAGAAAGTTGGTCTTTTTTCGCCAGGCACCTAGTGCCACCCTGTGCCCAAGTGTGCCTCACTGCTGGTGTGAAACACTTATTTTCCCTTTCAGTTTCTGGTCCAGTGAGTCATCCCTCTTCCAGAAGTCTCAGAAGGACAATTTGAGGAAAGTCCCTGGACAGATTTTGGGAATTCTTGGGGAAAGGATGCTCCCAGGCTCTCCCACGTTGGTGGTGGTGGAGACAGGCAAAAGGCTGACAGTGGGACCCCTTTGGCTTCAATGTTTTTTCCATCCAAAACACAGCATCCTTGATCAGCAAGATAGTTGCCAGTCACGGCAAAACACTCTGAACAGCAGAAAGGAAATAATCAATGAAGACATCATAGAATCACAGAATAATGGAATCATAGAATGATTTGGGTTGGAAGGGACCTTAAACAAGTCCCTCATCTAGTTCCAAACCCCCCTGCCATGGGCAGGGACACCTGGTTGCTCAGGTTGCTCAAAGCCCCATCCAATCTGGCTTTGAACACTTCCAGGGATGGGGCATCCACAGCTTCTCTGGGCAACCTGTGCCAGTGTCTCACCACTCTCACAGTAAAGAATTTTGTCCTAATATCTAATCTAAATCTACCCTCTTTCAGTTTAAAACTGTTACCCCTCATCTTATCACTATACTCCCTGATAAAGAGTCCCTCCCCAGCTCTCCTGTAGGCCCCCTTTAAGTACTGGAAGGCTACTATAAGGTCTCCCTGGAGCCTTCTCTTCTCTGGGCTGAACAACCCCAACTCTCTCAGCCTATCCTTATAGGAGAGGTGCTCCAGCCCTCTGATCATCTTGGTGGCCCTCCTCTGGACTCACTCCAACAGGCCCATGTCCTTCTTATGTTAGGGGCCCCAGAGCTGGACCCCCCAGGTGGAGTCTCAGGAGAGCAGAGTAGAGTATCAGTTTTATCAACTGATAAAACTGATCAAAGGGCTTCAGCATTATAAGAGAAAATTATCTTATCAGTCACACTGAGGAAAATGACAGCAGGAAACCCAAAGGCATAGAAAACGGACACAAACTAAGCAGATCTGGGAAAATGGGGCCTAGGAAATCATGCACAGAGGACTCTCATGTTGATACAGAAGAGTGGTCAGGAAATCAAGGCAACTTAGTGCACTGGGACTTACTTTTGTTCGTATCTATGCATTTATTATTCTATAAAAAGCACATGTTCCTGTTTGCTTCAGCTATCTAAAAGGTAAGCTTTAAACCCAAAGTATTTGGAAGGCTGGAGATGGGACAGGGATGTCCTGAACCTGTTGAAGTGTTACAGTTCTAGATTTCAAAATCCAAAGGCAAGTGGGACACTAGAAAGTGCGCTGGAGAAGCCAAGAAAATGGCCAATACTGGAGCCCCACTTTGACAGCACTCTCCCGCCCCACATGTGCAACCTGAATACTGCAGCCCGGCAAGCATGCAGGTGGGCAAATTACGGCAGGGATGAATGACAAGACACTTGCACGCCTCAGAAGAAAAACATCCTAGGTACCACAGTCTGCACACACTTCACTGCTCAGACAGGGGTCTTCATTGCCATCACCATCACAGTTTCTATAAGCTATGAGGAAAAATAATCACTCTGTTAGCAAAGCATCCCCTCTTTCACCCTGCATAACTGTTTACATACTTGTTACTTGATCACTACAGTTCTGAGAAGGTTGACATTTCATGATGGCTCAGGGGACCTGAAGGAAAAGAGATGTGAGCTGCACTGGAGGGCTTCAGCTGCAAGAGCAGTGCCAGTGGCCCAACTGCTGCCTCTAGGAAAAGGTGTCAGGATCCCGTCTTCAGCAGTTTGGGCACTCAGGAATTCCAGGATCCCAGCTCCACCCAGAAAAAAGCAGGAGGCTCTGATCAGTGTGGTTGGCTCTATGAGCTCTGACTCTAGAGTACCAGCACACAACCTGACTCAGCCTCTAGTCACAGTGGCTACATCTGTACCATGAATTAGATGATCCAGGGATATTCTCTGCCCTCAGATACAATCCAGATCTACACACTTACACTCCCTCCAGTCCTTCTTTCCCTCAAAATAGAGTGATCTTGTCCATAAAAAATGTTGGGAACAGTGTCCGATCCATGTTAATTCACCAAACAATACCTGTGACAGATGCTACATGGGTCAAAGCCATAACAGGGAGCCTGCTAACAGAATGTTGAATTGTCAGCCTGTGCTGGAATCTGTATCTTGCCTGATCACACTAATACAACCAATGTTTCTGGAGTTTCTGGAACAAATCAGATGGTTCAGGGTCTAGGTTTAGCACCTGATCGATGTGTCCAGCAGACCTGGAAGCACTAAAGCCCAGGCAACCATGTGGGTTTCTGACTTTGCTTAGAGACTTTCCAGACCATTCCATTGTCCAATTGCTTATGATTTAGCAAACACAAAAAACAATTTTGGATAAGGCCCAGTAGCCCATCAGCGGGTGCTTTGTGACTGGCTCAAGGCTTCTTGACTCCAAGTTCCTATGGACGATTTTCTATGCAGCCATTTGTCCCAGTTATGATTTCGGACTTGCACTACATCAGAAAGCAGAGTGTGTACAACACAGCGAGCTCAGGTCCCGGCGCTGTGCCTCCATGTTCTCCAGCCACCTACATGTTGGGTGAGAGAAGGCCAGGCTGTAACAGTTTTCATTGCTTCATTTCAACAAACACTTTTCATAACTTAAAGCCTCTGGACTGCTTAGTAGAACTGGATAGAGAAAAAAAAAAGGCAGAAAGATATACAAACATAATAATCAAGCGTAACCTTTGATCTAGGTTGATCTGATAAAGCCCTGGAACAGGGCCTTCAAAAACAACTCAACATAGCACTCTGGAAGGATTATGCTGAACAAGTGATAAAAGCACAGGCTTTATGTTCATTGGCACTTCACAGACACTGTCCCATTCATATGCTGATTTCAGACAAAAACATTGACTTTTTGCCTCACGGATGAATTCCACTGGTCATTTTCCTATCTCCCATCATGCAATTACAAGTCCACTTACATTATTTATGGTGCGATCTCTTTCTCTCTCCACGCTATTCTCCAGACAACCCATCAGATTATAGCAGGGCTTTACAACCGGAAAACATGTGAAAGTAGGTACTCCTACTTACCGAGTCAAAACTGCTCCACTCAGAGTTGGTGCACAAGTGCCACATGCGAGTCCTCCCAGACATTGCTCCGCTGGAGCAAACAGACCCGCTATAAAAACAAGGAGCAGAAGTTCTGTGCAGTCTAAGCAAGATTGTTGCCCGTAATTCAGTCTTTGGCTTTATTTATCCAAGTCTCCCACATTTGACTTCCGACAATTTAGCAGAAAATATGCCATGGGTTGCTGGCTGAAAAACGTCTAAGGGCAAGAGAGTCCTGCCTCTTTTTTTTTTTTTGTATCCAAGGAGGAGGGGAAAAAGAAAGGGAAAATATTCTTCCAGTTAGTTCCTTGTCTAGTCAACAATGATTTTATCATATATTTGTGCTGTACAGCAACGCACCATGAAAACCTTCAGTTTCAGATCAGCAGGGAACGAATGCACCACAAAGACCAACAAAATCCTCCTTATAATAAAAGCACATTTTCTTCTCAAAGTAGGCTAAGTTGGTGGGCAGGGAATGAAGGCAGGCTAAATGCTGTTGTGACTGACTGTTCCCAGTGTAGCACATGTATCTCAAAGCCCTCGCCAACATACTCCGGAGTTTATCACAGCTTTCTGAGTCCATACTGGGTTCTCCTCCCAAAGACAGCATAGGCTGTCCTGCTGACTGCTAGCACCAAGGGCTGGTTTGGGGCATGGATGCTGACCTCTCTAAGCTCCTTCTGCAGTAACATAAAGAGACATAGGTTCCTCTAAGAGAATTGTTCCAGCAGGAAGCCTAACTCCAACTCTTTAATGAGTGCCTCAGAGTACCCAGGTACATCAGAATCCTCTGCCCATTACCTTCTACTAGAAAATTGGGCTTTGGAGGTGCCCATGCTGCCCACACGGTACTGGAGCACGCATCTGACACAGGATCTGGTCTCGCTATACAATGTCTCCTGCATCCATCATCAAACCTTCAGCATACCCTGTGTCTTTAGGCATAGCCTCAGCTATCCCAAGACAACTTTCATGAATATAGTTTTTTTAAACCACTGAGTTTGTTTTCTGTGTAGGCAGATTTTTAAGTTGACCCTCCATTTTACAGGAATGATGGTATCATACCTCTAATCACACACTTTAGAGCCACTGCCCTTTGGAAAGCATGCTTCCCTCTTGTTGGTCTATCCAGGGCCAAGTAATGAATGTACCACCACTCTTTCCTGCTGTCCCGAGAAGAGATTAGTCAAAGTTTGGCTTCTCCTGACTGTGCAGAGATCTGAACAGCGCAAGCTTTGGTGGTGACCTAGCTACAAAAATCTACCTAACTACTCCTGGCAGAAAAAAGGTATATTAACACCTCTTCTAGAAGAGAAAGTTCACAGAAGACTTCAGAGGGAGAACGAAGTCTCGGGCGGGAAAATTGAAAGCTGATGGGAAAGGCAGATGTGGTTACAGGGAGCAGGGGCTGAAAAATACGGGCTGTTCCTGCATCACATCATCATAACCAAAACTTCCTAATGCAGGGTTGTGAGGGAAGTTCTTCTGCCTTCCTATTCATGCTGTATCAATACATGAGAAAACACCATTGCTCTCAAGACCCGTTCTTAGAAGTTCCCAACCACCTTTCCTCAGCCACAGAGTTTTCTCAAACTGACCAGAAAAGGGACTGGCCTAACTACAAGGGTCACAAATGAGAGCCAGATTGACAGTTGTTATGAAAATAAAAAGCAGTTATAGAAATTAGTGAAGATTATCATCTCAGAGAGCAAATGTTCCTCACAGATCACTTATGGCCATAATGTGCTGGGGTAGCAACAAGAAATTAATTCAAAATCATTCCCTTTTTCGAATATACAGAGGTTTCCCCAGCTCAGACTCTTTGAAGTAACTCACTTACTTACACAACAGCATCACTATATTTTCTATGCTATTTTCTGCTAGATCAGGCCCTGCTCTCTGCAGTGAGAGGCTTCCTCCCATTTACTCTTTACCAGCATTTTACTGAGCCGTGATACGGTCACTTCTGCCAGTACCCCAGGTGCAGCACCGCAAACTTTATGATTGGGTTTTATGCTCCCATTAACAGAGAGCAAACATACATGTAGATTTTACAAGGTTAAGTTTCAGTTACAAGCCATACTCCGCTGTACTATCTGCTGCTCAGGTAGGACAACAACAAATAGTAGTATGCAATAAAAAAGGAAAGTAGCAGTTAACGACTATATCCAAATTTTGATCTTGGGTTCCTTGCAAACATTAAGTCACCTTACAGATAAGGATAAGATAACACCCCCGCTCTGTTCTTCAGAGCAACAGATATATCCCCTGGCATGAAATACCGACCGACTCCGGAAAACAGCCCGTTTCTGCTCTCATCTCGCTCCTGACCGCTCCCTAAAAGCAGTGGTAGGATGACCCCCAGTCCCAGGTGAAATGGCAGGATGTGTAAGGACATCTGCAGGTTTTAGCGTAGATTCCTCAGGTCAGACACGGTTCCATCTCTTTCTATGCACTGTAACTACCTCGGTAAACTACTTGGAATTTCCATGGAATTTGAAAGACGCTGAAAAATTTTGCAGTCAGTGGTGCTACATCTTTCTTTGTACTCCATCCAAGCTAATTAGGAGCATTGCCACATCTACAATTACACTGTCATCAGAGAACAGAGATATAACTTGCATATCTTACATGTTAGATGAAGTAGGTAGAGGTATTCAACTAACAGCGTTTGCATTAGATACATAACCCACAAATTCATTATCTTGTAACCAAATTCCACCAAGGCATAGATAGTTACATTCAACTCACTAAGAGCCTATCTTTCAAATTTATCAATGCAAAGACATGACATCACATCTAGCAAAATTATTCAAATTATTTCCTTTTGATATTCCCAGCACCAAGGAAATAAATTACTTTACTAGCCAGGTGCTGAAAGGTAAGCTAGGTTTTAAGAAACAACTGAAAAGGAAAATCCATCAACATAAATGGGCTTGCTTACATGCAGTTTGTTAAAAATTCTGTAGTCCTAAACGATGTAAATACCATGCAGTCTCCCTGTCTGGCCAAAATCAGTGTCAGTGAAACAGCCTGTGATTTTCTGCAGATACACAAATGGTGTCCTTCAAACCAAGAGGATGAAGTTCCGTTTGTTCCACAACAGTTCAGTAAGCTCATGGCTATCAGGACAAAAACAAAAACAAACAAACAAAAAAAGACAGAAACCAAAGCACAGAGTCGGTCAATATGAAATTTGCATAGAAAAGTGGGACTGCAATTGGTTTGAGTAGCTGACCATTTACTGGGAACCTTGTATTTGAAATCCAAAGAAATATTACCAGTGGGGAGAAATTACATTATTGATCAGATTGTGTTTCCACGTTATAATGAAAAAGTCTGCTCATAATGCTAAAAAGGTGGTCAGATGACCAATGCACTCATCCCTCAGCTGAATTGTTCCATGACATAAATTTGGGTGGTCAGACTTCTCATTTATTCGCATAAAACAGAAGCTTTGTTGCCCTGGTATTCTAAATGACATTTCATGAGACATGAACTCAAATTACCTGTGAGGAGGAGGGAGCTTAGCCAAAGTCTGACCAGCTTAAGTAGAGATGCAGGTTCATGAGCGTTCTGGAGCCTCAGGGCCACGAACACATCATGCAAAGATCTAGTGATGGGCAAGTTGGGAATTAGGTTTTTTCTTCTGTCAGAAAATTAATTTAAGTCCATCCTATTAAATACTCCACTTGATAATCTATTTTGATAATTTCCAAAAGCTTGTGGTTGTCTTTTTAATGGATCAAAGGAAAAACAAAACCAGGCAATGTCCAAAATCGCTAGAAAAGAGCAGAACTGGCAGACGGTCAGACCAAGTGATTCTCAGGAACAATAGCTTCCGCTATTGTTTTGTGATTATTTTCCTCCTTCAGTGATCATTTACCTGCTTCCAACGGGCAGCTTTCTGTGACTGCTGCCTGTTTATGGTGCATGTTTTCTATTGCTCCTCCTCACTGAAGGCCAGAGTTTTTGATATTCCTCTCTACACGAAGGGGTCCTCCCTTTTAATCATTGTGTGAGTACCCCAGAGAGAACTTCTCTAGAAATTTGCAGCTTCCAGATTTTTGATTTATGTATCTTAAGGCCACATCAGGACCATCAATTACTTCTTCAAACACGTTACAAGTTAATTTTGCTTGATTGAGGAAATTTCAGCTCATCCATACATTGCTATGATAAATGTGCTCACGGTCATTAACTCTACTGGCATAATTGCACCTCTGTAACAGTCATCATGGTTTGTAATTTTAAAACAGCCCAGCTCCAAGTCTAATCACTTCTGCTTGTCTCAGGAAGGCTTCCTTTGATGCTTGCTACATACCTAGAGTTTGGGGCAAGGGGGTGAAGGGGGAGTTTGTGCCTATTACTTCTAGTCCTGTCACTGGGCACCACTAAGAGCTTGGCTCCATCCTCTTTACACCCTCCTTTTGTACACATAAGATCTTCCCACAAGCCTTCTTCAGCCTGAAGAGTCCCAGGTCTTGCAGCCTTTCCTTATATGTGAGATGCTCCAGTCCCTTAATTATCTTTGTGGCCATTCAGTGGGCTCCAGTAGCTCCATATCTCCCTTGTACCGTGGAGCCAGACTTGGGCACAAGTGGCCTCATCAGCACTGAGGAGAAAGATCACCTTCCTCGACCTGCTGGCAATGCTCTTCCTAAGGGAGTACAGGAGGCTGATGGCCACCTTTGCCACACGGGAATTGTCAGCTTGTGTTCAACTTGGTGTCCACGAGGATGCCCAGGTCCTTTTCTACAAAGCTGCTTTCCAGCCTGTACTGGTGCCTGGGGTTATTTCTCCCCAGGCATGGGACTTTGCACTTCCCTTTGTTAAACTTCACAATGTTCCTGTCAACCCATTTCTTCAGCCTGTTAAAGTCTGTCTGGATGGCAGCATGACCCTCTGGCATATCAGCCACTCTGCAGTTTTGTGTCATCAGCAAACGTGCTGTGGGTACCCCCTGCCCCACCATCCAGATCATTAACAAAGATGTTAAACAGGACTGGACCCAGTGTTGATCCCTGGGCTACACCACTAGTGACTGACCTCCAACTAGACTTCAAATCACCCTCTAGACCCAGCTGTTGAGCCAGTTTTCAGTCTATCTTGCTGTCTGCTCATCCAGTCCATATTTCATCAGCATCTCTATGAAGTTAGCATCCCACTTCCCATGACTATTGTCCATGGAAGAACTCTGCATCTTCCCACCACATACTCCTGCAAGTCCAGCTTCCTCACAGACACCCAACTTGGTGTGAGATTGACATCATCACAGCAGCTGTTAAGTAGGCTGTCAGATACAAGATAAATTGGTTTTGAAGTCTTTAGTATCAAATACTACAGCATCCACGTCATGTTTGTTAAGTACTGGTGGGGTTCTGATGCACAGCTCTAACTCTTCTTGTAGTCTCAACATAAACCAGCACTCCAAAAAATAAAGGTAGCAGGCTATTAATTGTCAGCATGGATGAACAGGAAGAAGCATTTTTAATTGGGTAAAAAGCCCTGTTTTTTATGTGATTACATTTTGGTATCTTTGTAGTTTTATATAACCCAACCAGGAAAAACTATCAATAAATTAATGAGTTAACCCAAGGCTTTGCTTTCCCTCCCTTCACTCCTTGTTCAAGGCTTGTAATCTGGATAGAAAAGATAAAAAAGCTTCTCCCTGTCTTCACAGTACATCCCAGAAGCATGAAAAGGGTAAGATAAAGCAGCTCAGGAATCTGCCATCAAAGCACAGAGTGCAATTCATGCGGGAATAGCATTAACTCAGCACTACAAGCAGAAATAAAAACCAACGGGGTACAATCATACGACCAATGACTGTAATTCAGAAACCTGGATGCTGTTGCAAAACAACTTCACAGATGTGGATGCCAACAGCCTTAAAGCATCTTACTGGGCTTAAGAACTAGAGCTTGTAAGATGGACAGAGACTTTTTATGAAGGCCTGTAGTAACAGTAGAAGGGGCAACAGTTTTAAAGAGGGTAGGTTTAGACTGGACACACAGAAGAAATTCTTTACTGTCAGGGTGGTGAGGCACTGGAACAGGTTGCCCACCAAAGTTGTGGATGCCCCATCCCTGGGAGCATTCAAGGCCAGGTTGGACAAGGCTTTGAACAACCTGGTCTGGTGAAAGATATCCCCTCTCACGGGGACATCAGTCTACTCAGCTGACTGGGGATTTGCATCAGATCAGAGCCATCCCCTTACTGCACCCGCAGACACCAATTCCAAATGTTCACAGCCAATAAACCCACGGCAGTTATGCAGAACAACTGTATTCAACACCAGGATAGCCATCTCTGCGTCTCCCAGTACTAGCCCAGTGCTTCAGAACGGCACTAATTGCATCAACATTGGTGGTAGAAATCTTGTTTGTTGGTGGGTCTGCTTTCACAGCTGAAGGCAGCTTAGCTTTGAGACACCGATCAGTTGAGAACTTTGAGGAAAAATATCTTCTTTTGTGAATCCCAGAGAGAAGTAAGGGCTCACAAGCAGCTTCAAGCTCAGAGCAAAGGTTCCAGGTTCACTGGTACCTCAAAATAGTGAAACAGAGAAGAGGTGGATGACTCAACATATGACATTGCTTTACTCTAAGAAAAACTGAAGAGCGGAACTGAAGCTCTGAGGAACCTTAGAATGTGCACTGAATAAAAAAATAGATGTCATGAACGATGCCTGAAATTAAGGAGCAGATGCTCTCTATATTCTTTACAAGCAGGTAACTCCTAGTGGGATCTTTTTTCCTGTTTTTTCATTTGACTTACTTGCCAACGTTTAAGAAACTTGCAGATGAATTGGAGAACCACATAAATGAAGAGAAAGGGACATGGCAGCGTTCTGCCCCACAGCCCCAGGCAGTAAGGTTTTTCTCATTTTTACACTTTGGGTAACAGGAGGCACAAGGACCCCCAAACACAAGAAGCACAATGAAAGTAAAATTAATATAATTTGGTAAAAACCAGATTATTTCTAGGACAGAAGAATTTGTAAGTCACGGTGCCAGAACTCTGTTTTGTCTCATTAGAGGTGGTCAAGTAGGACCCCAGGGTAGTGACCTCTAATTGTAAGAAGGTACAAGCACCAGCTGCCCACCCTGTTCAGGAGAGCACCAAGACTTACCGGAGGGAGCAGGGCACCTGCCCACAGCTGAAGTTAACAGCAAGCTGGACAGTCCACCAAGCTTATTGGAAGACTACAGTGTTCTTCTGAACAGCTTCCTGCTGAGCAGCAGATCAAGAGGTGCCCAGCTGATGCCCACAGCACACTGATTGCATGCTGTTGTTATAGTACAGTTCAAATTCACCCGCTTCTCATCTAATTGAAACAGTCTTTTCCCATTTTGTGCCTTGGTCTCCTCAGCTTCCCGTACACCTGCGCTGCATCCCTTGAGTTTGCCAACCTCTTCAGACCTCCCTTACAAGGTCACCCCACTGCTGCCATCGAGATCGGGTGAACCTGCTCACTCATTCATTCTAGGAAACGTTCCTGTGACACTGAAAATTCCTAGATCTTTTTGGAGTGTTGTATATAAACACAAGACACACGATACAAGCTTTCCAATCTTTCACCTGAAACACAGCCTATGGAACATGAAAGGGAATCCACATCCTTTTAAGAGTTGCCAATTCCCAATAAATATTGCTATATGAAATACAACTTACCAACGGGCCTAGAAGAATGAATAGGCTCATCCTTGAACCCAGTAAAAAGAGGATGCGTCTTGCAGAAAAAATACTACTTTGTATCCCAAAACTTAAAAAAAATTATAGGAAAAGACAAGTCTGTTATCTCGGAAAAGTTAAGACCACCTTAAGCTTTTCTATTAAATTTTTTACCTGAACAATTCTTTAAAACCTTTCAGCTTGCCTCCCCTTATTGCTTCCTTCTGCACTTACTGACAGGCCTTCACCTCGTAGCTGTGGAGAGCATATCTCTAACGAAGCTGGATTAAAATTGAACTTTTGTGAAAAGTAAACAGCGTGCCATCCCATACATTGATCATTGTCTTGATAAGCAATAGTGATTAATACCAAGATGATCTTAATGGAGGTCTTCACTGAATGTACTAACCAAAACGAACAATAACTTCCATTTATTTTTCTTCCTAATAAACGCAGCTGAGTATTTTGTTGGTATTGTTGTGTCTTTGCTATTACTGTGCTTTCCTGCTAACTTCATTCTTCCTCTTAATCAGCTCATATTTTGCCTGATTGACTGGAATGATCCTTTCTTCCCAGTTATTCACCATTATTGCCCATAATCTGAAAAGCATTTCTTATAGAACAGAGTCCTCAGAAAATATCACCAATTTAAAAGATTAATACATAGATTAATTTAATACCCTTGGTTAAATTTCGTTTTTCCTGGTATTGAATTAATGAAGTTTTGCAGATGACAAAAACCCCACCTTGTTTGTTTCTTAATGGGAATGTCTTCTTTGTCACCACCAGAACACCAGGGCACAGAGAGGATTCAATGCCAACCGCAGTCCCGTGGAAGCTCTAAATCCTTCCTGGCAGTTCTGCGTTTCCCAGCAATGCGCTTTGTTCCTTGCTTGGTGAAAAAAAGTGCCTGCGCTGCTCTAAAGAACACACAGCTTCCTCATACTTCTTCATTCCAGCTCCTAAACAGACAATTCCCATTCTGATTAGCTACTTTCACATAGCACCAAGTCAAGCAAAATCAGGTCAAGAGGCCACATATAAAGTGGGAGTATTTTAATTAAAACAATATGGATCAAGGCCAATGGAAGACAGAACACTGTGTGGTTCCGGTTCCCCGTTCCCTTACCTCCATTAAGGCAGAGTACCTACGATTAATCCTTGATGAAAATTTAAAGCTTAAGGGCTCTTTAGAAAGAGACACTAGACCTTTTGTTATAAGGTCACTGTGCAGCAGGGCAAGAAAGGTAAAAGAGTAACAGTGTAAGACAAGCCTAAGCCAGGGAAGGCATAAAATGCCATTAAAAGTGCTGTAATCCCTGACCACATTAATGTCTCCTATTTTTAACAGCAGAATATATGAAATGCTATCACGCTAGAATAAATACTGCAGGTGTTTAGGTATTGCTGCAGGAAATTATGAACTGTTTATCAACAGTGTTAAAGACAATTTTTGAAAGAGTATTTGAGCAGCATGTATAAGCCAGCATTTACCACACTTGAAGTGTTTTATTAAAAGAATTAAGTAGTGCACTTTCACAGTCTACACCATTTTCATTCTGAGCTATGCCACATAATTTTGAAGAAATCAGGATATCACTCTACTGCCATGAAGAATGGGTTTGAGTCAGCTTTTGGAGTATTTGTAGTTTTACTTACTTCATAATTCATGCTTCAATACAAGTTGACTTAAGGTGCAGAATCACCCTCCATTCCCCTAGATGAAAACCAGTATTTCCCACTTTTCCCTCCTTTAAGAGAGCTGTTTTCAAGTGTAACTCCAGACAAAGTAAGGGTTTTGAAGGTTACTGGAAGTTATATGCCACAAACCACTTTGCCTCAAACACGAAGGCGACGCATTCACTGTCTTCATGACATCTTCGTAAGTCACCTACACAAAAGGTGCTACAGCCAGCTGTTGATGGGATTTGGCACAGATGGAAAAGCAGGTGGAAAGCCAACCTGACATGAATAGCCCCATCACTGGTTCCGTGGGCTGACAGCATCTCTCTGCACTGTACACGTAGTGGCTTTGGAAAGGGGACATCACTTCAAAGGTGAAAAGGACAAAATATGAAGTGTACCGTCTGTTACCAAAGTAGTATTATTAACAGGAATAGCTGTTATGGGACAAACATCTGTGTACGTGAGGCAAGAGGAAGAAAAAAACCCATTGTGATGTAGTTATTCTACATCCACAACAGGTGGCTCAACCATATTTGCCTATGCCTTTTGATCAAAATAACCAAAGACAACAGATTTATTTTTTTTAAAAAGGTCAGCTTGTATTAAAAATATCTCTGTAAAAACACCTGTAATACTACAAGGTAGTACCAATACAAAACAGATCAATATTAACTTTCTTTAAACTGTTAAACTTTATTATAAATTAAAATTTCTTTACAAAAAATTGCACATAATTGACCACTCTTATGTTCTGATGCACTGGCATTTGCAATAGTTTCTTTAATCTTCAAGTTTAATAGTCTCTGCCGTGAGTCCAATGCAGAAAAGGGCAGTAAGCAACCCTCTTAGAGCCTTCAAGTGCAAGAAGCATACTTGTGGCCACGGCAGTTACACTTTCCTTAAGAGCGGCTGCTTTTGTTTTAAATCCTGTAATGAAAAAGTCTCAAAAAAGGTTTAAAAAAGGAAAACCCCAAAATGGACTACTTGCTTTTTTACTGTAAACACAGCCCAGTAAATTAATCCCAAACACAGATCTCTCAGGCATCAGCGAGAGTGTCAAGTGAATCAGGAACAGCAAAACAAAGAAAAGAGAAAATAAAAAGAAAACATAAAAAAATAATGTCTGTCATTTTGATTAACTATACTTACGTACGTGACGTTATGAGAATCTGGCAGGGCCCAGAAGCAAGGCCAGACAGGGAGTTCATTTTTCCAGAGCAGGGTCATGTTAATTGTTTCCAGGTTGAAGGAAAGCAGATTGGAGACTTGATATGCTCAGCAATACTCATCTGCCTTACACAGATCCTAGGCATGGATCAGCCTGAAGAATCATTCAACTGATTTTGGCATTTAATAGGACTTATGGCTGACCGTACCCAGTGTTCAGTGATTCTTGCTTTCTGTTCTGTAAGTGTTTAAATTTAAAAGCTCATCTAGGCTCACTCCAACCTCTTGGCACTTGGAAACTAGTTTTCTCAGGTTATCAGTTTTACCTCCTCCTGATGCTTCAAACAAGAGTTGCTGTAAGAGATGGGGAAGCAGATATAAGATTTAGCCAGAGCTTGAGCATCACCACATCTATGGATATGGGATATGCAGAAAATTTAAATGAAACCTCAAACTGAATCATAAGGAGAAAACATTACATCTTTCCACAGTGTTGCACATAGAGGTAACTTCTGAAGGGCTCTCTGATATAAATGATGGACCTGCAAAATAAAAGCAAGTATTAAAAGCCAGCACAACTTCGTGCACTCATTTTGAGTGATAATGAAGCACAAAAATCTCTTGTGATAATTTTTAAAATATGTTTTTTTACAAAGTTTCAAAGTCAAACATTAAATTGTTACTAGAAGCAAAGGCAAGTTTATGTCTGACCTTAATTCTGACCCTCGTATGCACGTGACTAATTACATGAGGACATTCTATTTTTCTTCACAAGATTCTTGCCTCATTCATTGCACAGGATGGAACACACTCAGGGAATCAAGCAGCTTACTGAATATTTCTCTTTCACCACTCAATATGTAGTCTCAAGGTCTTGCTTATTGCATACCATCCCAACCCTGCAATGAAAATAACTGGTTCATAGGCTTTTTTCCTTCAGCATCTACCTGTGCTTTAACAATCATACATGTCTTTGCAACTGTCTAAAAAGAAAAATAAAAAATGGGTTTACCATTTTATGGTTGGAGATAGAGGAGCAAAACATTTAATGCCAGTATTTACTCAAGTCTCCTTCAACTACTGGTATCTAAAGTATCAACTTTTATCAGAGAGTCATTAGGGGAGGTATTTGTTGACATTTTAAACACTTGTAACCTTTTTTAGATTTTTTTTTTTTTTTTAGCAAACCTTTACATGACCTCTGAAGCAAATAAGTGTCAGGTTCTCCAGGAACAGGAAATCCAGAATCTGAATCACAATCCAATTGAAAAACAATATCCTACTTGTTTACTAGAAAATCCAGTTATCTAGAATGGCCCCTGATCTGCGTAAAAAGTTGTAAGTGCTCACTAGATCCCAAATTAAGCCCTCCCCAAAAAAACCCCAACTGCCTACTTAAGAGATTTTACTCCACACCGTATAGTTAGTCAGGTGGTTGCAGAAGAAAACCATAAGATTTCTTCTGGGTGTAATCCAGCTACAATATTTTATATATTGCCTTCATTCTAATTGGTTCATTTTCTTTAAGGACCCTCTTTTTGATTCACTTGAAATATATTTTGCTAACCAAGTAAAGCAGGGATCTTTTAAGTCACCAGCCTCGCTATAGGCAGTGCCTTAAAATGCAGTCCATCTAATACAATGACTGAAGCAGGGATCTGTGACTAATTACAGATTACACCAAACCATCAATACGGAGACAGAATTAAGGTTGAATAGGCAACCGTGCCTTTGATATCTCCTGACTTTGAACTATTTGATCTTGCAAACCAAATAACTGTCTACTTGGGGGGTGTTCTTTTAAAACATTCAGGAGACAGTAAAAAAGGAAAGCAAAGATTTCATATGTGAGCCTAACAATAGCCATGCTAGCCATTATGAATCAGTTAAAGCTTTAATACTGTTTCAAAGAAAGACTAACAGAAAAGAAGAACACTGAGAATCAGCCACTACAAGACTGACACAAAACAAGGTACAGCAGAGAAGTAGCTCAGAAACACCACAAGCAAGTGGTGTCACAAACACAGGGCCCCATCATCCCCCCAGCACACAGCATCTTTCTGCTGGCAGGAAACTACTTTGAAGGTGACAGCAACAATACCAAGAAGATCCATTCTGTTTGAATGAACTGAAAAGTGACTTAGTTGCTGTCCCAGAACCCTCTTGTATTTGTATATAGGATGATAAAAATATTTCCCTCCCCAAAGTACCAGTGAGTGAACTTGTTATTTTTGGAGAAAAAGAACTAATGTCTTTGGTGGGGTCAGGAACGCAAACTCTCCACATACATTGGCTTGGCAGACCCATCCTTCCAACTACTTGTAAAGATACTTGTTAGCATCTTCCAGCACAACAATCCTTACTTCCCTCTACTGTCTTTTTTTAAGTGCTACCAATCTCCTCCAGGTTAAAAAAAAAAAAAAAAGCAGGAGAATACAGCCCCCTCATCCCCTGTAAGGGAAAAACATACACAAACAGTATGCACAAGTACTCGTGATATAATCCATTCTACCTTGATTGTCAAAGATATTTCTCACACTTGAGGCAAATGCTTCGGTGTTTATACATAGAGTATTTCAATTATCTAGAAATCCTGGGTTTAAGGGATGACTATTGCTTTGGCTGAAGCCATAGTATGAAAATTCATACAGTGTTTTAATTACTCATTTCAGTAAGCTGTATTGACTTACTTCTCTTTGTCCCATTAGAAAGCACTCGGCAGCAATGGCTCTGAGGAAAAGAAATATATAAAAAAATATTTATTCTTGAATGATTTTAAATGCCATTGGTGGCAGAACACTGACTGTGGAATGGAATTACTAACTCCTTGAGAAGAAACTGACTAACTTCCAATGATGTTAATCTACAGTGAAAAGATAAAAATAGCCATTTTTTAAAAACAACCTTACATGAGCAAGACATTTCAGTGGTTCCCCATTATGAACAAACACTGAAGAAAAAGATCAGTTCAGCATCACTGGATAATGGAGATTACTGCTATTGTGATATATAAAGGGGAGGGTAGAGAGGGGGAGACAGAAGTCAATAGTTGAATTAAAAAGGCAACTTGTAAATACATTATTCATATTTAGCTGCATAATATCCATTCACGTAAGTTTCCCCAAGAGGGAAACTTTATTTCTCATTTTAAAGAAGTGACAGTACCTCTGTAACGAACAGTTACTGTTTAAAGTAATGAAAGAGAGACTTCCAGTATAAGCCCAATTGCAAGGACGTTTCAGATTTACCTTTGTGATGCAAACCTTATAAACAAAAGCAATATCTATGAAAACAGATGTATGACTGTTGCATTACATTTTCCAGATGGCCAGGCATGTTGGGATATTATATGTAAACATCTTGGCTTGCAGTTTCAGAATTTGAACATTGCTCTCCTCCCAGTATCGCAGAAGCAGTCTGTAAAAGGCATTCATGAGAAAGGAATACTGTTCTAATCACTGGGAACAAAAAAAGCAATCAGAAGATACAAACACATTACGCAAAATATAACAAGAGTTGCAAGGAGGAAAAAACCCCAAGCCACCATCTACAATATTGACTGAACATGCTCCAGAACAAAACAAAAAAGTTAAGATATACTTTCAAAGAATAAAAAGTGTGAAATCAGAGAAAATATGACCTGGGCACTTGACAAGATCCCTTTTTAGCACGCACAAGGTAACTTGTCTATTTGAAGGGAAGCTAATTAGTTTTACAGTCCTGTGTGTGGAGATACTGTTCTGTCAGTTCTGCTCACCCATTTCATGTAGTACCGACACTGTCTAAGGAAGCTGCAAGTTCCATGTAGATAGAATTGCAACTTGGTTTAAAATGCAACCATTCAACTTTGTGTGCCAAAGGCAGGTGTGTCATACTCTCCCCACGCCTCCAACCACATGCTTATTTCAAGTCTTGCTTTGAATTCTTTGGGGTCACTGTTGATGAGGAACAGTAAGTGTTTGGAGACTTCCCAAAATCAATCAAATGTTCATGAGTTCACTGCAGCCGAACGTGGCAAAACATGGACTTTCTAATCCCAGAAGAATACAGTTTAAAATATTGCTCAAGTAAGAATCAGTGTGATGCTTACATCAACTATTTGTTTCCCCATAAGATTTTTATATTTTTTTTTCAAAATTAAGAATGGCTTATCTTTCTTAATAAACTTCAAGCTGTAGCACTGTTATACACTGTTGTATCTATTTTTGTTTGTTCTATGCTGGAACCATACATTTAGTAGATCATTAAGCAGCAACAAGATTTTAATAGATATCTGACATTTCTCTACACACTTCAAATTTTGATCATTTGTACTCATCATGTACAACACAGAGTTAATTCCTGTATAATTATAACCTTTCTGTAGATAAAACATAACCCTGTCAAATAAAAGAAAAATACTGAGACGACGTCAGAAGGCACAACATGCCTCCAGCAACATGCAATAATGGAGTAAGCATAGTAAAAAGCAAGTCATGCATGTCTTGCCCAAAAAACAGTAGTTAACTAGCTGTTTGTCTTGATCACAAGGATTTTTACATACCTCAGTGCAAGTCCAGGATTAGCAGGCATGGTAGAACAAAACCGTTCCAAGGTTTTGGAATGCTGAGATTTTGGAATGCAGCTCAAATAAAAAAGAATTACCTGTAGAATTTGAATTATAAACATTAATCCACTTTATAGCTGTCTAATTTTGCTAAGAATAATGGAATGACAAACTATGAACATGGCTAAAGTGAGTTACCGCCTACAAACCTTATCCCTCAAGGGTACAGAAATCAATTTGTGTAATAAAAAGTTAGTGTAAAGTTGCTAACATCAAATATTTGAGTCCTTCCAGCCTGCACTTAGTGAGTAAAGAGAAATGCACTGGATGTTAGCAAAATGGGACCCAGAATTTCTATAAGCTTTATTCTATTTAAATGCTCAACTTGTTTTAACTCCTACTTCTACCTTACTTCTTCTGTTTCTCAACCACTGTAATTTCTATGATCAAAACTGACAGCTTAAATACTATTTCCATCTGCCAGTGTTACAGCTCTGCAGACCCCTTTTGTTCAACCATCTCTTCCCTCCCTTACACATTTTCTTTAGGAAAGAAGAGTTCGCCATTAACAGCTGCATCCACGTATTAAAGGATGCCATAATAAAGTTTCTCTTTGCCTTACACACCCTTTATTCAAAAGGTCACTGCTAAATAGTCTTCTGCTCAGAACACTACTCTCCTCTGATTACTTGTGTCTTTTTCTACTAATTCCTAACTCTCAGTGTTCATACACTATTGGTGCTG
The DNA here is from genome assembly GCA_002844005.1 of Limosa lapponica baueri. Lineage (NCBI taxonomy): Eukaryota > Metazoa > Chordata > Aves > Charadriiformes > Scolopacidae > Limosa > Limosa lapponica. The sequence continues at coordinate 1,025,514 of KZ505669.1, read as the reverse complement.
TATTTGAACAAGTAAATCACAGGTACCTGCTAAAAGGTCATCAGCCTCTTTAATTAAAACTGTCCACAGACACATTTTTACCTTATTATGAAACTCATAATTGGTCCAATAATCAGCAGTACTAAAAGGAATTGGGTATCGTGTGGGGACTGTAACCAGACATCTGTTCACTAGGTCAGTAAAAAGCTTGAATTCTTGAACTTTGTTGTTGGATCCAACAACTTTGCTATTGATAAAAACAAGGTAACTGGAAGAAAACAAAAAAAAAAAGAAAGATAGATGGTTCTGGTAGCCTTCACTTAATAGTTTTGAGACTAATTTACTATCCTTCCTTAAGAACTTACTCCAGCCAGATGTTCTGGACCATTTCCTGCTGCATCACTGCCCCCAGAGCTGCTTCATAAGCATCCAGTGCTTCACCAACACTTGCATGAAGAGACTGGCACAAACTATATTAAAAGTTAAAAAAGTGTTGTGTGTCATAAATAATGCATGTTCTTACATACTCAGAGTAAGAAACAATGAAGACCTTCCCATCCTGAGATGCAAGGAAAAAAAACAAGTGTTTTCAGTTTAGCAACATTATGGACTGATCAGTCAACTTACTGAAATGGGTAAATCTCAGCTGCCAATAACAAGGAATAATACAGAAACTATGCAGTTTAAAATGCAACTCCTAAATAAAAATGAAATATTATGAACTGCATTCTACTCTTGTAAAAAGTATCCTTTTACTAATCCTTATAATAGAGATGCTCTGACTGCTACAGAAGGGAGACGAGTCTTGAACTTCAGTTTGGAAAGCTCCAAAACAATAAACTTCCAAGTCAGATTAAAACCACTTGAGAAATGGTTATCAGACTGTGGCAACAAAATGAGTGTTCTGAAACAAATGTAACTGGGGACCTGGGGTAGAAATATGCTGATCATGTTGGGAAAAAAAAAAAAAACAACTGACAAGAATAGTAAAAAAACTCCCTTGATTTTGTTCCACAGCCCCTCAAACAAACACACAGTCAGACCAACATACAGGACGTCACAAAAGACAGAAGTAGACACATTTTTTGACCAAGAGTCAGTGAACAATCTTTATTTCAAAGTGTAAAGTATCAGCGAAAAAAAGGTAAGACTTTCAGTAAATAGTAAGAGGAAAAAAAACCACAACCTCATGAAGAGGAAGATTACAGAAACACAAAATAAGCTAGAGCTAATGTTGCTACCTTACTACAGAATCCCCCTGATGAGGGTCCCATAATCTGAGTGCCTGATTCTATGATTCTACTCCTGCTTTCCCCAAGAACTATAAACTGAATCACCAATTTGCTACTCTTCCTAAAAAATGTGTGTGTGTATGTCTATGCGCACACACACAGATGGGTACACACACACACACAAAGATCCTTCCAAGTAAAACATTATTCCTTGAGCTTTGAGGCTTTGCTGATTTCAATCTGACTGTTTTCACTTGGTAACAAGTGAACTTTTGTGTCTTCTGTTCTCTGTACCCAAAAAAAGGACAGACAGATACATAGGCTCGAATGCCTAGGCACCTATTGTAGCAAAACTCAACTGCAAAAACACTCAATTACTAGCTCTGAAAGAAATTTAGGTGCTTATTTCAAGAACACTAGTTTTCCTTTTAGAAGCAGGTGGTAAAATACAAGAGCATCTGAGCTTAAGGTCCCTAATGACTAAACAGGGACCTCAAGTGTCTAACAGTGTCTCTGCTGTGCAAGTACTAAACTTAGTTGAACTTGTAAAGAGGTATTTTCTAAAAAATAATTTATTAAAATTGTTATTAATGGACAATATCAAAAGAAAATGTTAAGATACCTTAATCTAACCTTATGTAAAGATTTTCTTGAAAAATCATACATTTCACCTGTTTGTAAGTTGTTCACCAACTAAAAACTATAAGCCACAGTGCTGTAGTTCTGAGTCCTCCTCACTCAGTATATGAACCTTTATCATCTTTACCCCTTAACTTAAGTGAAAAGCCAAATAGCTACTTGAAGATTGACAGACCCAGACCATGAGGCGGTAAACTTCCTAAACAGCTTAAGTCAGCATCTCAGTAACCACAGTTATACTAGTATAAGTTAGAGACGGCTAGTACTTTAGTGCTTGCCAATCCTGGATATTGCTGCTATCAAAAGAAACAAAAAAAAGATGGTGTATACATGACAAAGAACTGTCATCTTTGCAGTCTCTTGCAGAGGAAAAGGTCACTTTGCTGTATTACTTGGCTACGGAGGGGCGTCTGTGGCTAGTTCCAGCAGGCTAGTTCTATAGCCTGCTGATAGTAACTCCATAAATAGCTGAAACAGTGAGTCAAGAAAGGTGGGGAGACCAGGGCTAAACAAAGTTCAACAGAGTGGGGGAACGACTGTAAAATAAAAGGGAGACAACGGAAATCCAGAAGAAAGGAGAACACTACTAGCAGTAGCAACCTAAACCAAAAGTAAAACAAAAAAAAAAAATCATTTTGTGAGATGAACACACCTTCTACTGTTCCCATAGGACAGAATTTCTGAAAGATTTCTCAAGTGGTGAATTTAAGCTGATGTACAATTCACAGTTCCATAGAATTGTCTCTGTTGTGCAGCAGGCAGGTTCTCTAAGGCCTTGCAGGTCATTTATTGAAAGAACCCAAAGCAATACACCCTCAGGCAAATAATGAACGTTCTGCTTTTGAAAATGCAATTTACACAGACCCAATAGCTGTTTCTCAGAAATACTTTAGATAGTCTCACCAGTATATCTGCCACAGATAGGGGATTTGTTGGTTTACAACATCATCTGTAAGATGTTCTTTATAGAGAGGTGATGTAAATTCAATTGGCATTGGAAAATTCAAGAGATATCTAAAAGAGAAAAAAGTAGTAGTAAATGAGAATATCCCTCTACATGCAAGAGACCTACATGGACTTAACAGTTTTGAAATCCACTTCATGGGACATATTAAAAAAAGATGCACTTTTCCTAGATATTATTTTAACTCCAGATACTATTTATACAGAAAGCATTACACACAAATGGTTTATACAGAAAGCATTTACTCCCTCATTACATGCTAAGTTAAATGCTCCTTTATATATCAGACTCCCTCCCACCCCAAAATGCATCAAGTAAGGTAGAATCATCTACCAACAGTCAGTTAAGCAGCACTGCATTAGTGTAAACAGCAATGTAAACAGATGTAAGCATGAATAAAATACAACACCTAACTTTGGGACAAAAAAAACCCCAAACATTTCAAAGCCTCATGCGCATAAGCTTTAGCACAGAAGGTCTTCCTTTGAAGGCCTTCAGAGGCACCTACTTTGACCACAGGAAACTTGCATATTTCAAAATTTTGGTAAGTCTCTCTATTAGGTGCTAAAGTTCAAGTGGAAAATCAGCAGGCTTAATACAAACCTGTGCCTCTTCAGCAATACTAGCCTGCTGATTAATAGCATGCTGGACCTCTGGATTGAGGTCTTTGCAAGTGTTTTAGGAATGCAATTTTAGGCCCCTAGCTTTAAAAAAAACCCAAACAAACAAAAAACCCAAACCAAAACCCAAAAAAACCCCCAAAATTACACACAATCAATTTTGGCATACGTAGGACTGATTTCCATCCCCCAAATCCAGACACTAAACTTGCTGGCTGCTTCATCTTTAACTGCTTCTGAATTTAAAATTTAGTGTATACGCACAAACAACAAGTATAAACCTTACGAACTACCAAATCATCATTCACTAAGTTTTAGCAAAACATGCCAAGCTAAAAAGAGGAGTTTAAAAGGTCTAGATTGCCTTATTTTTCAAGAAAATACTAATATTACAGAAACTTAAGTAGAAAAAAATATTCTAAGTATACCTTAAAAGATCCATGGGACTGTGCTGTTGACATGTATTCTCAAAGAAAGCTGCCACAAAATCTTGCAACAGTGGAAGAATACTGCTTGACCTTTCCTGTTGGGGGTGGGAGGGCATTTTTTTAAAACAGAAAAAATTAAAATCAGGCATCAACCTGAAAATTACAAGAACAATTTGAGCACAATAAATAAACAAGTGGCATGTCTATCTCTGCAATGGTCCATTGTCAACATTCTCCCAAAAATGAAATCTAACTGGGTCAGTCAGCGGGTAGCAGGGAAAACCTGAAAACATATTACAGGGTTTACTGTTAATGTCTATTATTGCATAAGGATATTAACACTGGATTGGAACAATCTAAACTATAAATTCATGATTTTATGTAATTCCTTTGATTATCTTTAATCATGTCACTGATCTTGCTAATTCTATTTTTCTCCTTGATATAAATGGGAACTAGACATTACAAAAATATCATGAATATTAATCAATTGGAAGTGTTTGAAGCAACACACAAAACCTGGACTTCGTAAAGCCAGTAGACCAACAAGATGAGTTTTGGAGTATTACCTGTGAAACAAGGAATTTACACAACTGATAAAAAATTTCTGCATTCTGAGGATTCTTCTCAAATGCTCCAATCCACACTTTGTAGGCATTGTCACTCTGCTCCATCTGCAAATACAACGTGGCCAAACTCTCCAAGAGCTGACAGTTGTTAGGGCAGAGCTCCAATAAAGATCTACAGAGTTCTGTAGCAGGCTCCCACCTTAAAGAAAAAGTAAAGGTAAGTTTTCAGAAAAGCAGAGTTAAGTACTCCAATTAAAAACGTCTTGAAACAACTTACCTTTCAAGAAGTTTCAGTAAAGCTATCATGTTTCTGTAGAGAGGAAAGCAGATAGCTATTCTTTTGTCAGCCTCAAGACTTTCATCAGTACATGTTTTGACAGCATCTTCAAAACAAAAGCATAAAATCAAGTCTTTAGACCTCAAGCAATGTCAAAGTTATTTGAAGCCTTAACATAATAAAAAGCCTTATTTTACATAATGAAAAAACGTAAGTGTGGAAAGATATTTCTGAGAGCGCTGCTTTTGCAAATTACTAAGAAAAGGAAGATGGTAATCTTTTGAAAAGTTTCTTAATAATCATCACCACAGCACAAAGACAAGAGTCTTTCCCAAGTTTCATCCCTTGTTCATTTAAAAAACAGGAAATACCCTACCAATGAAGTATTAGAGTCACTTTACAGTTAGCAGTGTACCACTGTATTTAAAACTACACTCCAGGATTTCCAGCATGACTACTGAAAGCTATTGAAACAAAAGCTAACATAGGATATTATTTTTCTTCTCAGCATAAAGCTCAATAACAAACACCCCATTATCATGGCTAGACTGCCTTCACTCCCACAGTTGGGCTATTCAATCTATCCTTGAGTACTTCCACACTGCATTACTATCCGCAGCACAGATATATTCTCAGTGGCAATTCAGTGTTACTGCTGAATACTGACATTTATACAGTGCTATTATAAAGTCTACTTCTGGGAGCACCACAAGTCAAGAATTCTACTTCTTCTACTATCTTCATTTTACATCTTTAAAGAAATTATTCTGTTTACTTAAACTTTGAATGAAGACAAACGCATGCATTTCTCTGCCTTTAAGGAAACACACTTCCTTACTACACTATATTGGAAAGCAACTTTCCAATAAACACATCCCATTGAGGGGAGGTAGGGTAAGAGAGAACAACAGAAGTTTTGCTTTATGCTTGCACAAGCCTAAGAAAACTAGCAATGTCATACTGTCACAAGCCACTGGTCTTTATTTTGATAGAATATCACAGTTGAGAGAAAAGGCTATGGCTTTGAGCCACAGATGAAAAGCTCAGTGTACATTAAGTACCTGAGAACATGGACTTTCCCCACTGCTCTGTTCAAATCAAGATGAAATACTCTCTGGATTAATCCCAATGGCTTAACATAGTCATCAGCAGTATTGCACTGCCTTGAAATTCCAAAAGTTGGAAAATATTTCTTGATTTACAAGAAGTGAGCAAAGTATTAAGCAGTTTACCTCTTCAATCTTACCTTCAAACATAGCTAGCAGTGTATCAGGATCGGTCTTCACATCTTGAACCGTTTGCCATGGTATTAAAAATGGCTCTTTGCTCATGATCCTTGAAGGACTGACGTTAGCTGGATCATAGAACTTGACGGGAAGAATGCCGAATTCAATTAGATGTATGTAAGCCAGCCAAGCCAAGCAACGGTCACTTACAGTAAGGCGTTCTGATATTATCTTTTCATTTGCTGATTTTAAGGCATTCTGTAAAAGTTAAAAGAAATACATTGTATTTCAACCATAAGATCTAAGAATGAGACAAGGAAACAGGAAGAGTAAGTTTTAACATTTTCAAATCTTTTCCATAGAAAAGACAGGAACTACTTCTTTACGTCAGTCATGACTATATTTGGCTTATGTGAATATGTGACTGTATACAAATCATATGCATAATTTCTAATAACAGGTTCAGAAAAACTGTAAAAGATTATTATTTTGAAAAGTAAAGAGAAATAGACTTTGAAAACATGCAACTACCAACATATGTTCTATTATTCTGCTTAATTCTTGGACAATTACTTCCAGTTGCATAGAAAATATACATTAGCTCTAGAGACAACTCATCTACAAGTTGGATTCAGCTTGTTGCATCCTACTGGGTTTTGTGGGCTTGGGGTTTTGGGGGTTTTTTGTTAACTTCTAGTTGTACAGCTACTAAGTTACAGCTATCCAAGTCTACTGAGAGTACCATAATCTTCTAGGCATATTCTTTAAAAAAAATGTGTTGGTAACATAACTGAGAACAAGGATACTGCCTCATTTTTCTACCAGTCATATGCAAAACTAGAATAGCCCAGTTTAACTGGCAGATCCCAAATAAAATCATTAGAGCATGCAATTCCATAAAATCTAAACACAATTGCTCCTAAAATAGAACAGGCTCCTAAAACATGCCAACATTTTTCCGGATAAAAGGAAGGATACAGTCAAAGAATGCACTTTCAAGGGAATGAAAGTACTTGCAAATTTAGGCAAAATTCAGCAGGACACTTGTCCTGTAAAAGGCAAAAAACTTGAAGTTTGAAAAACACTTAACTTATTCACCCTTCAAAGTATTCAAAGAGACACATTGCTACTTACTCTGAAATAGCATTTATTTAGAAATTATCTTCTCTTAAATATGGTTAAATAATCTCTCCTCAAGACATTGAACTACACATTTCAAGTGAATATGAAAAAAAACCTAAAAATTTTGGTTTTGTGATGATGGGAAAGGTAAAGGAAACCAACATGCTATTCCCTCATATACACTGGATTTCCATGTCAATTTGACACAGTTCTTTCTTGCTCTGTTCTTTTTGTTCATTCAGTCAAACATTCAGAGTTACATTTATCAGTACTGCTGTATTTAGAATAGCTTTTGGATGGAGTCAACAAAGCATTACACTTTTCTATTTAAACTGGAGCTAGAAAAATAAGCATTACAGCCTTAAACCACACAACTGAGAAAAATGTTTTAGGGTGTAGTGAGCAACAGGTGCCACCTGCTGGTAGGAATGAAGGAACTTGCAACTGAAACTACAGCAGCTCCAACTTTTAGTAGGGGCTGATATCAGCTCTCAATTTCTCACCTTCATCCACAACTTCTATTGACAGGAACAGCAACTTAAATTCCTTCTACAGTCACAATAAAAGTCTGAGATAAGTCCTTGACTTTGGAGTTCATAGGATCAATAAAATCCGATTTAACAGTCTCCAAATTTTGGAGCAGAGCAATACTGTTAGGTAACATCATACTATGTTCTTCCCAAGAACTACTAGTTGGAACATTTCTGTAACAATAAACATTTGGGAACCTGAGGCATTACATTACTCGCAGGCCATTCACTGCAGAAAAGTATTCTACAGCTTACTGGAAATCAAGAAGTAAAGCAATTCCCTAGCAATTTTTTTGAGATGCAGTGATCCAGGCTATTAGCTACACAAGCAAAGCAAAATCGGTAACAAAAACCCCAAAGGTATATCCAAATTTTACAATGGCACCATATCTCAAAACAGAAGTCTCTAGGAGAATTCCTTCAGCAAATAAAGGAAGGAACAGTTCCTCTCAAGTTGACACTATCAACAATCACAGACAATACAAAGGTGAAGGTATGAAGACAATTCCTGGGGTGGTAACATGGAAGTTACCTGCAGCAGAACAAGAGCATTCTGATGTCTTCCTGTAAAAAGGCTTAAGTGAACTCTGTACAGGAGAGTCTCCAGCAGCTGAAAGGACACAAGATTTGGATTTTCTTCTGTCACTTCCATTAGGAACTGGAGCATCCTCCCACATACATAGTCTTTTCCATCAAAGGAATTCTCCAAATTCAAGAACTAGAGAGAAATAATTCGTATTAATAATAATCAGAATATTAGTAAAGTTTCTAAGTTAAAGTCACATGAATCACAAGCTTTGCATAATGTCTTTCACCACCTTGTGAACTGTGTTTCCCTCCCTCACACTAAATGTTCACATTAAACTTCAGAAATACTGTTTAAATACTAAAGACCAAATAGTCAAAGGTAAAATTTGCAAGCTTAAGTAACAAAAAATAAGAAAGGTAACAACCAGGTTGAATGGGGCTTTGAGCAACCTGGTCTAGTGGGAGGCGTCCCTGCCCATGTCAGAGGGCTTGGAACTAGACGATCTTTAAGGTCCCTTCCAACTCTAACCATACTACTGTTTTATCTTGATTTTAAATACCTTTTATTACCAGAGGAAAAGTGATGATTTCTACAAATATCCTGCAAACAAAATTTGAATGGCTTCATTTTCTGAGGAACTTGAGTTTTCAGAAAGCTACAGTGTTTTTCATTTCACACTTTCCCTGTCATACATACTGGTTTTTTACAGTAGAAAAGCACACTTATATGAACATTTCACATACACTTTATTCTTAACTTACTGTCCACCAAATTTGATAAGAGGGAGCGTATTCCACTGCTGTTTCGCACATTTCCTGTATCTCCTCCTTGGTTCCTCTTTTCGAGAAGAGTTTGAGGTAATGACACCAAATTTCAGGATTTTCTTTGTTGTTCTCAAGGGCTCGAGCCAAAACATTTAAAGTAGAATCTAAACACTCAGATGATGAGCTGTAAAAATGAAAAAAATTAAAAAGGCACTCACATCAACTGTGTTAGTATTATGACTTACACAATATCAAATATGAAAACAGATGCTTAGAATGTAAGTGACATGGTCAGGTTTTCTTTTGTTTTGTGCTGTCCTTTACTATGAAAGTTTCAAAGTTTCAGTATGTTTTCATCCTTCAAACGTTATTATTAGGTGCAATTACCACTGTGCATGGAAAAATAATTTTTCTGGGAAGAGTGCCAATTCAAATAGGAGTCCAATTTAATTGAAAATGGGTAAGGTTCATCTGTAAGCAGAAGTCTCGAGCTGCAATCATAGAATAGAATCATAGAATCATTGAGGTTGGAAGAGACCCTTGGGATCATCGAGTCCAACCATCTACCTACTCTACAAAGTCCTCCCCTACACCATATCCCTCAGTACCGCATCTAAACGTCCCTTAAACACATCCAGGGACGGTGATTCAACCACCTCCCTGGGCAGCCT